>VXBS01009279.1:66551-100589 GCA_013400255.1 Sitta europaea | reverse complement strand
AAAAAAAAAAAAAAAAAAAAAAAAAAAAAAAAGAAAAGAAAAGAAAACCAACTGGTGAGCTGAAAGCTTTTTATTCTCCCTTTCTCTGGTGCTTTTTTCCCCTTTTGTTTTGGATTTGTTCTCCTGGGAGTGTGGTGCTTGGCAGAGCTGCTGGCTCAACACCCCCAGACACCCCAGATTTGGGCTTTTGTCACCCCTCGAGCAGAGGTTGTGTGAGGTGGAGGCCAGGACAGCTGGGTCCTCTCCCAGAGTATTCCAGGCTCTGGGAAAACGCTGCCCAGCTGCTTTTGGGGCTCATTCCCCCCCTGGATGGGAGGGATGCTCCCAGTGCTGCACGGGGCTGTCCCTGGGGCAGATCCTGCTCCAGGACCCTGCAGGGTCCCCAGTTCTGTGGCCTTGAGCCATTCCCAGGATTCATCTGCCCCTGGGGAAGGGACACCAGCCCCTCTGACCACTGCCTCCAGCCTGGAGATCACCTTTCCACGGGAAACACTGGGAAATTGGGAATAGAGACCCTTTGGAGAGCCTGGCTCCCCTGCTGGGGGCACAGCGCTGCCCTGGGCTCTGGGAAAAGGGAAAGGGGCAGAATTCCCTCTGCTGCCCCATTTCCAGAGGGAAACCCCAGGATTTGACCAAGAAATGATGGAAATGTGGTGGGACAAGGCCTTGGACCCCATGCCCTGTGTCCATCCCACCAGCCCAGCTTGGGAAGCTGGAGCAGAGCGAAGGCTGCCTTCGGTTCCTGGGGAAAAGCTGGGATTTGTCACTGCCAGGCATTCCCTGCTCTGGCTCAGTTTCCTCCCTGGCCAGCGCAGGGGGAGGTTTCTCCCTTCTACAGGAGGAATTTTATCCCTTCCTTCACCAGTCCTTTGGGAGGGGGGAGGTGGAGGGACCCAGGCACGTGAGGGGCGTTTCCCTCTGGAGCCCCCATACAGCAGCTCAGCTCCCAGCTCTGCCCTCCTGCTGCTTCCCTCCATGGAATCACAGAATTCCGGGGTTATTTGGGGTGGGAGGACCTTAAAGCTCATCCCATTCCTGGGGCAGGGACCCCTCCCCCTGTGNCAGCTCTCCCAGAGGGGCTCCAGAGGGATCCCGGGGATTTCCTTGGGCTCTCCAGCAGCTCCCCCAGCTCCAGAGGGGCTCCACAACTGTGGAATCTTGGAATGGGTTGGGAAAAGTCCTCAAGACCCCGCAGGGACCCCTCCCGGTGCCCAGCCCGGGCACTGCCCGGGAGCCGGGGCAGCTCCAGGCGCAATCCCAGCCCAGCCCCGAGCCGGAATTCCACGGGAGGAGGGATGGAGCCATGGATCCCTGGGATCCCTGGGATCCCCCAGAGCCCTGGCGCTGCCACCCGGGCCGTGCTTCCCGGTTTTCCTCCCTCTGCCCCCTCCGTAATTCCCATGGAATTTTCCTTGGGAAGGGTGGGAGCGGCTCCTGGAGCTCCGCTGCCCCGGGAGAGCTGCGGGCCGTTCCTCGGGCTCTGAATTTGAATTTTGGGGAGGTTCGTGGGCGGTTATTTTTAGGTTTTTTTTGTTTGTTTGTTTATTTTTGTGGGGGTTTTTTTTGTTTGTTTGTTTTGTGAGGGTATTTTGGGGTTTTTTGGGTATTTTTATACTTTTGGTTCGGGTTTAGTGGGGTTTCAGTGGGTTTTTTGTTTGTTTTTTGGGGGTTTTGGTGGGTTTTTTTTGGTTTTTGTGGGGTGTTCTGTTTGTTTTGTGGATTTTTGGTGGTTTTTGGTTTTTTTCTGGTTTTATTTGTTTTTAGGGGTTTTTTTGTTTGTTTTTAGGGTTTTTCGTTTCCTTTTCGGTGTTTTGTCTTGATTTTTATTTTTTTTTTCATTTGATTTTGGTTTTGGTGTGGGTTTTTTGTTAGTATTTTCTGGTTTTGCAGGGTATTTTTATGATTTTGGTTTGGTTTTAGTGGGGTGTTTTGTTTGTTTTGTGGATTTTTGGTGGGTTTTTGGGTTTTTTTCTAGTTTTTATTTGTTTTTAGTGGGTTTTTTTTAGGGTTTTTCGTTTGCTTTTTGGTGTTTTGTCTTGATTTTTAATTTTTTTCATTTGATTTTGGTTTGGGTTTTTTGTTTGTTTTGTGAGTTTTTTGTGGTTTGGGGGGTATTTTTATGGTTTTGGTTTGGTTTTAGTGGGTTTTTTGTTTGTTTTATGGATTTTTTGTGGGTTTTTTTCTGGTTTTATTTATTTTTAGTGTTTTTTTGTTTGTTTTACGGATTTTTTTTCTGGTTTTATTTATTTTTAGTGGTTTTTTGTTTGTTTGTTTTCAGAGTTTTTCATTTACTTTTTGGTGTTTTGTCTTGATTTTAAATCTTTTTTATTTGATTTTGATTGTGCTGTGGGGTTTTTTTGTTTGTTTTCTTTGTTTATTGGCACGATATTTGGGTTTTTAACTCCCTGGCAGCAGCGAACTCTGTAAATATTTGATGAAATCCTTCCAGCATCCCGACCCCGACCCCGGCAGGAAAGCTGGGATCGCTCCTGAGCTCATCCCAAATTCCCAGCCCGTTCACAAATCCCGAGCTGGGCCAGCTCAGGTCAGAGCTCCGAGCTCATCCCGGAATTTCCCTCCAGCTGGAAACGCGAGCGCTTCCCTCGGGACAGAGCCCAGGAACGACACGAGGAACGCGGAAAATGGGAAAAGACCGGGGAGAAAAGGGGAAAAAAATTCCTTCCCAATGTTTTCCTTCCTGTTTTTCCTGGCTTTCCCCTTTTTTTTTTGGCTCGTGGTGGCCAAAAATGGGAGGAAAGGGGGAAAAATGGGAGGAAAGGGGGAAAGATGTGGTGGAAAATGGGGAAAAAAGGGGGAAAGGGGGGGAAAAGTGAGGGAAAAGGGGGGAAAAGTGGTGGAAAATGGGAAAAAATGTGAGAAAAAGTGGTGGAAAGGGGGAAAAGTGGTGGAAAATGGGAAAACAAAGTTGCTTCCTAATGTTTTCCTTCCTGTTTTTCCTGGGTTTCCCCTTTTTTTGGCTCGTGGTGGCCAAAAATGGGAGGAAAGGGGGAAAAAAGTGGGAAAAAGTGGGAAAAAGTGGTGGAAAAGGGGAAAAAAAGGGGGAGAAAAAGTGGTGGAAAGGGGGAAAAGTTGGTGGAAAAGGGGAAAAAGTGGTGGAAAATGGGGAAAAAAAGTTGCTTCCTAATGTTTTCCTTCCTGTTTTTCCTGGGTTTCCCCTTTTTTTGGCTCGTGGTGGCAAAAAATGGGAGGAAAGGGAGAAAAAAAGGGGGGGAAAGGGGGAAAAATGTGGAGGAAAATGGCAAAAAGTGGGGGAAAGGAGACAAAAAGTGGTGGAAAAGGGGAGAAAAGTGAGGGAAAAAGGGAAAATGTGGTGGACAGGAGGCAAAAAAGGGAGAAAATGGGAAAACATCGGTGGAAAATGTAAAAAAATGTTCCTTCCCAATGTTTTCCTTCCTGTTTTTCCTGACTTTTCCCCTTTTTTTGGCTCGTGGTGGCCAAAAATGGGAGGAAAGGGGAAAAAAAGGAGGGAAAGGGGGGAAAAGTGGTGGAAAATGGGGAAAAAAAGGGGGAGAAAAAGTGGTGGAAAGGAGGCAAAAAAGGGAGAAAATGGGAAAACATCGGTGGAAAATGTAAAAAAATGNTTGATTTTTAATTTTTTTCATTTGATTTTGGTTTTGGTGTGGGTTTTTTGTTTGTTTTGTGAGTTTTTTGTGGTTTGGGGGGTATTTTTATGGTTTTGGTTTGGTTTTAGTGGGTTTTTTGTTTGTTTTATGGATTTTTTGTGGGTTTTTTTCTGGTTTTATTTATTTTTAGTGTTTTTTTGTTTGTTTTACGGATTTTTTTTCTGGTTTTATTTATTTTTAGTGGTTTTTTGTTTGTTTGTTTTCAGAGTTTTTCATTTACTTTTTGGTGTTTTGTCTTGATTTTAAATCTTTTTTATTTGATTTTGATTGTGCTGTGGGGTTTTTTTGTTTGTTTTCTTTGTTTATTGGCACGATATTTGGGTTTTTAACCCCCTGGCAGCAGCGAACTCTGTAAATATTTGATGAAATCCTTCCAGCATCCCTCCCCCGACCCCGGCAGGAAAGCTGGGATCGCTCCTGAGCTCATCCCAAATTCCCAGCCCGTTCACAAATCCCGAGCTGGGCCAGCTCAGGTCAGAGCTCCGAGCTCATCCCGGAATTTNAAAGGGAGAAAAGTGGTGGAAAATGGTAAAAAAAGTGGTGAAAAAGGAAGGGAAAAGTGTTGGAAAATGGGCAAGAGATTCTCACTTCCCCTGAGTAAAATTTAAGGGAAAAAAAAGGGAAAGGATGGAAAAACGTGGATGAAGGTGTGGCTGTGTTCTTTTTTATGGGTTTTTTGTGGGTTTTAATTTTTGGGTTATTTTTTGTTGATTTTGCTTTTTCGGGTTTTTTTTTTGGTGTGGTTTTCTTTTAGGCTTTTTGGGGTGTTTTTGATGGGGAATTTTTTTATTGTGTTTTTTTTTGTTTGTTTTGTGGGAGAGTTTTTTTGGTTTTTTTTGTTCTGTTTTGGTTGTTTTTAAGGGGTTTTTTTTGTCTCTTTGTTTCTTGTGTCCGATTTATTTATCTTTTGGGTTTTTTTATTTTTTAAATTCCATTTTTATTCGCATTTACCCCCAGTTTTTGTGCCTCAGGGCCACTAAAGGAAGGTTGGTTCCATTTCCAGCTGAACAATTCCAGCTNTTTTCCTTTTCCTTCTCCTTTTCCTTTTCCTTCTCCTTTTTCCTTTTCCTTCTCCTTTTTCCTGCTGCTGGGTTTGGATGACAAAACTGATCCTGGAGAAAGGATTTCTCCATGGAACTCCTGGGTGTTGGTGTTTCCTTGGCTGTTGGATGGAAAAAGTGGGATCCTGTTGGCAAAAAGTGGTGGAAAGAGGCAAAAATGGTGAAAAATGGGCCCAAAGTGGTGGAAAATGGGCAAAACCCAGTGGAAAATGGGAAAAAAATGGCAGAAAATGGGCAAACCCGCTCCTTCCAGTGTTTTCCTTCCCTTTTTTTCTGCTGCTGGGGTTGGAAGGGAAAACTGATCCTGGAGAAAGGATTTTCTCATGGAATTCCTGGGNGAGTAAAATTTAAGGGAAAAAAAAGGGAAAGGATGGAAAAACGTGGATGAAGGTGTGGCTGTGTTCTTTTTTATGGGTTTTTTGTGGGTTTTAATTTTTGGGTTATTTTTTGTTGATTTTGCTTTTTCGGGTTTTTTTTTTGGTGTGGTTTTCTTTTAGGCTTTTTGGGGTATTTTGGATGGGGAATTTTTTTATTGTGTTTTTTTTTGTTTGTTTGTTTTGTGTGAGAGTTTTTTTGGGTTTTTTTGTTCTGTTTTGGTTGTTTTTAAGGGGTTTTTTTTGTCTCTTTGTTTCTTGTGTCCGATTTATTTATCTTTTGGGTTTTTTTATTTTTTAAATTCCATTTTTATTCGCATTTACCCCCAGTTTTTGTGCCTCAGGGCCACTAAAGGAAGGTTGGTTCCATTTCCAGCTGAACAATTCCAGCTCAGGGCAGAAAAATCCAGGTTGGGGGCTCTTGGTGCACTGAGCAGAAAGAGGAAATTCCATTTTTTCCCTTCATTTGAGCGCCGGGGGGAGTGGGAAACACCTCCTTTGGCAGCTGGAAAATGTGGATTGAAGGAATTTTGTGCTGCTGGGACACGGAGAACCTGGGAATTCCAAGCAGGGAGGGAGCAGGGTTGGGTTTCCCCCAGTCCAGGGAGAACAAGGGCGCCACTGTCCCAGCTCCAGAGCTTCCCTGCTCCTGCTGCTGGGCTGGGAAAGGAAACCTGGGCCTGGAGAAAGGATTTAACCATGGAATTCCTGGGGATTGGGGCTTCCTCAGCTGCTGGAGGGGAAAAAACGGGATGCTGTCGGCAAAAAGGGTGGGAAAGGGGAAAAAACCAGTGGAAAATGGAAAAAAAAAACTCTTTCCCAATGTTTTCCTTCTTATTTTCCTTTTCCTTCTCCTTTTCCCTTTTCCTGCTCCCTTTTCCTTCTCCTTTTTCCTTTTCCTTCTCCTTTTTCCTTTTCCTTCTCCTTTTTCCTTCTCCTTTTTCCTTTTCCTGCTCCTTTTTCCTTTTCCTTCTCCTTTTTCCTTTTCCTTCTCCTTTTTCCTTCTCCTTTTTCCTTTTCCTGCTCCTTTTCCTTCTCCTTCTCCCTTTTCCTTCTCCTTTTCCATTTTCCTTCTCCTTTTTCCTTTTTCCTTCTCCTTTTTCCTTTTTCCTTCTCCTTTTCCCTTTTCCTTCTCCTTTTTCCTTTTCCTTCTCCTTTTCCTTTTCCTTCTCCTTTTTCCTTTTCCTTCTCCTTTTTCCTGCTGCTGGGTTTGGATGACAAAACTGATCCTGGAGAAAGGATTTCTCCATGGAACTCCTGGGTGTTGGTGTTTCCTTGGCTGTTGGATGGAAAAAGTGGGATCCTGTTGGCAAAAAGTGGTGGAAAGAGGCAAAAATGGTGAAAAATGGGCCCAAAGTGGTGGAAAATGGGCAAAACCCAGTGGAAAATGGGAAAAAAATGGCAGAAAATGGGCAAACCCGCTCCTTCCAGTGTTTTCCTTCCCTTTTTTTCTGCTGCTGGGGTTGGAAGGGAAAACTGATCCTGGAGAAAGGATTTTCTCATGGAATTCCTGGGGATTGGTGTTTCCTCAGGTGTTGGAGGGAAAAAACGAGATGCTGTTGGCAAAAAGAGTGGAAAAGGGGAAAAAAAAACAGTGGAAAATGGGGGAAAAAAATGCTCCTTCCCAATGTTTTCCTTTTTGCTGCTGCTGGGGTTGGAGAGGATTTCCCTGTGCAAGTTCTGGATATTGGTGTTTCCTCAGCTGTTGGAGGAAAAAGTGGGATCCTGTTGGCAAAACGTGATGGAAAGGGGTGAAAATGGGGAAAAGTGGTGGGAAATGGAAAAAAGTGGTGGGAAATGGGCTAAATCCAGTGGAAAATGGGGAAAAAATGGTGGAAAATGGTTAAAAAGTGGTGGAAAATGGACAACCCCCCTCGTTCCCAGTGTTTTCCTTTCCCTTTTTCCTGCTGCTGGGGTTGGAAGGGAAAACTGAGCCTGGGAAAGGATTTTCTCATGGAATTCCTGGGGATTGAGCTGTTGGAGGGAAAAAATGGGGATCCTGTTGGCAAAAATGGTGGAAAAGGGGCAAAAACGGTGGAAAAGGGGCAAAAATGGTGGTAAGAATCAGAAGTTGGTGGAAAACGGGCCAAAAGTGGTGGAAAATTGGGAAAAAAATGGTGGAAAATGGGGCAAAAATGTGGTGGGAACGGGAGGAAAATAGTGATGGAAAAGGAGCAAAACGTGGTGGAAATGCAGAAAAAAAAAATGTTGGAGAGGGGCAAGAAGTGATGGAAAAGGGGAAAAGAAGTGGAAAGGGCTGGGAAGTGATGGGAAATGGGCAAAAAGTGGTGGGAAAGGGGAAGAAAAGCGGTGGGAATGGGAGAAAAATAATGCTGGAAAAGGAGGAAAACGTGGTGGAAATGAAGGAAAAAATGTTGGAAAGGGGCGAGAAGTGATGGAAAACGGGCAAAAAGTGGTGGGAAAGGGGGAAAAGGCCCTTCCCGGTGCCAGGGAGTTTTCCCGAGCCCCGCGTTTGGGGGCTGGAATTCCAGGGATCCACCCGCAGGGATCGCCCACGCCTCGGGCACGGAGGAAAACCCTCAGGAGGGGAAATGTTGATTTTTCACCTTGTTGTGCTGGGCGACGGGCAGGGGGAGTGGATGAAAATGTCCTGAAAATGGGGATAATTCAGTCAGATCCTCTGGAAAATCCTCTCAGGGGTGATTTTGGGATGGATTAGGAGAGAGGAGGCTGCTCCCCAGCATGATCTTCGCTGCAGCTCCTCTTCCTCAGGTTTTTTTTCATGGGAAAATATTTTTTTTATTATTTTTCTGGGTGTGCAAAACTTCCCGTGGACCTCCTCAGGCATGGCTGAAAAGCTCTGGAATTTTGTTGGGGTTTTTTTTCCTGATTTTGAGGCTTTCAGGTGCAAATTCCTGGGGTTTTCTTCCCACTCGGGAGGGCTGGGAATGAACTTTTTCTGTCTCTTCGTTGGGAAGAGCCAAGAGGCTCTGGAGGAAAGGATGGAAAAGGAAAAATGAACATTAAAAATAGAGGGAGATTTGGAAAAAACCCAAAACATTAAACAGAGGAAGCAGGTGCATATCCAATCCCAGGAATATCTGGGGGAAAGGGAAAACAGGGAAGCGTGGAGGACAAACGGGAACTCGCTGTTCCCGGAGCGGCTGCGGCTCCTGTTGGGCCGGGAAACTGAGGCACGCGGGGATTCCTGCTCCCCCCGGGCACACGCGCTCCCTCTGAACTCCGAATTCCCAAAAAATTCAATTCAAACCCCATCAAATTCCGTTTTTCCTGGCCAAACTCCCTCCGGAGTAGGAGCCGGGGTTGGGAGCCAGGGGCCGCGGGGTGGGGGGAGCGCTCCTGGAGGAGCCGCAGGAAAACAGGGAATGTGGGAATCCCTAAAGCAAATCAGCAGAACCCTGGAGCCGCAGGAAAACAGGGAATGTGGGAATTCCTAAAGCAAATCAGCAGAACCCCGGAGCCGTTGGAAAACAGGGAATGTGGGAATTCCGAAAGCAAATCAGCAGAACCCTGGAGCCGCAGGAAAACAGGGAATGTGGGAATTCCTGAAGTCGATCAGCAGAACCCTGGAGCCGTTGGAAAACAGGGAATGTGGGAATTCCTAAAGTCGATCAGCAGAACCCTGGAGCCATTGGAAAACAGGGAATGTGGGAATTCCTAAAGTCGATCAGCAGCGCCCTGGAGCCGTCGGTATTTTGCAGGCAGCGCCCGTCCCTGTGCGCAGCGCTCCGGGAAGGGCAGGAACTGAATGGATGCCCAGGGAAAATCCTGTTTTGGAGCACCTTGGGAAGCGGAGTGCAGCGAGCTGGGGGAGCTCGGGAATGAGCCCGAGGTGAGAAAAGCCCGGGACAGTCCTGCACGTTAATCTGCAAGAGGATTATGGAGCAGAGCAAATTAAAACAATTCCGTGATGAGGAGGGGGGAATNCAGGGGCAGGAATGGGTGGAACAGGAGCAGGAATGGATGGAGCAGGGGCAGGAATGGATGGAGCAGGGTCAGGAATGGATGGAGCAGGGGCAGGAATGGATGGAGCAGGGCACTGGCAGTGCCGTGTCTGGTGATCTGGATGCTGTGGGCAGCAGCAGGGCTGGTCTGGATTCTCTGGGATCAGTCACCATGGCAATGAGCAATCCCATGGGAATGACAAAACCTGGAGCTGGGAATCCTTGGGGTGGGAAAGAACAGACCTGGCCAGGTAGAGCAGGGACAGAGCTGGGCCCCATCCCAGCCTGAGATCCAGCTGGGTTTGTCCCAGCCCTGCAGTAGCCGGATGCTCTCTAGAGGAGGATGGAGGATGCCGGCAGTTTGGGGGGTCCTGGGGAGGTGAAGCAGGGAGCTGGGGGGGCAGAGCTGGGGGGGCAGGTGCCCCATCCCAAACTCTGCCCATCCCTCCCAGAGATCCAGCTGGATTTGCCCCATCCCATCCATTGCCCCCACGGATGAGCGGGATGATCTCCCTGTGGAGGACTCCCCAAATCCGGGGTGTCTGGGTGCCGAGGGGGATGGCAGAGCCCCCTCTGCCTTGGCTGCTCCCCCTCAGGACTGGGGGACCCCCTGCTGCCTCCCCACATCCACCTTCGGCTCATTCCAGCCAGGGCTCCCCCAAACCCTGGGCCCTGGGGTGAGGGCACACCCTGGGAGCCAAACACAACATCCCTGGGCTGCTCAGGGCTTGGGGGGTCTGCCACCCCCGGGAAAGCCCCTCAGCTCCCTCAGCCCATCCCAGCCAGACTCCCTGGCACCAGCTGTGCCTCCTCACCCCGTGCTTTGGAGGATTTTGTTCCTGGGTTTGTTTTTTTTTTCTCCTGCGTTTTCCTGCAGGTGAAGAGTGGGGCACGCTGGAGCTGAGGGGTTGGATATGATTTACATTGGGAAATTCCTGATTTTCCCCGCCAGCCTTGCTCTGGGATATTTATTGTGGAGTGGGGTGGCATCTGGCACTGATCCATGGAATAAAAATGTCAGTGGAGATGGGCAATCCCAGGGAGGAGGAAGAGGAGGAGGAGGAAGAGCTGAGGGTGATCCAGAGTCCCTGGACCTGAAGTTCCATTGCATTCCCTGAGGGATGATGAAACTCGGGAGCATCCCTGCCCATTTTTGGGATGTGCCTGGCTCCTCTCATTGGCACTGGAGAATCCACACGAATCTGGGATAATTGCAGCTCCTCCAGCAACGTTAATGATTATTTTCCTTGCAGAAAATGAGCGGCCAATTAAATCCAAACGCGCTGGGCTTTGGGCAGCTTCTAATTGGGGGATTAATTAATCTGAGGAACAATGAAGGGACACGAAACGGGGGCTGGTGCTGGCTGAGCTCATGTCACATCTTGGGAGTGGAATCTCCACTGGGATGAGCATCCACACCCCAATTCCAACATCCCAAATTCCAGCCCATCCTCCTGGGCTCTGCCTTGGGAATCTCCATCCCGAGCAGCTCTGGTGGTCCTCAATCCCATGGTGGTCTTCTCCCAGGTTCCTGCCTGGAGCAGCTTTCCAGCAGGTTTATTTTTAACTCCCAGCCTTGGATTGGGCAGTGGAAATTCAGTGATGTCTTGGAGTGGGAAAAGAATTGTGGAGTCTTTTAAGCTTCAGAAACGATGTTTTCATTCCAGCTTTTTGTGTGAACTCGTGCTATTCCAGCTGTTTATAGTATCCCTAAATCACTTGCTGGGATGAGTTATTGAGGTTTTCAGTATAAAACACCAGAGAGAGACTTTGGGGGGGTGATTAATTGAAAATACCCCATGGAAAATATTCAAAGAATCAACATTTCCCTGGTGATGTATTCTCGGTGTAGAAGTGTTTTCCTGGAGAAAGAATCTTTTGGCTCCTGACAGATTCCTGGGCCTGGCTGTGTCATTCCAAGCTTTCCCAGATCCACCATTTCCCTGGGATGCTGCTGATCCATTGGCTCCTTCCTGGCACCTCGTCCTGTCCCGGTGCCCCCGTGGCACTTGGAGCTGTGGAATGGGATTTGGGCTTCCCACAATTTCTCGGGATTTGGGCTTCCCACAATTTCTTGGGATTTGGGCTTCCCAGAATTTCTCTGGATTTGGGCTTCCCAGAGCTTTGAATCCAAACAAGTGTAGTGATTTTGGATTTTTGGGTTTGCTGTTCATTTTGGAAGTGGGATGGGCAGGAATGGGATGCAGAGACAAGAACCTGGACACGGCACCAAGGGAGGGGGATCTGTGGGATGGGAAACGGATCCTTGTGTCCTCTGCATGGCCCTGTCCCGTTCTCAGCCTGATTCCATCTTCCATTACCTGTTTCCCTGTTGGGATGTAACCCTGGCTGCCTCCCTGTGTCTCTGCTGCTGCTCCCCTTTCCCTGCCTTGGCTCTGAGCCACATCCCAGATATTCCAGAGGCTGCTGGATGGACACAGATGTTCCTATCATGGAATAAAATCGCCTCCATCCTCAGCTCTCCCTTCCAGGTCTTCTCACAGCAGGAACCTCCTCATCTCCAATCACCTGTGGTCCCAGGGGTTGTGGGATGAGTGGGCTCCTCAGGATGCCTGGCTGGACGTGGACTGGGCTCCTTGGAATTCCGGGTTTTCCTGGGGTTCATCACTCAGGAGCGGCTTGTGCGTGCTGCCAGTGGACCTGGCTAGGAGGGGACTGGGCCCCCTGGTTTGGCCCCTCAGCCAGAGCTCCAGGCACAGCCCAAACCTGGGTCCCAGCTCCTCAGGAACCACCACGGTCCAGAGCCAGATCCTGATTTCCTCAAGGAAAAAACTCCTGAGGTTCTTCCTGCAGCCACCCACGGGTGGGGGTGTCCCTGTCACCTCCCACCTGCAGCAGCTCCCTCCCAGCCAGGGCAGCTGGAGCTGGGAGTGCCGCTCCCACCTCCCTCAGAATCCGTGGATTTCTGCAATGAAATCAGGATTGCTCCCAGGAGCTGGAGGCGCCTCCTCTCCCCTGTCCCCACCTCATCCCGACCCCCCCCCGCGGGGAGGAGCCCCCATCCCGGGTTTGGGCTGGACGACACCACCCCTGGCTCCAGCGGGATGCGTCGCCATGGAGGAGGCGTTGCCATGGCGACCGTTGCCGTGGCGATGGCGACCGGCGCAGCAGGGCCTGAGAGCATCCCAGGGAGGTTCCCGGCCTCTCCCGGTGCTTGAAGATGGATCGATATCCCAGGTTTCCCTCCCCCCGAGGCGGAACTCGGCACTGGGAGCTTTCACCACGGCAGCGCCTTCTGGGTTCTGTGCTGGGGCAGATTTAGGGAGCTTTAAATTCCGTGGAGTGGAAATGCCCTGGATGATAAAACCGCCTGCCTGGAGAAGGTGGGAGGGACGGGGAATTCAGGGAAGCAGGCGGTGCCTGTCCCCCGGGATGCGAGCAGAGATGAAGAGGTCTGCATCACATGTGCCACACATGAAGGTGACAGCAGGGTCCCTCCTGTGCCTTGGTTTCCACGTCTTTTCAGCCCCCAAATCCTCTGTCTCTGCAAAAGCCCTTCCATGGAGTGGAAATGCCACAAATAATAATCCTCCCTGCCTGGGGAAGGAGGGATGAACAGGGAATTTAGGGAGCTCCAAACCACGCACTGCCCGTCCTCCAGGACAAGTCAGAGGTGCAGAGGGTCCTGCAGGACCCTGAAGGTGACAGGAGGGGCCCTTCTGTGCCACGCATTTTTTAAGCCCTCAAACCCCCCGGAGATCTGCTCCTGGGGGGGCTGATGAGACCCTTTTCCCCAGATTCACATTTTTCACCTGTAAGCTGGTGTCACCCACGCCGACAAGGGGAGAGAGGAGGGAGGGGAGCGCTGTCCCTGCTGGGGGGGTGACGCGGCCGATGGAGAGGGGCTGAAGCGTCCCTGACCCCCCTGCCCGGCTCGGATGCTGCCAGGCCGAGGGGTCCGAGCCCTCCCCGGCTTCCCAAGGCTCTCAGTGCCGCATCGGGGTGGGATTGGTGCCCTGGGGCCCCGTGGCTGCCGCTCCCGGCCGAGCTGGAGGCATGGAAGGGGGCAGGGAGAGTCCGGGTGGGAACCATCACCTGCCCATCCCCCTTTCCAGGTGGAAAAGGATCCTCTGGGATGGGGTGGGGGATGTGTTGCTTATCCGAGCTTGACGTAGTGGCCGCGTCACTGCTGAGCTCCAAACCCTTTGTGTCTGGCGCTTGTTTGGGGTCACCTAGAGCACAAAGAGGGAGCGTTCGGTGAAATGTGACTTTCTGGCCCTGCCCTGGAGTCTGCTCTTCATCAGGGCTTGTTTTCATAGCAGCAGAGCCGTGACCTCTGCGGACCCTGGGGGAGTGGGGATGGGGCCGTTTGGGGTCTGGCTGATGGCAGAGCAGGGTCCTGGCCCGGGCTGCTCCCAGGGACAGCTCGTGGGACGCAGGGACGTGACAGGAGCAGTTCCCTGGCTGCAGGACAGTCCTGGGCACAGCCAACACCTCCCTGGGCACACTGAAACCTTCCCACTCCTGGCCCAGAAGTGACGCAGCCCCCAGCCCAGCCCCATGCCGCTGCCTCCAGCAGCTCCGCCGCGATCCCGGGTTTAATTTCCCTAATGAAGCAGCGCCGAGCTGGGCAAGGAGCCCCTGCCAAGAGCCGTCAGCTGGGCGGCTGGAATTGCAGGGCTGGGAGCTGCTGGCCCTTGGCTGGAGCTGGCTAATCGATGGCATCCTGGTGTCACCAGGGCAGGGGGTGACGGCGGAACGGAGCCAGGACCAGCAGCACGCTGGGATTTCCTCCCTGCCCCAAGGAATTCTCTGCCTGGCCCAGCTTTGGGTTGAGCACCTGGAGAGGGCTGCTCGGAGCACCTGGAATGCTGCAAGCCTGTCCCTCACCCCGGCCACGGGAAGGGACAGCTCCAGATGGGGACGTGGCTTGTGTGACACCCCCAGCCCTCGGCAGGCACGGAATCCGCGCCCTGGGAAAGCTTTTCCCCCTGGAGCAGCAGCCCCGTCCCTCCTGCGGCGGGGTGGGGACAGTCCCTGCGCCATCCCGGGGGGCTGGGCACTGCAGGGGGGGATCCGGCTCATCCAGGGTCCCCCCAGCCGTGGTCTGGCCACACGGAGCCTGCCGGGGAAGGGAGAAAGCCTGGATGAAGCTTCTCTTTTAGGACAAATCCACACAGCTGTGGCTTGGTTTGGGGGTTGAGATGGATTGGGAAGGGTAACTGTGATGGATTGGGGGCTGTGATGGATTGGGAATAGGGACTGTGATGGATTGGGAATGGGGGCTGTGATGGATGGGGAGGCAGCCCCAGGTCGGGAGGTGGGAGATGCTGTCCAGAGTGATTTGTGGTTTCCCAGGCTGACAAACTCCCTCATTCCCTCCCCTCCAGCCTCTGGTTCCCGGAGGGAGCAACCCCACAGTCCAAGGGGAGCAGCCCCTCATTCCTGGTGGGAACAGCTCCTCATTCCCGGGAGGAGCAGCCCCTCATTCCCGGGAGGAGCAGCCCCTCATTCCCGGGAGGAGCAGCCCCTCATTCCCAGGGGAGCAGCCCCCATTCCCGGGGAGGGGGGGCCATGCACGGCTGGGGCTGGGCAGAGCATTGACGATCCAAGCAGCACTAAATCCAAATAAACGCCGAGTGCTCCCAAGATTTACGGCACGAGCCTGACCTCAAACTGTCGGGGCTGCAGCTGGGAGGGGATTACATCAGCACCTTGGGAATGGGGGGATGAGGGGGCTTCTTGGGAACAGCCATGTCCCAAACACCCCCCGTGCACTGGGAACACCCGGAGATTGTTCCCAAGCCTGTGAGTCTGTGTGGAGCTGGGCTGGGCTGAGCTGCAGGGGGAGATCCCCAGGTGTGGTCTGGGCAGTGGGGCTGTGGGGCTGGCATTGGTGCAGGCTGGGGGGGATGGATGGATGATGGAAAATGGATGGATGATGGATGGATGGATGGGGGATGGATGGATGGATGGATGGGGGATGGATGGATGGATGGATGGGGGATGGATGGATGGATGGATGGGGGATGGATGGATGGATGGATGGGGGATGGATGGATGGATGGATGGGGGATGGATGGATGGATGGATGGGGGATGGATGGATGGATGGATGGGGGATGGATGGATGGATGGATGGGGGATGGATGGATGGATGGATGGGGGATGGATGGATGGATGGATGGGGGATGGATGGATGGATGGATGGGGGATGGATGGATGGATGGATGGGGGATGGATGGATGGATGGATGGGGGATGGATGGATGGATGGATGGGGGATGGATGGATGGATGGATGGGGGATGGATGGATGGATGGATGGGGGATGGATGGATGGATGGATGGGGGATGGATGGATGGATGGATGGGGGATGGATGGATGGATGGATGGGGGATGGATGGATGGATGGATGGGGGATGGATGGATGGATGGATGGGGGATGGATGGATGATGGAAAATGGATGGATGATGGATGGATGATGGATGGGGGATGGATGCATGCATGGCTGCATGGGTGCACAGATGAGTGTTGCATGGATGGGAGCTGCTGTGCTGAGCTGGTGCTTCTGTTCCCGTTTCCTGCTCCAAGCCCGGAGCCAGGAGTCTGGAACGGCCTCATCTGGTTCCAATTTCAGGAGGAACAAAGGGAGTGGGGCCATGTGGCTCCCATCAGGGAGAGGCTTTGCAAGTCACACAGGGAGAATCCCACCCTTGGGAATGGGCTGGGAGTGCCAGGCTCTCCTCATTTCCTGGGGAGCCTTGATACTTCTGGTGTAAAAACATCAAAAGGCAAGTGAGAGTGATTCCCAATGTTTCTTTCTGCATCCCCTAAATCCTTGGAATTTTATTTTGCCTTCCCCTCAGTTTTGGTGACCTGTCTGATATTTTTGGGCTGTGCAATTCCCAAATCCCTGGGGATTTATTCTGCCAGATCACAAATCCCAGTGAGCCACTGGTGAGTGGGTGTTGGGAACCCAGGATGGTGCAGCAGCTGGGGGACAAAGGCTGAATATTCCCAGTGACTTGGGAAGCATGTGGTGTGTTGGAGACAGGCAGGATACATCCAGTGGGAAGAGCTGGAGCAGATCCAGCCAGACACAGCTCAGACACTTAAAAGCTCAACTCCCTCTGCCCTTCCTGAGCTGATGGATTCTCTCTCCTGATGGGAGAAGGGATCTGGGGACAAAACGTGAGTCAGGTCCCAAGTTTTTCCTCCTGACTGTTCAAAACTCCTTCCTGCGCCAAGCTGCAGCAAAAACAAAGAAACCCCGAGCTGTTTTTGGGAGGTAAAATGCTCCGAGAGGCGACAGGGACCCTTCAAGGCCTTGATTTGAAACTAAAGCTCGAACCTGGCTCGTTACATCTTGAAACATCTGATGCGATCTTGCAGATCAAAGCCGCCTTGTTTGCCTTGTAATGAGGTGTCAAAGCTTTTCCTTGCAACGCCAACAGGAGACACTTTGATCTGCAAAACAAGATGTTTAAGAGCCTGCTAGCGAGGGCTCCCCGCGTTTTCGCAGCTCGGGAAACAGGGGAATATTTGAAGTCTGGTGTTGTTCCCTCTCGAGGCTTCCCAAGCTGTGGCAGCTGATGAGGTGTTGCTGTCACACCGGAGCCAGGACTCACAGGGAAATCGTCGAGGCTGAACAGCAGCCAGCTGGAGAAAACCGAGCATTTTTCTTACAGCTTCTAAAGGGACTTGTTGGGTTTTCCCAAAGAAAAAAAAAAAAAGAAAAAAAAAGAAAAAAAGAAAGGGCTTTTTGCCCTTGGGGGATGTTGGAGTCGATGCGAGCTGGCTCTGAGTTGTTTTGGGAGAAAACTCTGCGCTTCTGGGTGGTTCAGCTGGAGGTTCATTGTGCTGCTGCTGCCTTGGTGTGGCTCTCCCCACGAGGGGTGGCTGGGTGTCCCCTGGCTGGGGCTGGAGCCGCTCACGTGTCCCTCTGGTCACAGGCTCAGCGCTGGCGCAATGAGAACTACGAGAGGCCCGTGGACCTGGAGGGCTCGGGGGACGACGACCCCTTCGGAGAGGATGAGCTGGACGACGTCTACTCCGGCTCTGGCTCGGGGTGTGAGTAGCTGGGGGGGTCCTGGGAAGGGTCCCTGGCTGGCTGTGGGGTTTGGGGGTTCCTGGGAAGGTCCCTGGATGGCTCAGGGTTCCTGGGATTCCTGGGAAGGGTCCCTGGATGGCTCAGGGTTCCTGGGATTCCTGGGAAGGTCCCTGGATGGCTGTGGGGTTTGGGGGTTCCTGGGAAGGTCCCTGGCTGGCTGTGGGGTTTGGGGGTTCCTGGGAAGGTCCCTGGATGGCTCAGGGTTCCTGGGATTCCTGGGAAGGGTCCCTGGCTGGCTGTGGGGCTCTGGAGAAGGGTCTCTGGCTGACTGGGAGGTTGGAGGGCTGGAGAGGGGATGTGAGGGAGGGAATTGCCCTTTGCCCATCTCTGGAGTTGTCCTCTGAGACAAAGACAATGGGAGCTGTCCCAGAAGTTGGGCTCCAGTGCCTCCATGTCCCAGTTCAGCCTCTGATCCTACTGGGCAGGACTGGCCCTTCCACAGACCCCAGAGAGGGCTTTGGCCACCAGGGGAGCAGCCCTTGGTAGCCACCTGTGCCCCTGGAGTTTGGGGGTGATGCCAGGGACATGCACCAGCAGCAGTTTCACTCTTTCCTGCTCTCCCACTGCAGATTTCGAGCCGGAGCTGGGGCTGGACACGGCCGTGAGCCTGCCCACGGACACGCTGCTGCCGCTGCCCACCACAGCGGCCGTGCTGCCCGTCACCGGAGCCCAGCCCGTGGCAACGCCCCTGGAGCCGTCCCCCAGGCCCCAGGACACCACCCCCGGGCAGGCAACCAGCGCCTTCCTCATCCCCAGCACCACGGAGGCACCGGTGGTGCCCAGCTGGAAAGCCACCACCAGCACCAGCACCACGGCCAGCGAGCCCCCCACCACCGTGGCCACCACCACCACCAGGGCCCCCACCACCAGGGCCCCCACCACCACAGCCACCACCACCAGGGCCACCACCACCACCACCACCACCACCACGGAGGCCAGCACGACCACAAGCAGCACCACCGTGGCCACGGCCAAGCCCACCACCATCCGGAGGTTCCTGCCCCCCTTGGCCACCAAGGCGGCCACCACCCGGGCCACCACCCTGGAGACCCCCACCACGGCCATCCCCGAAACCAGCACGCCGACAGAGGTGGCCACGTCACGCCTTGTCCCCACCAGCACGGCCAAGCCCAGGGCCCTGCCAAAGCCCAGCACCTCGAGGACTGCAGAGCTCCCCGAGAAAAGCACGGCCCTGCCGCCCACGGCCACCACGCTGCCGCCCACAGTGGCCCCCCAGGTAGGAGGCCGGAGCCCTCTCACCTGCCCGGGGCTCCTGGGCTCCCTGGGGAGCCAAGTGGTGGCCACGGGAGGCCTTTGGCGCCCATCCGACCTTGGCCACCCGCTCGGAGGGAGGCTGGGCTCTTCCAGAGCAGAACATCTGAGGAGCTGGGAAGGACGAGGAAAGGGGAGTTCAGCCCGGGCAGGGGTTCGAAGCCTGCGGGCACCCAGGATGTGCCACCAATGCCGGTGCCCCCAGCACTGCCTTCTCCAGAGCAGCTTCCCCGGGCAGGAGGGCAGCGGTGCCACATCCCACGGGGGCACGGCGCTTTCCTCGGGGTTTGCTGTCATGTCCCAGCTCCCAGCCCTCACTGGGAGTCCCAAACTCTCCTCAGTTACGGCTTGATGGTGCATTTCCAGCCCGTCAGGGTGTCCTGAGCAGGAATTTCAGCTCCATCTCTCATTCAGAACCCCTCGGGGGCCCTTTGCAGCCACTTTGACTGAAAGGTGGAGTGATTTGTCTAAACTACTCCCTCTTTTCCGCCTGCAAATGCGAGCTCAGAGCGCTCGGGGCTCTCGCTGACCTTCAATTAATCCCTGTCACAAACCCGGCCGCTCGCTCGCCGAGGCGTGCGCTGGCCCCGGGGCAGCGGGACATGGAGAGGGCTCCCAGCCCCGCCCCAGACAGCTCCTGGCTCGTCCTGAGCCCTGGCTCGTCCCGAATCCCGCGTCCTGACCGAGGCCGGTGGGAAGGAGCCCTGTGCCCCGCCAGGGAGGGGTCCCGGGGAGGTTTGGCCCCGGGGTGCTCCAGCTCGGCGGACACGGGGCAGGGTCCCGGGGGTCCGGGCCCCAGGGGGCTGCGGGAGGCAGTGAATGGACAGGGGGGGCTGGATCATATTCCCAGCGATATTTGCCCTCGAGGCTGGGATCCCCTCCTCACCAAGGGAATTGGGCAGGGACAGCAGGGAGTGGGCTGGGGGACAGCTCTGTGTCCTGGGTGTCAGCTCTGTGTCCTGGGTGACAGCTCTGTGTCCTGGGTGTCAGCTCTGTGTCCTGGGTGGCAGCTCCATGTCCTGGGTCACAGCTCCATGTCCTGGGTGTCAGCTCTGTGTCCTGGGTGGCAGTTCTGTGTCCTGGGTGACAGCTCTGTGTCCTGGGTGACAGCTCCATGTCCTGGGTGTCAGCTCTGTGTCCTGGGTGTCAGCTCTGTGTCCTGGGTCACAGCTCCATGTCCTGGGTGTCAGCTCTGTGTCCTGGGTGGCAGTTCTGTGTCCTGGGTGACAGCTCTGTGTCCTGGGTCACAGCTCCATGTCCTGGGTGTCAGCTCTGTGTCCTGGGTGTCAGCTCTGTGTCCTGGGTCACAGTTCTGTGTCCTGGGTCACAGCTCCATGTCCTGGGTGTCAGCTCTGTGTCCTGGGTGACAGCTCTGTGTCCTGGGTGACAGCTCCATGTCCTGGGTGACAAGGACCCAGCCTCCTGCTCCTGTCCTGTGCAGCAGGGATGGGTAAAAGGGAGAGGGAAGGGACCCCTGGAGCTCATCCAGCAGCATCCAAACCTTCCTCTGCTGTGCTGGCGTGGCATGGATGTTGTGTCAGCTCCTGTTAGGAGGAGTCACCTGTGAGCAGTGACATCCAACCTGTGCTCTGGGGATCAAGCCAGCAGAGGGTCTGGGATGCAATACTGGGGAGAAATTCGTCCCAGTAAGGGTGGAGGGTCTGGGATGGGGTCTCCTTAGGAGAAACTACAGGGAACACGTCCTGGGATGGGGACAGAGAATGGCCCAGCTCAGCCATGGTGGCCTCAGCCATTTGGTGACTGTCAAGTTGTGGGGTTGTGTTGTCACTGCACTACAACTTCAGAGACACAGGGAAGGGACACCCCGACATCTTCCCCATGTCCCTCACCCTGTCCTCAGTCTGTGATGTGCTCCCTGTGGACACCCCTCGGTCCTTGTCCCCTGCTCCATCTTGTCCTTTCTCCCAGATGGAGCCAGGGGAGGTGACGACAGTCCCCGACAGCGAGCTGGAGGCCCCGGCCAGCAGCGGCCCCAGCGGGGACTTCGAGATCCGGGAGGAGGAGGAGACGACTCGTCCCGACCTCGGGAATGAGGTGCTGGCTGTGGTGACCCCGCCGGCGGGGCCGGGGCCCGGCAGGAACGTGGACACGGGGCTGGTGGACAACACGATAGACTCGGGCAACTCGGCTGCTCAGCTGCCCCAGAAAAACATCCTGGAGAGGAAAGAGGTGTTGATAGGTGAGATACGGGGCTGGGGGCTTGGGGGAGGGGCTGGGGGCACAGGGAGCTGGGCTGTGCCAGGAGAGGGGCCAGTCCTGGGAAGGGCAGTGGGATAACCCACACCCACCCCCCAAAACTGCTCCGTGGGGTGTCCCAGGATCTCCATGCCTTTGCCAGCCAGGCTCTGCACTATTTCCTTCTACTAAGATGGATTTCCAGGAAAAAAAAAAAAAAGGGATTTTAGTGCAAAGATGTTCTGTGGTCATAGTTCAGTGCCCAGCACTGCTCCCAAACTTCCAAAGTCCAAAACCAGGCTGGAATCCCAAATGATCCCCCAAACCAGGGTAGTGTCAAGCTTGGCACAACCCAAACTCCCCTCCCAAAACTGCTCCATGGCTCTGCTGGGGGATCCCAGAGGTCTCCATGCCTTTGCCATGGCACAAATTTGTTTGTGCTGAGAGAAATTTCCAGGAAAAAACGAGATTTTTTTCCTGGAAATCCAAAGATAAGCTACGGTGACCTGGCTACTGCTGAGAGGCTGCTCCAAAATTTCCAAAGCACAAAACCAGGCTGGAATCACAAAAGATCCCCCTGAACACTTTTTGCTGGAAGCCAGGCTGGGGCTGGGGGTGGCATAGAGGGCAGGGGTGGCACTAGGGACAGGGGGATGGCACTGAGGGACAGGGGGATGGCACTGAGGGACAGGGGGGTGGCACTGAGGACTTGGGGTGACTCTATGAGCCACGGGTGGCTCTGATGGTTGTGGATGACACTCTATGAGCCATGGGTGGCACTTACATCCAGGGGAGGTCACTGATGGCTGGGATGACACTGAGAGGCAGTGGGGGCACTGCAGGTGCAGGTGGCACTGACAGCTGTGGGTGGCACTGACAGCTGTGGTGGCACTGACAGCCTTGGTGGCACTGACAGCTGTGGTGACACTGACAGCCGTGGTGGCACTGACAGCTTTGGGTGCCACTGACAGCCATGGTGGCACTGACAGCTTTGGGTGGCACTGGCAGCTGTGGTGGCACTGACAGCCTTGGTGGCACTGACAGCTGTGGTGGCACTGACAGCTTTGGGTGGCACTGACAGCTGCGGTGGCACTGACAGCCGAGCTGGCACTGAGGCTGTGGTGGCACTGACAGCTTTGGGTGGCACTGACAGCCATGGTTGACACTGCCAGCCATGGTGGCACTGCCAGCCGAGCTGACACTGAGGCTGTGGTGGCACTGCCAACCGTGGTGGCACTGCCAGCCGAGCTGGCACTGACTGTCCCCTGTGCCTGTTGCAGCGGTGATCGTGGGCGGTGTGGTGGGCGCTCTCTTCGCCGCCTTCCTGGTGATGCTGCTCATCTACCGCATGAAGAAGAAGGACGAGGGCAGCTACACCCTGGAGGAGCCCAAGCAGGCCAACGTCACCTACCAGAAGCCCGACAAGCAGGAGGAGTTCTACGCGTAGACGGAGAGCCCGGAGTGCCTCACGCTCCCTCCCTCTCTCCCTGCTCAAACCCTCCTCTCCTCATCCAGTCTCTCTCCTTCCCCCACCTCTCTTTCTTTTTTTGGGATCAGACTGTGAATTTATAAAGCAGAACCCGCAGCGGCTGAAGGAGGAAATGCGGCCTTGGCACGGTGGGCACGGGGTGCCAGAGCAGCTCCAGGATCACACTGGGCACTGCTGATGTCACACCGAGCACCAGTGAGGTCACACCCAGCAGGGATGATGTCACACCAAGCAGTGATGATGTCACACCCAGCAATGATGATGTCAGACAGAGCAGCGATGGTGTCACACTGTGCAATGCTGATGTTACACGCAGTAGTGATGATGTCACACTGAGCACTGCTGATGTCACACTGACCAACACTGATGTCATAGTCAGCAGTGATGTCACACTGACCAGTGCTGATGTCTTACCCAACACTGCTGATGTCACACTCAGCAATGATGATGTCACACCAGCAGTGCTGATGTCACACCCAGCAGTGATGTCACCCCAGCAGTGCTGATGTCACACCAGTCCTGCTGATGTCACACCCAGCAGTGATGTCATGCACAGCAGTGATGATGTCACACAAGTCCTGCTGATGTCACACAAGTCCTGCTGATGTCACACCCAGCAGTGCTGATGTCACACCCAGCAGTGATGTCACCCCAGCAGTGATGTCACCCCAGCAGTGATGATGTCACACCCAGCACTGCTGATGTCACCCCCAGCAGTGATGTCACCCCAGCAGTGATGATGTCACACCCAGTCCTGCTGATGTCACCCCAGTCCTGCTGCTGTCACCCCAGTCCTGCTGCTGTCACCCCAGCAGCGCTGGCCCTTCTGCTGGGAGCAGCAGGCACGGGGCCGAAGCCGAGGAGCCGCTGCCAGGGCAGCCGTGCCCGGGAATGCCCCGAGAGCCGGGCTGTGCTGCCCACGGCACCTGGAGCTCAGCTGGACCCTTCCCACCACCACAAACTGCGACCCAGACACCTCCTGCCAGCCCTGGGGTGCTGGAGGATTGCTTTGGATTTATTCCTCTTTTTTTCCATCCATAAAGGAGGGAGATTTCCTTCCCCCTGCTCATCTTTATTTTTTGGTTTTCTTCCGGAATGGGGTTGGTTGCTCCACAGGAATCCCCTTCTGCTGGCAGAGAGCACAGCTCTCCAACACCCCTGGAACCCTGGGGAAAGCACAAGGGGCTGGAATACCTGGCGCCCCAGGATTTGCTTTTTGAGTGGGGGAAAAAGGAAATAAATACAAAATGCTGGGAATGATCCCTTTGGATCAACATTCCAGAGAGCTTGTGGAGCTGCTTTGGGACATCCCTGGAATCTCTTGGATCCACATCTGGCCAGGAAGGGACTTGGCTTGGGCTGGGTGTTCACTCTCACTAAAGCTCAGCTTTGTGGGACATTCCCTGGGGAGGAGCTGGGGATGGAGAAGCTGAATCCTCTCCCGGGCTCTTCAGAGGGAATAACAGCTCTGCAAGGCGTGGGATGCAGCCAAAGAAGGAACTGCCAGCAGGGACAATCCCTGTCCCCTCAGGGTCCAGCAGGGATCCTGCCAGCTCCAGAGCTGAGGAAGAGGAGGCAGAACCACGGCTCCAACCCAGGCTTGATTGGATCGTTGGAAAGATCCCCAGATCAATGGAAAGACCCAGGATTGATGGTTTTCCTCTGAGCTTGGAATCCCTGGGATTGATGGCTTTCCTTCACTGGGATTTAAACCCCAGCACAACCCCCAGAGCTGAGAGAACCCTGACACCCCCAGGTGCCCCCTCCGAGGCTGCAGGGTGCAGATCCAGATCCAAACCCAGGCCGGATTTTCCAGAGCAATCTCTGCACACAGATCCAATTCAGATATTTCAATCAAGACATTTCAATCAAGATATTTCAATTAAGGTGTTTCAATGAGGTGGCTCTTGATTAGCCAGAGCCCTGTCTGTGGAGCTTTGTTGTCGTGATGGTCACGATCTCGATGGGGACTTTGGATTTGCTCTTGGGGTAATTTCAATGGGGAAGTTTTGGGGGGGAAATGTTGCTTTGTGTATTAACCTGCACGGAGCCAGGGACACTTTGGCCCCTGAGGGGGTTGGTGGATTTAGGGTTTTGAGGCCCTGGTGGGGGTTACAAGACAGAAGAGCTTCGTTGTGGAAGGGATTTGAGGCCATATGAACAGTTTGAATATATATAAATAGGTATCCCCATTCCTGTACACAGGTATGGAAGCAAATGAAATCCCTGGAATTTCTCAGTGGACTGGGATGGTGGAGTTTGGGGTTGGGAATTTGGGATTTTTGGATTGCTTTTCCCTGGGATACAACCTGAAGTGATGACCTGGCTTTGCTTCGGGGCAGGGAACAGAGCCCCACGCACGGATCAGCTCTAAATCCTCATTTTTGAGCTGTCAGCCTCAAAACACTTGTGGGTGAGGTTCTTGGAGCTTGGAGGAGGCCCCGTTGGATGTTTGGGGTGCTGGGGGTCCCCATTCCCGTGTCCATCCTGGAGGGAGGGTGAGGATGAGGATGAAGGATGAGGATGCTCCAGAGGAGGGAACACTCCTGGTGCCAACCCAGATCCGCTTTGTGCTGCTCCAGAGGGAGTTTGGACTCCTGGATTTGATGATTTGGAGAATTTTGGCCCTGTTGGGATCACACAAAGGGGAGTGGCACAAATCAAGGTCACCAAGGCCACACAAAATCCCCATCTTTTGGGAAAACCTGGATTTAATCTTTGGAGCTTGCTTTTTTTAAAAAAAAAACCTCCCTGCTTAATCTTTTTAATGCTGCTTTTCAGAGCTGCCTCCTTAATCTTCTTCATTCCATTTTTTCCCCCTATTTAATAGTCTGAAGTTCCATAATACAATTTTTTTACTCACTCAAGCTTAACCTCGTCCCTCTCAGCTGGTGTTGGGTTGTAATCCCGGCACTTAAATCCGTCACAGCTTCGGGAGTGAGGAAAGCTGGAGGCGGGAGGGTGAGAGGAGCCCGGGCAGGACTTTGGCAGTAATTAAAGTATGAGATAAACACAATAAAAGAAGGTGAAGGCAATTAAACCGCTAATCAGAAGTGATCAGATAATTCATTGTTCATCTGCTGATTCCACACTTTTGCTCTCCAGCTGGAGAGGGATGTGAGCTCCAGGAGAATTTTTTGGGTTTGGAGCCGACTTTTCGTGGTGTGAACGATGTCACAGCCTCTTGTCCCCTCAGCTCCGTGGGGCCCGTTGGGGTTGATGTGTGAAGGGAGAAAAAAGTCTTGTGTGGAGGACGGGATGCTGTGCCTCCCTCCAAGGAGCTGGGATGGAGCTGAGCACGGGCAGGATTTTTGGGCGAGGCGCTCTCCCAGGAATTCCCTGGATAACGCCGGTTCTCCAGCAGAGCCCCAGCGGTGGACAAACCCCGCGGGCTGTGCCCGGGGCTTTCCAGGGCTCCCGGTGGACGAGGAGGGGGAAGAGGCCAGGGAGGAGCCGTCCCGCAGCTGCTGGTTTGGCTGCAGAGCAGATTTTTGGCAAAGCGAACTCCGGTGTGAGCGGAAGCGTCTCCAGCGCCTTCCCTCCCCAGAGCCGAGCCTGGCATCGCCCCCTGCCCAGATCCCGATCCCTCATGGTGATCCCAGCCGGGAACAGCTGGAGCAGTGCCCAGATGTGCTGGTCCTTCCAGCTGTGCTCCCCGAGGGATTTTTCACGGCTCTTCCACTTCTTTTCCGTGCGTGCGTGTGATGCGCCGGAGCCGCGGGGACACTCCCGGCTGTTCCAGCTGGATAATTTCAGGAGTTTCTGGGATTGCAGGGTGGTGTGGGCTGCTCTGCCAGCTGTGCCAGCCCTGGGGCTCTCCCTGCTGGAATTGCAGCAGAAGAATGGTGGATAATATCCAGCAGGAGAATATCCAGGAACTCCTGGGCCACATCCATCAGGAGAAGGCAGGAGGAGAGGATCAAAGGGAAGGGAAGAGCAGGGAGCCCAAACCAGGGCTGGAATGGGGAGTTTGGGAAGGGCAGGACATGGAAGGGGCCCTGCAGCAGCAGGACCCA
Organism: Sitta europaea; assembly: GCA_013400255.1. NCBI lineage: Eukaryota > Metazoa > Chordata > Aves > Passeriformes > Sittidae > Sitta > Sitta europaea. The sequence continues at coordinate 74,538 of VXBS01009279.1, read as the reverse complement.
GCCCTGGGTAGGTTTTACAGGCCTGGGAGTTGTCCCTTTGCTCCAAAAATCTCTCTGATCTTGGATTTTTCCATAAAAAGCACCAGGTCCCTGTGTAGGATGGAGTTGTCCCTGTGCTCCAAAAATCTCTGCTTTTGGATTTTTCCATAATGAGCAGCAGGTCCCTGTGTGGGATAGAGTTGTCCCTTTGCCCCAAAATCCCTGATTTTGGCCCTTTCCATGAGGAGCCGTGCTGGGGGGATCCAGCTGCAGGAAGGGAATGGCCTGGGCTCCTGAGTGCCAGGATGGGCTGGTTTGCCTCAAATTTCCACACTCACTCCCCATTTCCCTGACACTCCCTGTCTGGCAGCTCCTTTGCCTCAGCTCCAGCTCCAGCATTCCAAGCTCTCCCTGCCGTGAGTCACAAGCCCATCAGCCGAGAACAGGAATGGATTTTTTAATTCCCTTTTTTCTCCCCTGACCGCCCTTGTCATGCTGTTTGCTGGGCTCCAAGGTTTTCTGCCAGGCTCTGGATTAATGCTGAGGTGGGGATGAGCTCCCTGGGCTCCCCAGGAGCGGGGCTGGGGGTCTGTGTGTGTATATATGTGTATGTAATTAATGTATATGTAGAGATGTATAGACGGGCCCGGGGCGGGGGCTCTGCTCCTGAGGGGGAGGAGGGGGAAAGGGAGAAGGAAAAAGAGGAAAAGCAGGAGGAGAAAAGGGAAAGGCAGGAGGAGAAAAGGGAAAGGCAGGAGGAGAAAAGGGAAAGGCAGGAGGAGAAAAGGGAAAGGCAGGAGGAAAAAAGGGAAAGGCAGGAGGAGAAAAGGGAAAGGCAGGAGGAGAAAAGGGAAAGGCAGGAGGATTTGTCCTCCAGCACCACATGCTGGGCTCTGCAGCCCTTGGCCCCTGGCCCAAGGGATGTGGCGTTCAGCCTCATTCCCTGGCCCAAGGGATTTGGGATTTCCCATCCTAAGGAATGTGGGGCTCAGCCTCGAGCCCTGTCTCAAAGGATTCAGGATTCTCCCTCATTCCCTGGCCCAAGGGATGTGGGATCCAGCCTCAGCCCTTATCCCAAGGGATGTGGGATTCCACCTCTCAAATTCCTGCTGCTCCTCCCTCCCCTCCTGCCCTTCACATCCACCCGACCCCAATCCCAGACCCGGGCTGGGGGGGTCAGGATGAGCCAGGGTGGGAATCAGGAGCCTTCTGTGGGAATCAGGAGCCTTCTGTGGGAATCAGGAGCCTTCTGTGGGAACCAGGAACCTTCTGTGGGAATCAGGAGCCTTCTGTGGCAACCAGGAGCCTTCTGTGGGAATCAGGAGCCTCTGTCACTGCCAGGGCCAGAGCAGATCCCAGGATGGGATCCCAGGATGGATCCAAAGCCCTGTGAGCCCCCGAGCACCCCCAGTCCTTGTGCTGGCAGCCCCCCCATCTCTGTGAGGACCCTCAGTCTGCAGCATCCTAAATCTTTTATTTCTGTTTATTTTCCCCATTATTTTGATTTTTGGGTAAACCCCCCGATTTTTTTCACAGCCCACATTCCAGTGCTTCTCCCAAGACCTCCAGGGTGCCAGGGATTTTTCCTGCAGGAATTCCCCCCCATTGAGGGTCCCCCTGGCTGAAGTCACCCCAGCCCAGCTGACAATCAAACCAGACTCCTGAGAAACAGGAATCCATTGCAGTTTGATAGAAAAACTTTTTAAAATCCCCCCCTTCTCTCTCACCACCACGTCTCCAGGATCAACTGTCACCCACTGCTCCTCCTGTAAATAAACATCCAACCTTCTTGTATAAATTAAAAACAAAATAATTAAAAAAAAAAAAAGACAAAAAAAAAAAAATTCCATTGATAAACATCCCAAAAATAAAATTTAAAAATTCTCCCTTTCCAGAAGATTGAAGTAATTCCAACTTCACCTTTTTTCAGAGCTGATTTCCAATCCCAGTAGGAGAACAAAACAAAGATCTGTGACACTGCAAATGTTGGAGCTTTCAATGAATCCGGGAGGGAAAAAACATGCATGTAAATATTTTTAATAGCAGACATATCTTAAACAGAACTTTTTTTTGTATGTACATAACTCTCCTAGAGTTTAGTACTGAAATGGCTTCATAGTGTCTGTTTCGAAAAGGAAAGGAAAAGAAAATGTTTGTTAATTGTTTTTGTTCTTACTCAATGGCCAAAACTTTAAAAATAATGACAAAAAAAAAAAAAGAAAAAAAAGACTCTAAAATTAATCTTTGCCAATGGATCTAGCACTGTAATGGTACTGTCTATTTTTTTTAATTATTTCTGTGCTGTGCCCATTTATAAAATGAGGAAAAGATAAAAAATAAAGTCATTTAAACCTTGTCTGCCCAGGGCCTGGCCTGAGTTCTTGGTGCCAGCTGCTCTGGGGTCTGCAGTGCCTGGAGTGGAGGGAGGAGGAGGAGCAGGAGCAGGAGCAGGAGCAGGAGCAGGAGCAGGAGCAGGGTCCTGCTGCTCCAGGCCCATCCGGGTGTGGCTAGGGAAGGGTTTCCATGGCAACTGCCACCATGCTGAGGAGCCTGGACCATCCCAGTACAGCCTGGACCATCCCAGTACAGCCTTGGACCATCCCAGTACAGCCCTGGATGATGCTAGTACAGTCCTGGACCATCCCAGTACAGCCTGGATGATCCCAGTACAGGGGGCCATGGGCCAAGGGCTGGAGGGGCAGGAGGCAGGGAATGGCTGCCAGTGCCAGAGGGCAGGGCTGGCTGGGAGCTGGGGCAGCAATTGTTCCCTGGCAGGGTGGGCAGGGGCTGGGCTGGAATTGCCAGAGCAGCTGGGGCTGCCCTGGAGCCCTGGCAGTGCCCCAGCCAGGCTGGACACTGGCACAGGGGGAGGGGTCCCTGAGGCAGCACTGNGGATGGGATGGGATGGGATGGGATGGGATGGGTGGGATTTAAGATCCCTTCCAAGCCAAACCACTCCAGGATTCTGGCTGAGCTGCTGTCCCCCCACATGCCACCCCTGTCCCTGTCCCCACATGCCACCAGTGTCCCCAGGGAGCTGTGGCTGCCCAGGCAGGGGAAGCAGCCCGGGCCCTGTCTCACCGCTCCTTTCCAGAGGCATTCCTGGAAATGCCCGCGGTGACACATCAGGCAGGGCTGCTCCTGGCCTTCCTGGGGACATCCCGGGTGTTTTTATCCAGCTCCTGCCAGGCCAGACCTTCATGGAGCCACCCCGGAGCAGCAGGCAGGGTTTGGGTGGCCCTGCCCTGCCCCTAGGGCCATTCCCAGCCACGGGCAAATGCCAAAGCCCAGGAGGCTCCCAGCAATATTCCCCCGGCCCGGTGATGTCCTGGTGGCCCGAATTCCAGGGAACATCCCTCTGGGCGTGGGGAATGTGTTTTTATGACCCTGCTACCTTCAGAAACCTCTGCTCCAAGTGCTCTGCTCCCTAAGGAGTTCAGCAGCTGGATATCCCAACCCTCAGCCTCCAGCAGGGACAAATCCCGTCCTCCTGGGAGCAGCTCAGGAATGCATCCCAGGATGGCCACAGCACCTGAGCCCCAGATCCCCCCTTCCCACCCCATTTCCCTGGGCAGGGCAGTTCCCATCACCCAGCTCTGCTCCCTGAGCAGCAATCCCAGCCTGCTGCAATCCCTGCCTGCTGCAATCCCTGCAGGCTGCAATCCCTGCATGCTGCATTCCCAGCCTGCAGCAATCCCTGCATGCTGCAATCCCAGCCTGCTGCAATCCCTGCATTCAGCAATCCCTGCATGCTGCAATCCCAGCCTGCAGCAATCCCTGCCTGCAGCAATCCCAGCCTGCTGCAATCCCAGCCTGCAGCAAGGGCTCAGCATTCCAGGTGGGAAGGGCCCTAATCCCAGTTTCCAGCCTGCCCCAGCCCCATAACGACCCCACTGTGCAGGGCCCCACGTTCAGCAGAGCAGAAACGAGCCACTGCCTGCCTGAGGTGTTGGAATTTGGGCTGAAGGATGGAAACAGCCTCTGATTATATCCCAATCCCCATTTTTTATTTATGTTTCCCCCCCGATGGCTCTTACAGGAATTTTCCATTCCCACAGCGCTGTTTCAGACCCCAGGATTTACCAGGACAACACTAAACGTGGTTTATTTGGAATTTTTTTGCACCCTGTAAATCAGCCTGTACAAATCTCTGTGATGTGAGCAAAGCACCCAAAAATAACACCAGGATTGGGATTTCACCTGGAAAATGAACAGCCCAAAGGCACCAAGCCCGTGGTGGCTGACAGGGATTTTAGGGAACAGCCACACCTGAGTGGGCAGGTGAGCACCTTGGGGACACACAGCTGGGAAGGGTCCTCAGGTGCCAGCCCTCAGTGGGTCCCAAACTCTCCCTGAGCTTTTCTGGATACCCCAAATAAAGAGGATTTATCCTGGGAGCTGTCCTGCTGCTCCCACAGCTCATCCCAGAAACTGCTGCTGTGCTCCTGCCTCGCTCACGGGCACGGTGAGTCCCCTGCTGCCTCCCTGGAAAACCCAAATCCAGCATCCTCTGCATTCCTGGACATTCCCCTCCCCATCCTCATTCCCACCTCTTCCCATTTCTCCCACCCTCCCTCTCTGCAGCTTCACAAATCCTCCTCACCCAAGTGTCCTCCATGTGTTTCTTCCCACCTTTTTTAGCTCCGGGCCCCTTTCCCTTGCTTTCCAAGGACAGGAAGCCCCTTAGGACAAAGGACACTGAAATCCCAGCGGGAATGGCCGGATACAAGTCCTTGTCTGCTCCGGAGGGCTGCTGGGACCGATGGATATCTTGGCACTCCGAGGATTTTTGGGCCATTGTTCAGGATTGGAGGCAAAGAGCAGAACTCGTGCTCCAGGAATTCCAGCATTTCCTGAGCTCCAGCGGTTATTACAGCAGCAGAGCCAACATTCCCTGTTATTTACCTGCTCCAGCACGATTGGCAGAGGCAGTGCACCTTTGGGAATTGTGTCCCTCCTATTTCCTGCCCTCCAATTGTTTTTCCCGAGGCTGATCCCATCCCTGTGCCGGGGACAGGACAGCTCGGCCTGTGTCCCACGTCCCCGAGGACAGAGAATTCCCTGGTGGAGTATTTCCCACTATAGAAACGCTCCCTGTTTATCCAGGACTGCTGGAGCCTGGACATTTGGTGCCTGGATTTGCATTCCGTGAGGAATTGTGCTGCTGACGAATCTGTGCTCGCTCTAACAAGGAACGAAGCCAATTAAAAATAATGGGGAGCCTGGGCTGCAGCCTGGAACACAACAATGATAATTACGTTTATAATAAAGACAAAACCCATCCTAGAATCCCCACTTAGATCAAATCCAAACCCTCCAAGCAGATCCTGCCTCCCTCGTTTTTTATAACCCTCTCCCATCACCACCGAGTCGCTGGAGTTGGAGCAGCTGCTCCTGATGAAGCTCCCACCCAATTTCCTGGCTGGAAATGAACTCCAGAGGAAAACGTCAGCACTGCTCCCACTATGGATGGGGATTCCTGGCGGTGCTATGGGATTTCTCCCTGGATTTGGCCCCCCCGAGTCACAGGGAGGCTTTAAACTGAGAGCAGGTTTGGATACTGGGCAGGAATTCCTGGCTGTGAGGGTGGGCAGGGGCTGGGCTGGAATTGCCAGAGCAGCTGGGGCTGCCCTGGAGCCCTGGCAGTGCCCCAGGCCAGGCTGGACACTGGCACAGGGGGAGGGGTCCCTGCCAGGGCACTGGGTGGGATTTAAGATCCTTTCCAACCCAAACAATTCCCGGATTCAGTGATTTCTTGTATTTTTGGGAAAGCCTCATGGCAGACATAGGAGACACCCCCTTGTCTCACAGCCTGGGGATCTCTCCAGGTCTGAGCCAAACCCACCTGGCAGGAGGAGCTGCTGCGTGATCCTTGCATCCCAGCCCAGAAATCCTCAGCATTCCCTTTAAACCACACCCCTGGAGAAGTTTGGAAGTGCTTGAGACGCCTGCCCGACCCCAGGGCCACCCCCCTGGATCCGCTGGATCCCCTCCCCTCCCACAACCTCCAAACAGGCCAGGAGCTCATTTTGGGAATGTGCCATGAGGTCTCCGTGTGGAGTTCTGTCCCTCCTGCTGCCAATCCCGGCATTAAACAATCCCTGGGATGTTCCTCACACAGGGCAGGAGGGATTTTTGCCAGGAATGTCGCAGCTTTGCAGCCCAAGGTCGATAAATCGGGGATTTGATCCCTTTGAAAGCCCTACCCCGGATGGAATCTCCTGGGAATGGGCAGAATCCCCTGCCAGGACAGAACAGGGAATTTGGGGGGCGGCAGGAGGAGGAATTGGGATTCCCCCCGCCCCCTGCCCTGTCCGGAGCATCCTGGAGGGATTCCAGAGGGAACCAGCTGGGATTTGAACGACTGAGCCTGTTTGAAATGTGCTTTCTTTCCCCTTTACTCCCTCACCTGTGTCTCCCGCAAACATCCCCGGCTCTGCTGGCTATTTTTAGACCTCAGGAATTAACACCTTGATTTGCATTTTCCCTTCGTTTGGCCGCGGCTCAAAGCGATTTCAGGGTAATTGGATAATGACAGGGCTCTCATCAGCCCAGGCTGCGACAAATCGCCACACCTGGGTCACAGGAGAGGCTGGCAGGGACCTGCAGTGGCCCCAGGGAGCAGCTGGAAGAGGGGGAGAGAAGGAATTTGGGGTGGAGAGGGAATTTTTTTGCAAAATCCTAAAATCCTGCTGGAACCAGGAGTTTTTTTGGAGTTTAGGCTTTTGGGCTGAGCTGTTTCTTTGGGAAACCGAAGCCCAGACAGGGATTTCTCTCCAATCCCCCTAATCCAATATTTTCCCTCCTGCCGTCGGCTGAGGATGCAGCTGGGGATGGGAACGATTCCTTCTGCCGCCCCCTGAGCCGGAGGTTTCCTCTTGGCAGGGACGGTTTGGATTTAATCCCCGCCCAGGAACCCGAGGGCTTGTGCCCAGCAGGGCTCAGGTTTCACTCTGAATCCACAATTTTGTCCCCCAGGGAGCTCCCGTGGTTCTGGCCCAACCCTTGGAATCCAAAATAAGGCAAGAGCAGCCAAAATCTGTGAAAAGCTCGAAAAAGGAGCTGGTTTTCAGGGATTTCTTTCCCGTGTGCTTTGGAATCACAGAATCCTTCAGCTTGGAAAAGATCAGGGAGCCCAAACTTCAACCCAGCATGTTCACTGACCATGTCCCCAAGTGCCACCTCCACTGTTAAATCCCTCCAGGGATGGGGACTCCACCACCGCCCTGGCTGGGCAGATTTCCATGAGGAAATCTTCCCAAATTTCCACCCTGAGCCTGCCCTGGCCCAGCCTGAGGCCGTTCCCTCTGCTGTCCATGTTCCCTGGGAGAAGGGTGAGTGTCACCTCGGGAGTGGTGCCCTGGGGAGGGATGTTCCCCCCCTGAACTGCCCAGGACTCCACGGAGAACCTGGAGGGTGCTTTGGGTTGGGAACACAGAGCCCTGGTCCTGTTTGCTGTGGGATATTCCAGAGGGTGCTCCTTGTTCTCCTACTCCTCCCAAAAGGATTTTGGATCACAATCTTCCCATCTCACATTTCATTTCTGCTCTGAAAAAACCTTACTCAGATCCTTAAATTCTCCACACTGCCACTTCTCCTATGAGGTCATGGAATCCTGGAATGGTTTGGGTTGGAATGGACCTTAAATCCCACCCAGTGCCACCCCAGGGACCCATCCCCCTGTGCCAGTGTCCAGCCTGGCCTGGGGCACTGCCAGGGCTCCAGGACAGCCCCAGCTGCTCTGGCAATCCCAGCCCAGCCCCTGCCCACCCTGCCAGGGAACAATTGCTGCCCCAGCTCCCAGCCAGCCCTGCCCTCTGGCACTGGCAGCCATTCCCTGCCTCCTGCCCCTCCAGCCCTTGGCCCCAGCCCCTCTCCAGCTCTCCTGGAGCCCCTCCAGGCCCTGCCAGGGGCTCTCAGCTCTCCCTGCAGCCTTCTCCTCTCCAGGTGAATAGACAGGGATAGCAGAAGGTTCTCCTCTCCTCTCCTCTCCTCTCCTCTCCTCTCC
>VXBS01009279.1:33651-66434 GCA_013400255.1 Sitta europaea | reverse complement strand
CTCTCCTAAACTCAACTCTCCTAAACTCTCCTAAACTCTCCTAAACTCTCCTAAACTCTCCTCTCCTAAACTCTCCTAAACTCTCCTAAACTCTCCTCTCCTAAACTCTCCTAAACTCTCCTAAACTCTCCTCTCCTAAACTCTCCTCTCCTAAACTCTCCTAAACTCTCCTAAACTCTCCCTCTCCCTCTCCCTCTCCCTCTCCTCTCCTCTCCTCATCCCTTTGAACATTTTTGGATCCTCACTCTGCGTGAACCAAGCAGGTTCCAACAAACTTGACACAAACCAGGCACTTCCACAAAAACCCAAAAGTAATTCCCAAACCACAACATCTGGGGCAGTTCTGGAAAATAACGTGAGGCTCTTCCTTGATTTTTTGGGGGAACAAAATTCCTACCAGCAGCACAACAACAGAAAGCTTTTGAGCCTTTCTCAGACTCGTGGCTGAGCTTTCCTGCCTTTGGCACGGGATGCTCAGGGCGCTGCTGTGGGATCGGGATTTTCCCGGAGTTTCCCAAACAGGAGATGCTTGGAAAACAAGAGGGACCAAGTGACCCCTGCCTGATCCTGATTTGTCTTCAAAAGTGACCTGAAGGAAGCTCTGCTCTGCTTCCCTGAGCTGCAGCTGGGACAGCCCCGGGAATGGCACTGGGGTGGCAGGGATGGCTCCTGGCTGTAGGGTAAAGCCTGGATTTATCCCACTGGGATGGCAGGGATGGCTCCTGGCTGTAGGGTAAAGCCTGGATTTATCCCACTGGGATGGCACAAAGCACTCCTGGCTGTAGGGTAAAGCCCGGATTTATCCCATTGGGATTACACAAAGCACTCCTGGCTGTAGGGTAAAGCCTGGATTTATCCCACTGGGATGGCACAAAGCACTCCTGGCTGTAGGGTAAAGCCCGGATTTATCCCATTGGGATGGCACAAAGCACTCCTGGCTGTAGGGTAAAGCCTGGATTTATCCCATTGGGATGGCACAAAGCACTCCTGGCTGTAGGGTAAAGCCTGGATTTATCCCCCAGTACCAAGTGACTCTGGAACTCTTTGGAATAAGGATGTTTGGAGGGAGATGCCTCTTCCCAGACATTTGGCTCCCAGCCCTGCCACATCCCTGCCACCCACATGGAATTCCTCTCGTTCCTGGCCAGGATCCTGGGGAAATCCAGCTTTGAACAGCAGGCCCCCAAGTGCTGGGTTTCGTGTCAGGCCTTGGAGAGGGATTTGCTTTGGAGTCTGTTCCCGTGATCCCAAGGAGCTGCCTGCCATCCCTCAGTCACTGCCTGCTTCCACACATCTTGGAGTGGTGGAGGAGCCACATCCCAGGTGGAATTTCCCATCCCCAAACCCCCATGTGGATGTAACTCAGGGCAGGGCTCTGCCAGCAGCTGTGGGGAGATCCAGCCACGCCTTGGCCTGACTTCTCTGGAAAACAAGGGAACAGCCGGGAATGAACCCCAACCCCCCACATTCCCGATCCGTGGAGCTCCCTGGGCTGTGGGATGACACAAAAGGGACCAGGGATGCTGCAGCCCTGGCACGGGGGGCCTGGAGAAGCTGTGGATGCCTCTGGAATTGTCCAGGGCCAGCTTGGATGGAGCCTGGGACTGTGGCAGGTGTCCGTGCCCTCGGGAATGGGATGGGCTTTCAGGGCCTTCCCTTTCCACGAGGATTCCACGCCGGGAGCTCTGGGCACGCTGAGGGTGCGGTGGCTGGGGCTCAGCAGCTTCCCTCTGGAATAAAGAGCAGGAATTGGGGTTTTCCCAAGAGTCTGGAGTGATCGGGAGAGGGCCGGGGAAGCAGCAGCAGGGAAGTGCTGGGGGCAAAACCTCCTGTGGAGCACGGGGGACCCCGATGGTCGCTCCCGACAGCCGCAGCCCTCCCGGCACCTCCCAGCCGGGACCGGCAGCAGCGGGCGGGGGCTGAGCCCGGGGCTTTGGGCATCCCGGAGCAGCCCCGGCGAGGGCTCCGGGCTGGTCCCATGGAATTCCCGGCACAAAGGGAGCTCTGTGGGGCCGGGGGAGGCCCGGGAAGGGCTCGGCATGGGGCGGGAGTCACGCCAGGGCGGTGGAGGCTCCGTTTGAAGTCGCGGCGCTGCCGCTGGACGGGGCCGGGGGTGTTCCCGGGATGGGGGTCGGTGTTTTCCCAGGGATTTTGCCTTTCAAGTGCAGCCGGCGCTGCTCTGCCTTTGATGCCGGCGCTCGCAGCTGGAGCTCAGCGCTTGGCGAGGCAGACAGGGAGGGATTCATCCCAGCCCGGGCAGCGGGATGGTGGCAGGGACAGCACGGCGAGCTCCCATTCCCCTTCCTGGATTTCTGCTGCTCTGAAAGGGCGTTCTGCCACGGAGGGAAAGGGAACCGGCTGGGTTTGCCAAACCTCTGCCAGCCAGAGCCCGGGCGGTGCCACCTGATGGCTTCGGCAGCGCCAGGCGGATGAAAAGCTCCTGCCAGAGCCGTCCCTGCTCCCCCTGGCAGCATCCCAGCTCCCCTTCCTCCCGCGGCTCCCAGCAGCTGCTGCCGGGCTCTGCTGGGATCTGGCGCCCCTGCGATGGAGAACAGCGCTTGGCTCGCTGTCAGAGCGTCCCAGCGTGCTGCAGGATGGGATCGGCGTTCCCGCGGCTCCTGCCTTCGGAACAAATAGGGATTTTAATGCTCAGATGTGGCTTCTGAGTGCCAGCGGCTGATCACAAAGAAATCCATGGAAACGGAGATTTTATGGGGTGGCTGGAGGTGCTGCCCCCTCTGCAACACCCGAGTCTGCCTGGTGAAGCCGCTGCTTTCATCAGCTCTCATTTCCCCAGGTGTTTCCTCCTTGGATTGAGGCATCCTGGGTGGGAAGCTGTGGGAAGAGCTCAGGAAAAGCGGCTCAGCGTTGGTGGGGTAAAAATTCCAAGGGGTCAGGCCACCCCCTGACCCTCTGGGGTTCAGCTTGTAAAATCAAACCTGGAGGATCCCAGGGCTGGTGGGAATTAATTGGGAAGTCTGGAGGTGAAGCAGCTCCAGCTTTGGCCCGGGGAGGATCTGAGGATGCTGTGCTGAGGGGTTTGGCATCTCTGAGTGTTCCTGCACTGGGAACCCGGGGCTGCTCTGAGCTCAAAGGACGATCCCAATCACTGGATTGTGATCTGGCCTCTGCATGGGCTGGGCTGAGGTGGGTTTGATGTGGAGCCTGGGTTCCATCTGCCCTGCTGTGGCTCTGCTGTCCCATGGCCACGCTGGTGCCAGAGCTGCTGGGCCTCTGCCTCTGAGAAGGTGCAGAGCTCTTCCAGATGTGGGCCTGGACTCACAGCTGGCCCGGGAGCTGGGATCACTCCTGGCTGCACAGTCCTGGGTGATTTCACCTCATTCCTGGCTGCTTCTGTCCCCTGCTCTGCCACGGAGTGTCCCTGTCACCAGCGGTCACCAGAGCCGTGCTCGGTGGTCTCGCAGCCCAGCTCCACAAAAAGCAGGAAAAGCCCCCAAAGCTGTTCTTCCCAAATGGTTTCTGCAATTCCAGGCTCCGAGGAACACCAAAGCCAATGCCACTGAACTGTGTTTAAAGAGCTGTGTAAATGGGGTGGGGTGTGGGATCCCCAAATCCCGGGAGTGTTCCCTCAACTGCTCCGTGGGCCCGACACAGAGAGGGTGCAGCTGAGATTTTGATTTTCTTCCAGGAGAATCCATCAAAATCCATCCCTGTGAGTCATCCATCACCTTGCTGCCCGTGTGGGATGGGATCCTTCCTCTCTCACAGCCTGGAGGAGCTCATGGATCTTGGGAGGGAGGGAAACCTTGGAATCTCATGTTGGTGTGGGCTGTGCATCCCCCCATAGCCAGCTGTGCTTTAGAGGGAAGCAGCAGGGTGAAATGCAGGGAATGCACACAGGGAATGCACACAGGGAATAAACCAAGGAAACAAACCCAGGGAATAAACTCAGGGAATAAATCCAGGGAATAACCCAGGGAACAAACCCAGGGAACAAAACCAGGGAATAAACCCAGGGAATAAACTCAGGGAATAAACCGAGGGAATAACCCAGGGAATAAACTCAGGGAATAACCCAGGGAATAAACCCAGGGAACAAAACCAGGGAATAAACCCAGGGAATAAACCCAGGGAACAAAACCAGGGAATAACCCAGGGAATAAATCCAGGGAATAAACCCAGGGAATAACCCAGGGAATAACCCAGGGAATGCTGGCAGGAAAGCCTCTGGCACTGCACAGACCCAGCCCCTTCCCAGCCCCCCAATCCCTTTTTGCCCGTGTTCAACCCCCTGACCTTCTGCTGCCTTTGCTGCAGCCAGTTTCAATTACTCCAGACTTTTTTTTTTTTTTTCCCAGATGCTGATTCCTTAAACTGCTCGCTGAGAAAGCCCCAGTCAATCTGCACATTAAATATCCCAGAGATTGGAGTCAGCTCCATGCAGCTCTGGGCAGCCCTGGACCCCAAATCTCCCTCCCCAGGAGCTCCCCCTTCCCTCTCTCCTCCAGCTTAAGGCGATAAAACTTTGGAGACGTAATCTGGGCATTATCTGCCTTTTTGGATAATGTTCAACAGGAATTTCAGCCTCATCTTTATCTCCAAAATAAAGATAAATTCAGCTGCTTCTCTCCCAGAGGCTGCTTGGATTTGCAGGCAGCAAAGCATTTTTCCCTGTGCTTTTCCTTCTGGTCAGATTGTTTCTTGCCCCTGGTTTCTTGTCTTTGTTTCCCACTCTGCCCCAGCTCCTCAGCATCCCTTGGCTTGTGTTACATTGGGAGATTTCTCCCTGTGGAAGGATTTATCCATACAGTGGAGTTCAACACATTTTTCCCTGTGCTTTTCCTTCTGGTCAGGTTGGTTTTTGCCCCTGGTTTATTTTATTTCTTTCCCACATTTCTTCCCCGTAGCTCCTCAGCGTCCCTTGGCTGTTACAACTTTGGGATATTTGTCCCTGGGGAAGGATCCCCTGAATCCAAGGCATTTTCCAGAGGTGGGACCTGGAGGCTGCTCCTGATTTCCCATCAGAGCCCTCCCAGTGGGTGCTGCTGGAAGGAGCAAGGGGAAAAATCCTTCTCCCCCAGGGATGCACCCTAACATTCCAAACCTCCTCCCAGACTCCATCTGGCAGGATATTCTCCCTCATCCCAACCTTTTTCCCTCCTGCTTTAAGCACATCAGGAATTCCGTGTCCTGTTTTGGGGCAGAACCAGCAATAAGAACATTTATTTCTCTCTGCTTGGAAAATAAATAAATTTAAAAGCTGGCCCAGTTCATCTTTGCACAATCCCGATATTTTTTCGTGGGGGAAACTCTTTCTTGTGCCCTCCTGCCAAATCCCTGCAGCCTCACAAACATCTTCCTTGTTTCTCCCAGAGACAAATCCTGCTTCCCATCGAACTTCCCTGGGGACACGGGATCTGGCTCTGCCTCCCCTGATTAAACAGGCCACGGATTTAATTTGACAGCAGATAAAGAATCCTGCCCAAAGGTGAGGATTCCATTGCTGCCCGATCCCTGTCGGGGCCCTCCTGCTCTGTGTGGTGGAAAAATCACTTTTTCCTGAGGGATATTTGGCTTTTCCCGCTCTGTTCCCCATAATTTTTGATAGGGTCTGTCTGGAAAAGGGGTTATCCCTCTAATTCCAGGATTTAAGAGGCAGTGTGGGCTGTGTGTCTGTGGGTTTGGACAGGCTGAAATCCCCCCTGGAAAAGCAAGGGGACCCCCACTTGTGCAGGGATTTAGGGGAATCTGCTGCTTCCCAGCCCCACTGGGGGAAGCTGTTGCTGTCTTCCCTTCTCCTGCAGCTCCAGGGCTTTGGCTGAAGGGAGGCTCAGGGGGGTGGGATTGGCTGGGAAACCCCTGGGAGAGGGGATTTTGTTTTTAGGAACGTTTTCCAGGAGGATATCCCCCCAAAAGTGACATCTGGAGGGTTCATGCTGCTCGGTTTCACGGAGGGTGGGGCTGGCAGGGCTGGCTGAGCTCATCCTGCTCCTTTCCAGGATCCAGGGAAGAGCAGCCACCCTGCAGTGCCAAAGCAGGTTGGGCAGGGAATGTTTGGAGTTCCCAATAAAGATTTGGAGATCTCAATAAAGTTTTGGAGTCCCTAATAAAGGTTTGGAGTTCCCAACAAAAGTTTGGGGTCCCCAATCAAATGCTCTCACTGCTGGTGGCTCTGTTGGCTGAACTGTGGGATTGCTGTGGCTGAGACCTCGGGAATTCCAGCTGCTCCAGGGGGTCCTTCTGGAGAGCATGGAGGGTCAGGAGAAGGGGAATGAAAACTGAGAGAGAGGAGGTTTGGCTGGGAGCTGGGGCAGCAATTGTTCCCTGGCAGGGTGGGCAGGGGCTGGGCTGGGATTGCCAGAGCAGCTGGGGCTGCCCTGGAGCCCTGGCAGTGCCCCAGGCCAGGCTGGACACTGGCACAGTGGGAGAGGTTCCTGGGGGGGCACTGGGTGGGATTTGGGATCCCTTCCCACCCAAACCATCCCTGATTCCATGACGTGGAGCACTCCCAGCCCTGGTGGGACACACCCTGTGCCACCCCAGTGTCCCCAGCTCTGGCACACACCAGGGTCCTGCTCCATGCCAGGGATCCAGTGGGGCTGTGCCAGGGCTGATCCAGGCAGGGATTCCCGTGTGGGAGTGTGCTGTCCTTGAAAATCAGCCTGCTGATTTGTTCTGGTAAAGTGGAGTCAGTTCTCATGGATTGTGAGATAAACAAGGATCATGTTTGCATTCCTCTGTGAAAAGATCTCACCTGATGGACTTCTCAGGTGCCCAGTGGGGATGGAGAGGTGGGAACTTCTCTGTCCAATCTCTGGGCACTGTCCAGAAACTGAGAGATACGAGGTCAGCAATAAACTGGAGAGTTCCTTTCTTCTTCTCTGCCTGAGCCCTGCTGTGTGTGTGCTGTGTGTTCTCTCTGTGTCACAGTGACAGGAGTGTCCCTGCAGCCCAGCAGCTCCCAGTGGCATCCCCAGCTCATAAACAGGTCCCTGGATTGGAAATTGTGTGGAGCCAGGAGCCCCCATCCCATGGCTCTCTGCAGGAGGTGTGATGAGGAGCGTGTAGAATTCTGTGGAATTCTGAAGGGAGGAACTGCCTCTTCCCTCTGATTGCTGATTCCCACACAAAAGAATTGATTATTTTTGGAAGTGATGAAATGCATGTGTTGCACCCACTATGGTTTATTGCATTACATCTTGGAGTGGTTTGGATTAAAAAGGATCTTAAATCCCATCCCAGCCCTGGCAGGGACCCCTCCCCCTGTGCCAGTGTCCAGCCTGGCCTGGGGCACTGCCAGGGCTCCAGGGCAGCCCCAGCTGCTCTGGCAATCCCAGCCCAGCCCCTGCCCACCCTGCCAGGGAACAATTGCTGCCCCAGCTCCCAGCCAGCCCTGCCCTCTGGCACTGGCAGCCATTCCCTGCCTCCTGTGCCTCCAGCCCTTGGCCCCAGCCCCTCTCCAGCTCTCCTGGAGCCCCTCCAGGCCCTGCCAGGGGCTCTCAGCTCTCCCTGCAGCCTCCTCCTCTCCAGGCAGCTCCCCCAGCTCCCCCAGCCTGGCTCCAGCCCTCCCAGGGAAGGATTTCCCCCTGAAGAAATTCCCATGTGTGTCTCTGCATTTCCCCCACAGCCGCAGCTGCAGCGGCCCCGGGGGATTTCCCTGTGCTCGTCATCCCCACACATCCCGGCTCCAGTGCCTGATTCCTGCCTCCCTTTATTCCAGTCATTCCCCGGTGCTGTCCAGCACCCTCCAGGCTTTTTTCCCAGTGGGATTTGTGGGCAGGGAACAGGGCAGTGTGGGGATGATCCCACAGTGAACCAGCCAGCTCTGAAAGGGCTCCCAGGGATTTTCTGCATTGAATTATCAGCTCAGGCTCCCCCATGGGGAAGAGTTCCACGAAGGGAAGATCCCTGTGAAGGGAAGATTTCCATGAAAGGAAGATTTCCTTGAAGGGAAGATTTCCCAGAAGGGAAGATTTCCCAGAAGGGAAGATTTCCTTGAAGGGAAGATTTCCATGAAAGGAAGATTCCTGTGAGGGAAGATTTCCATGAAAGGAAGATTTCCCAGAAGGGAAGATTTCCATGAAAGGAAGATTCCTGTGAGGGAAGATTTCCATGAAGCTCCTCCAAGCCAGCCATACACCTGTCCCAAGTCTTTTGGCTCTGAAAGCTGGAATTCACCCCTGGAATTCTCTGGGCTGGGATTCAGGATATAGAAAAAGTGCTTGGTGCACGTTCCAGGGGTGAGGAAGATGAGGATGACCTTCCCTCGGAGCAGCCTCCTCTCCCTCCTGCTGGGAGCTCCGGGGCTCGTCCCCATGGAGGGCACAGCCCTCACTGTGTCCTGGGGTGATCCGGATTTCAGACAGGATTCCTGGGACAAGCTCCACCCCTGGCTCACCTGCCTGTTCCCTGCCTGCTCTCATCTTTTATTTAGGACGTTGATTTCCTGCTCTATTTTTACCAGCTGACAGCCCCAGATGAGCCCTGCAGTTTTCCCTCTGTGCAGTTCAGGGTTTTCCATCCTCACGCTGATATTTCCACAGTTCATCCCCAGAATTTCCTCAGAACAAGGATGACAGGTTGAATTTTCAGAGTTTTCTCTAACTGACATTTTCTTAGTTACTTTCAGGATGTTTCTAAATGTCATTGATGGGAATTTTGGGAGCTGCCCAGTCATATCCAGGGAGAGAAAAGCAAAAACAGCCTCTGACCTCAGAGCAAGCTCAGGAAGGATCTGGCTGGGATGTTATTCCACAGTCAGGAATAGGTTGGGTTGGAGGGGACATTAAAAAAATTCCTTCCTTCCTTCCTTCCCTCCCTTCCTCCCTTCCATTCCCTCCCTGTTCCCATCACTTTTGGGTTAATCCTGGGTGTTTTATGGGAAGAACTGGAGGTTTTCCCTCTCCCAAGTGTTCCCAAATGTCACCAACCCCAAACATGCCAGGAATGGGATCCTTTTCCCAGGCAGCTGAGCCAGGGATGGCACAGAACATTCCATGGTCACTTGGCACTGGAATTTGAGGGACTGGAGAGTGTGGAGAGGAAAGGAACAGGAAAAGGCATCGGAGATGGATTTATGGGAAAGATGGAAGGAAATCCATGGCCAGGGAGAATCTCTCAGGCTCTGGTGCTCAGAGCAGCTCCAGGATTTCCTGATTCCCAACCTTCTTGCCTGATTTAGAGACAAAAACATTTTGGGGCACTCAGCAAAATCCAAACCTGGGAAAATCCATCTGTTCTCTGGAGAAAAGTGGGGTCCTGGCTCTTCCCAGACCCAGCCAGGCTGCCTGGAATTGAGAGGGAAAGCCCCACCCTGGGATTTAGGATGAGCTTTCCAAAGAGGAGATGGGCTGAGTTGGAATTAAAACCTCAAAGCCTTCCAGTACCTCAAGGATGGGAATTTTAGGGAATATTTCCACCTCTGAAGGGCTCCAGAGCTACTTCAACACCCCCAATTCCTCAGAGTTGAGAATTTTAGGGATCGTTTCCACCTCTGAAGAGCCCCCAGGAGAGGGTCTGGGATATTCCAGCAGGACACAACCACAGCCTCACCTGGTCCAGGTTTTAATGGGAAAACCCTTTTGATCCACTCTGTGCATCCCACGTCCCTCATTCCAACCCTGGAAAAGCCTGTGCGGAGTTTTGGGCAGGGAATGGTTAAAGCTCAGCCTGGAAATCCTCCCAAACTCATCCCAAGATGGTTTTTTTTCCCTTTCCTTTCCTCAATCAGGACCCACCGTAATTGGGCTGAGGGCGGGATTTATTCCCGGCCTTTGAGCGTGACCTAAATCCAATCTCGCTCCTCATCAGCCGCCTTTGTTCTTGGGCCGGGCTTAATCACCCGTCTCGCTAATCCAGACTGATTGTGCGCTGCCTGTGACGTCTTCTTCGGAGCAGGCAGAAAAAATCCAGGGAAAAAATCCGATTCCCCCCTGGCTGCTGTGGGACGATTCCGGGGTCTCTGGGTTGGTTCGGGTGCTGTTGAACCGGGTTCACCAGGAGATCTTTGTCCCTTTTAATTTCTGGATGATCCCAATTGCAGCAGGACTCTGCTGGGCAGGGCTCATCCCGCCCCTCAGCCCAACAAAGCCGGGTTTATCCCAGCCCCTCTGGCTGAAGGAAGAGCTGGATCCTCCTGGGGAATTCTGAGCTGTGTTTTGGGATGGGGAAGCGCCTCTGGAGGGTTCCAGAGCCACCTCAAACCCCCCAGTATTTCACAGGTGTGAATTTAAGGGAATATTTCCACCTCTCGAGGGTTCCAGAGTCACCTTAACCCTTCAGTTCCTGAGGGATGAGAATTTAAGGGAATATTTCTGCCCCTGAAGGGCTCCAGAGCCACCTCAGCCCTCAGGGAGTTGAATTTAAGGGAACTTTTCCACCTCTGAAGGGCTCCAGAGTCTCCTCAAACCACTCAGTACCTGAGGGATGTGAATTTTAGGGAATATATCCATCACCTTCACGCAGTTCTTGAGGCCCAAAATTCATCTCACAGAGTGCAGATCCCCAAACCTAACTCCCAGAATTCCACCCCAAACGCTTCCCAGACCAGTGGGATTTATGGATTGGGATATCTGAGGGGGTGATGCCGTGGAAAGGCCACTCCTCGTGGCCAAAACTCTTCCAGGGATCAGCAGGGATTTTCCAGGAGTGATTCTCCCTCCCTGCATCACCCTTCAGCGCTGGGGGTGGGTTGAATTCCACGTTTTCTGTTGGATTATTCATTCCTTGCCTTGTTTTGTCCATGGAGCAGCTTTTGTTGGCCCAGAAGGAGCCCCAGGAGTGATGGATGGCCCTGGCAGGCAGATGAACCATCCCATTTACTGCGTCCTGGCTCCGGAATTCCAACAGCCCGGGCAGGGCAGCAGCAGTGAAACAGTCCTGGAGCCAAGGGAAAACTGGGAATTCCATCCTCAGCTCGTTCCTGAGGGAGAAAAGGGCAGCGAGGGGAAGGGCAAAACAGCAGGAGGAGAAATGGGCTGGAAAAGGGAGAAGGAGGGGAAATTATCAGAGGGGGGAAGTGGAAAGGAGCTTTTGGGATTTGGAGGGAATGAGCTCCGAGCCAGCTCAGGGCTGGCAGGGCTGGAATTGTGGCAGAGCAGCCGAGGATTCCAGCTGGGAGCCACGGGCTGGCCACTCCTGCTCCCAGGGTTATCCTGGGGATTCTCAGGAATTGCAGCTGCTCTGGGCTGGGTGGGAGCTCGGGAGGAGTGGAAACGGTGGCTCTGCCAGGGAGAGCAGCTCTGGGAAGGCAGAGCTGGGCTGGACTGGGCTCCTCCAGGACCAGTCCTGGGTGGAAAGCTCGGTCCCGAGGTGGGATGAGAGGGATGAGGGGCTCTTCCCCTCCCGGAGCAGGGGCAGCTCCAGCTTTGCTTCCAAAGCCTCCCAGGCCCCAGGGCAGCCTCTGCTCCCCTTCCATCCCTGCCTCTGGCTGGCACCGAGCCCGGCCCAGCTCCTCATCCCTGTGCTGGGAATGTTCTCAGGCAGGAGAGCAGAGATTCCCTTCTTCCCCAAACCCCTCTGATGGAAACGAGGGAACGGGATCCACTCCTCCTCAAGTGGAGACCCGAGCATCGTCCCTCCCTGGACTCTTAAGCCTGGCCTAAGGCAAAGCCTGGGGCAGGTTTTAGCTGCTTGCAGTAGGACAGAGCCCTTCTGTCTGTGGGAGGGGCCATTCCAGGGAATCCAAGCCCTTCATCTTCATCCGTGGGATTTTGGGATGCAGGGGCCATTCCTCCTGATGCCCCAGCAGGTCCTCAGTGCTTGGTGCTAAAATTCTCTCTTCCCTGGGTGCTTTAGGGTGACAATTCCCAGCACTGACCTGGGACGCAGAAAATTCCCTGGCCAGGCCAGTGGTTGATTTTGGAACAAATATTTCTAAAAAATCTTGTTGAGACTTTACTGGAGGTGCCTGCACCACCTCTCCCCGTCCTGGGACCCCTCTCTGCCATTCCCTAGAGGATGTGGGATTCTGCTTCCCTCTCTGCAGGAATCATGGAATGGTTTGGGTGGGAAAGGACCTGAAATCCCACCCAGTGCCCCCCTCCCACTGTGCCAGGGGCTCCCAGCCCCAGTGTCCAGCCTGGCCTGGGGCACTGCCAGGGGTCCAGGGGCAGCCCCAGCTGCTCTGGGAAATCTCCTCCAGGGCCTCCCCATCCTCTGGGTGTGCTGCAGCAGCACCTGCCAGAGCCTGGGAACACAGAAATCCTTGGAATATAAAATAATCCTGAAGGGTTTGGGCAGAGGGACAGCTCAGAGCAGTGGCAGCACTTCCCAAATCCTGGAACGAGCTCCCACAGGTCTGGCACGGACTGGGGGGACACCAACCTTCGGGGCTGTCCCTGTGTGTGCTGGGCGTGGCTTGGGGGGCATTTGTGCCTTTCCCGAGGCTTGGGAAATGTCCCCTGGAAGGATCCAGGATCCCAGGCAGCCGCAGTGATGGATCAGCAACAAAAAAAGGTCAACTCCAGCCATGAATATTTCAGGCCTGGTGAAAAATTCATCAGGAGCTGGGAATATTCCAGAGGTGGGATGGGCCAGGAGCCTGCCAGTGTCACCATGTCCCTGCTGCTTCCAGCCCTGTCCCTGTCCCAGCCCCACCCCCCTTGTGCCAAAGCCTTTCCCAAGGAATTATCAATATTGGCAATATCAGCTCTTCCCCCAGACCCTCCTGCCCTCTCCTCACAGCCCCAGCCCGGCTCCAGAAGCGTTTCTGGGGTGTTGTGGGACCCTCTGCTCTCCCCAGATTCCTCCTCTCACAGCCTGTCAGAAATATCCTGCAGAAATGGCTGGAAGTGCCTGGGAATGAGAGGAGGCAGCTGGCCAGGAGGGCTGGGAAAGTGTGCCAGGAGCACCAGAGGGTTGGGAAGTCTGGCAACTTCCCCCCAGCCTTAGCCCCAGCTGCCCTGGCTGAGGATCTGTCTCAGAAACCCCAAATTCCGTTTGGGGCTGCAGTGGAGTCACTTAAACCCAGCTGAGGACACCAGAGTGCCAGCACTGACCCCTGCGTGCTTGGAGAGAGAAATTCTGGGATATTTCCATGGGAATGTCGCAGCTTTGGCCACCCCAGGCTCCCTGGTTGCTCTCCAGGAGCTCCAGGTCTGTTTGGAATGCTGGGTTTTCCCATCCCCAGGGTGTTTGGAGAGCGGAAATTTTGAATCTTCCCATGGGAATGTTCCAGCTTTGGCCACCCCAGGGTCCCTGGTTGCTCTCCAGGAGCTCCAGATCAGCTGGGCCG
The DNA here is from genome assembly GCA_013400255.1 of Sitta europaea. Lineage (NCBI taxonomy): Eukaryota > Metazoa > Chordata > Aves > Passeriformes > Sittidae > Sitta > Sitta europaea. The sequence goes on along the minus strand of VXBS01009279.1, from coordinate 53,239 downwards.
GGTTTGGGATGTCGGCTTTTCCCATCCCCTGGGTGTTCCCAATGCCCAGCTGGGAGCATCCTTCTCCTCCTGGAGCTGGATCCCTGCAGGATCCCACATTTTTGGGGTCTGCAGGGCGCTACCGCCTCCAGAGGGAGCTGAGGGATGACACGGAGCAGACGGGGCTGGGAGGAGAGGGAAGAACCTGGATCCACTTCCTGCTCCTTTTCCAGCTTCCCGGAAAGCTCTGGATCCACCCCACCAGCTCTGGGTGGCATTTGGGGTCTGCCTCTGCCAGAAAAGCAGCGACGGGATGAAAGGAATCCTCCTCAGCCGCGGGGGCTCCGGCTGGGCACGGGCAGGAATTTCCCCATGGAAAGGGCGGCCAGGCCTTGGCACTGCCCGGGGGTTTGGAGTGCCCGTGCCTGCGCGTGTCCAAGGAATTCCTGGATGCGGCGCGCGGAGCTCGGGGGCTCGGGCTCAGCCCGGGAGGCTTTTCCCAGCCCAGCCCAGCCATCCATCCCCGGCTCCACGCCCAGCGCGCTGCCCGGGAGCGGAGCTCCACCTGCTGACATCCCTGCCGGCATTCCCGGGATTCCCCCGCCGGCTGTGCCCGTCTGCCGGGATTTTTGGGGAACGCGCCGAGTCTGGCGGCTCCAGAGGAAGGGGCCGCTCTGTGCCAGGCACCGGGCGCTCCCTCAGCTCCTGGGAAAGGCGCAAATCCCTTTCCACGCCGGCTGGAACACGAGCTGGTCCATCAGTGATTTGGGGACTCAAATATCCAACGTTATCCCCCAGCGTTTGATTGGAAAACTGTTCAAACTGTTCAAAGGGAATTTTGGCTGCCCGGACGTGGAGCCAGCCACGGATTTTTGTCCCAGGGGATTGTCCTTTGTCACCGCGGCAGCGCCGGGCTCTGCTGGAGCGTGGCTTTTCCAGGAGGGAGCTTTCCCGGAGCTCCGGATCCGGGATATTTCAATATGGATGAGCTGAAGGAACGCAGCCGTGAAGGGAAGAGCGTGGCTGATGAGCCAGAGTGGGAATTTGCTGTTCCCGATTTAATCGCGGCAGGAGATGAGGCAGACGCAGGAATTGCCTCCCTCCCGGAGCACTTGGATGGAAAATGCTCCAAGATTCCCTCTGTGACTCTTCCTCCCCTCCCTGCCCTGCCCTGGCTCTGCTGTCCCCGTGTCTGCTCCTCCTCTTTCCAGACATGCTTTGGGATTTGTTCTGCTCTTATTCCATAACTTTCCCTCTGTATTCCCGCCTGGAGCTCTGAGGTTGTTCCAGCACTCCCCAGATGTTTGGGAAAGCAGCTGGGACGTGTTTTGGGACATTCCCACAGCATCCTGCTGCTCTGGGGCCGTGCTGGAGGTCCAGGAGAAGCAGTTCCTCCTCGGCCAGCTCCTCCTGGCTGGACGGAGCACATGGAAAATCTCCCTGCCCGGCAGCACGCAGGGGCTCCTGCTCCCCAGGGAGCCTGCCAGGGCTGCTGGCACCAGAACTCCATGGAAAAGGGGTTCCTCCAGGAATGGGCAGCGCTGGGAAGGCGGGATGGGCGTCGGCCAAACTGGGATCAGCTTCCCGAGGCTTGGAAATCACCTGGAAATGAGGGGCAGGCGAAGAAAGGGGTGTACGGGCTGCCAGCAGGCACTGGGGTGCACTGGGGTGCACTGGGATGCACTGGGATGCACTGGGATGCACTGGGATGCGCGGGGATGGAGGGGGAGGGACTGGGATGAACTGGGATGGACTGGGATGGACTGGGATGGACTGGGATCCACTGGGATAAACTGGGATCCACTGGGATGCTCTGGGATGCACTGGGATGAACTGGGATGCACTGGGATGAGCTGGGATGCCCTGGGATGAGCTGGGATGCACTGGGATGCACTGGGATGCCCTGGGATGCCCTGGGATGCACTGGGATGCCCTGGGATGAACTGGGATGCCCTGGCTCGGCTGTTCTGCCATTCCCAGAGTCAAAATCGTGGATTCAGACCCCGCCCTTCCTCCCCTGCCGACCAAACTCATGGAGGAAAATCCCGCTGTTCCCTTTGCAGCCTGACCACGACCTTTCCCCTCAGGGCTTTTCTCCATTTCATTTTCCAGGATTTTAAAGGAATGCTTCAAATCCCAAGGAAATCCATTCCTTTCTAATTTGCCTGGTGGGTTTTTTTTTTTCCCCTGATTGACCTAAATTCAGTTTCCTCGTCACAAATTCAGTTTCCTCATCACCCCCTGCCCCAGATTTTTATTTTCTTTGGATGGCGAGAAGCCAAAAGAGAGAAGGAGAAAAAAAAAAGTGGAAGGAAAAGACTGAGGAGAGATCTTCACAAAGCTCTGTTTGTCGAATTCCCTGGAGGAGCCTGATCCAAGCTCTCCTGCTTTTATTCCCACAGAATCCAGGTGTGCTTTTCCCTGTTGGCCTGACTGGCTCCTAATTGGATCCATCAGGATCCTGGCAGAGGAGATGGGAGGTTGGAAATGCAATTGTAAAATCGTGGAATATCCCGAGGTGGGAGGGATCCACAGGGATCATCAAATCCCACTCCTTCCTCGCACAGAACACTGCAGAATCTGGGTCAGCAGAGCCTTTGGGATCGTGCATGAGAAACGGCTTAAAAATCCAATCATAAAATCATGGAATATCCTGAGATGCATAGGAACCACAGGGATCATTGAGTCCAACTCCTTCCCTGCACAGAGCACCCCCAAAATTCCAGCATCTGCAGGAACAGAGCCCCAGGGTGCTGTGAGGGAAGCCTGTCAGGGAATCTTCTGTTCCTGTGGGATGCAGATTCCACTGGGCATCCTGGGATTAACCCTTCCCTCAGCTCAAGGCCTGGCTGCAATCAGCCCTGCTGGCACTGGAGTTGTCATTCCAGGTCAAAATTCCCAAATTAATGAAGGATTTGAGGGGAATGGGATCAAAAGGGCCCCACGGGGACCTCCTTGTCCCACAGCACAGGGATTTGATTTAATGCTTCCTTTTGCTCTTTTGTGACCCAGAGCTCGCCCTGAGGCTCAGCTGAGCCTGGCCTTGCACTGCTGTGACCTTGGGGAAGCCCTGGAGGCTCCAGCAGCCGGAATTTTGGAAATGTGAGGCAGTAAAGGGGGGCTGTGCCTGGGGGGCTTTGGGGAGCCCAGGGTGGAGCAAATCCTGCTGCAGAGCTGGGATGGATCCAAGGGGAGCCAGGATGGATCCATGGGAAGCCTGGCTGGATCCAAGGAGAGCCTGGCTGGATCCATGGGAAGCCTGGCTGGATCCATGGGGAGCTGGGCTGGATCCATGGGGAGCCAGGATGGATCCAAGGAGAGCCTGGATGGATCCAAGGAGAGCCTGGATGGATCCATGGGGAGCCAGGATGGATCCATGGGGAGCCAGGATGGATCCAAGGAGAGCCAGGCTGGATCCATGGACAGCCAGGATGGATCCATGGACAGCCAGGATGGATCCAAGGGGAGCCAGGATGGATCCATGGGGAGCTGGGCTGGATCCATGGGGAGCTGGGATGGATCCAAGGAGAGCCTGGATGGATCCATGGGGAGCCAGGATGGATCCATGGNGGTCACCTCTGAGCCCCCAGCTCGGGCGCTGTCCCCATCGGGGCAGCTCCAGCTTGGCTGGAGCCATTCCCTCCCCCTGGAGCAGCTCAGGCGTTGCCTCCTGTGGGATCTCAGGGAAGTGCTGCCCTCTCCCTCCATCTGTGCCTCATCTACTCCCTTCTTCCCTCCCTCCCTCCCTTCCTCTTCCCTCCCTGTCTCCCTCCCTCCCTCCCAGCCCCCGTGGTCCCCGGCAGGGTGGGAATGGGGCAGTGGATCCCCCCGGGATCCCCCCGCCCTGCCCGAGCCCCCGAACCCAAGGGCAGCTGACCAGGGGGCTGTGATCGCCCCCTGCCCCGGCTGGGGCTGTCCGGGAGGGTTTCCCCGCAGTAAACCACAGCTCATTCCCGGGAATTCTCCTTTTCCCGAGCCGCGTTTCCATTTCCAGCCCTTGACCTTTCGGCCGAGCGAGCGCGGGGAGGGAACCCCCTCTGCCCGGGGCTGGGCTGGGGGCACCGGGCTCTCCGGAAATCCGGGAAAATTGGAAAACGCCTGCCAGGACCCGCGGGCTCGGCCTCATGGTGTTTGGGCTGAATAAACATCTGTGTCTCGTGGGAAAGGTCACCCGTGCTCGGAAAACCCCTGGGGAGGCTCTGCCAGGGCTGAAAATTTGGGGAGGGGTGCTCAGCTTATATTTTAAAATTTTATTTTAATGATAAATGGATTGTACGTTTTCCCCTTTGGAATTTCTCTCCAGGAAGGACAAGTGGAGAGGTTGTGGCTGATTCCCTGTGTTAAGGATTAAAAAAAAAAATAAAAAAATGTGTGGATGTGGCAATTTTTGAGGGATTTTCCAGCCTTAATGGCCCTGATTCTTTGTGCCTGTTTTCCCATCCAAGGTGAGAGGAGCATCACAAACCCGAGGAGGATCTGAGACGATCCATGGGGTCACATGGGATCACTGTCAAAGGGAAAAGATCCCTCTGCCAGTTACCCTGGTGATGGGAATCGCTCTCAGACCATCCTGGATGGGTCTTGGGTGGAGCACCCGGCCGGGTTTGGGCTCTGGGAGCCGCAGGGCAGGGATTCCCTCAGCAGGGAGGCACAGAAAATGTTTGGATTCCCAGGATAAGGTGAGCCCANTCCATGGGAAGCCTGGCTGGATCCAAGGAGAGCCTGGCTGGATCCATGGGAAGCCTGGCTGGATCCATGGGGAGCTGGGCTGGATCCATGGGGAGCCAGGATGGATCCAAGGAGAGCCTGGATGGATCCAAGGAGAGCCTGGATGGATCCATGGGGAGCCAGGATGGATCCATGGGGAGCCAGGATGGATCCAAGGAGAGCCAGGCTGGATCCATGGACAGCCAGGATGGATCCATGGACAGCCAGGATGGATCCAAGGGGAGCCAGGATGGATCCATGGGGAGCTGGGCTGGATCCATGGGGAGCTGGGATGGATCCAAGGACAGCCAGGATGGATCCAAGGACAGCCAGGCTGGATCCAAGGACAGCCAGGTCACATCTGATCTGGGGCAGGGTCACCTCTGAGCCCCCAGCTCGGGCGCTGTCCCCATCGGGGCAGCTCCAGCTTGGCTGGAGCCATTCCCTCCCCCTGGAGCAGCTCAGGCGTTGCCTCCTGTGGGATCTCAGGGAAGTGCTGCCCTCTCCCTCCATCTGTGCCTCATCTANAAAAAATGTGTGGATGTGGCAATTTTTGAGGGATTTTCCAGCCTTAATGGCCCTGATTCTTTGTGCCTGTTTTCCGATCCAAGGTGAGAGGAGCATCACAAACCCGAGGAGGATCTGAGACGATCCATGGGGTCACATGGGATCACTGTCAAAGGGAAAAGATCCCTCTGCCAGTTACCCTGGTGATGGGAATCGCTCTCAGACCATCCTGGATGGGTCTTGGGTGGAGCACCCGGCCGGGTTTGGGCTCTGGGAGCCGCAGGGCAGGGATTCCCTCAGCAGGGAGGCACAGAAAATGTTTGGATTCCCAGGATAAGGTGAGCCCAACTGCCCCAGCTCCTTCCCAAGGGGTGCCTGGGACAGATCCCTGCTCGGGGAATGCCCCAAGGCTCCAAGGGCTGCCTTGTCTGGGGTAAATCCAGGGAATATTTGTCCTCTCCAGCCTCGCTCTGCTCTCACCAGCCCCAGGCACATCTGGAATATTCCTGGAGTTTTCCATCCCCCTCCAGCCAGGGATGGAGAAATGCTCCAAAGGGTCCTGCTCTGTCTCGCCTGCAAGCAAACCCCAGCCCCACTCCTCACCTCAAAATCCTCCTTTCCCTTCCTCCTTTAACTGCCCCACCAACATTCCCAACCCACTGGGATGGCTCAGGGAAAATCCTAATTCCCTATTCCCCTTTGGGATGGCTCAGGGAAAATTCAGAATTCCCTCTTCCCTTTTAGGCTGCTGGGATGGCTCAGGGAAAATCCTGTATTCCCAATTTTCTTTTAGGCTGCTGGGATGGCAGCAGGGGCATCCCAGGGGAGAAAATGAGGCAGGAGAAGGGAGAAAGGATAGATAAATATTCCAATGGCTTCAGGGGGTTCAGGGAATTCAGGATGTGTGTCCAAACTGGAACAAATTGCAGGGAAAATCCTGGCTGCTGCCCTTCCGTGGCTTTGTGCCCCTCAGGAGCAGCTGGAGGACCCTGGAGCAGAGGGGAGGGACCGGGAGAGACGGAGCCTCGGGGGGCTGGGAGTGCAAACCTCCCCACAGAGGGCTTTTCCTGCTTTTCCTTCTCTCTCCCGGCTCCTTGTCCTGCCCTTTCCACTCAGATGCTGGGTCTGTGCCCGCAGGGAATGGTTTGGGTGGGAGAGAGAAGGAAACCACCATCCCCCCCAGTGCCCCCCCAGGGACCCCTGCCCCTGTGCCAGTGTCCAGCCTGGCCTGGGGCACTGCCAGGGCTCCAGGGCAGCCCCAGCTGCTCTGGCAATTCCAGCCCAGCCCCTGCCCACCCTGCCAGGGAGGATTTATCCCAAATGCCTTCGTCCTAATCCTCACAGAGAGGAATATTCCCAAATATCTTCACCCTAATTTTGGAACCGATCAGAGGAGTGAGCCAGGGGTGCCCAGAGGAGAGGGGCTGAGGGGCTTTGGGGTGAGCAGCACAACCCACGAGCCAAAAACCCCAAAGCCCGTTTGAAGGGGCAGCAGGGCTCAGCCAAGCTGGACTCGGACATTTCCAGGGATCCAGGGGCAGCCAGAGTTCCTCTGGGAATTCCAGCTCAGCCCCTCCCCACCTTCACAGGGAGAATTTATCCCAAACATCTTCATCCTGATCCTCACAGGGGGGAATTTTATCCCGAACAAACCCGCAATTAGCGCTCGGCAGATCAGCAGAGCCATTTCCACTCCAGCTCCGATTTTTCCCTTCCCTCTTCCCTCCCCTCCAATTACGGAATTAGAGGCAGAGAAAAGCAGGGGTGGCCCTTGGGCTGATTGCTGCTGGAGGTGCCCGTGCGGGGGAGGGGGGTAATTAATGCTAATTAATGCCTAACAACCTGCCTGGCGTTCCCAGCTCCCTTCATCTCCCACGTGGAGCCGGAGCAGCGCTCCCTGCATTCCCAAGCCTGGGGAGAATCACCTGTTGGCAACGGAATTCTTCACGCGTTTGGAACCACCTGTTTCACCCCAAAATCTGCCAGGAGCCTCGGCGAGGAGCTCTGAAATTTCAGCCTCTGAAGGGCTCCAGGCTGCCCCAAAATGGTGAATCCCAAATATCTTCATCCTAATCCTCACAGGGGGGATTCATCCCCAAATATCTTCATCCTAATTCTCACACGGAGGATTTATCCCCAGATATCTTCATCCTAATTTTCACAGGGAGGAATTCATCCCCAAATATCTTCACCCTAATTCTCAAACGCTCCAGTCCATCCCTGATCTGTCTCCTCGCTGTCTCTGCCCTCCTGAGCTGTATCCCTCTCCTCCCCCCTCCCTCCTGCCCATCCAACTCCCTGCCATCGGCTAGAGTTGTCTCCAAAGGGATGCTCGAGCCTATTTTTGTGGAGGTTTGGGATCTTCCTGGGATTATTTTGAACAGCTAGGGGGAGGGAAAGCTCTGGGGAGGAGCAGGAATTAAAGGTGTGAGGTTCTGCCCCCTTCCCTCCTGCCCGTCCCGCTCCTTGCCGCCGGCTCGGGCTGTCTCCAAAGTGTTGCTCATCCTTTAAATCCTATTTTTTTGGTGGTTTGGGACCTTCCTTTTAGCGCTCCTCTGAATCCCTGAGCCCTGCAAGAGGCTGGGATTAACAGGCAGCGAAATAAAGGAGGAGGAACACCCACAAACAAAATCAAAGGCGCCACGGGGCTCTGCTGGTTTGTTTGGCAGGTCTGGCTGAAGTTTAATTACTTACAGCACTTCAGAGAGCGGCACGAGCGGGGCTGTCACCCGTGCTGTGTCACCCGTCCTGTGTCATCCATCCTGTGTCACCCATCCTGTGTCACCCGTGCTGTGTCACCCGTGCTGTGTCACCCGTGCTGTGTCACCGGTGCTGTGTCACCCGTGCTGTGTCACCTGTGCTGTGTCACCCGTGCTGTGTCATCCATCCTGTGTCACCCGTGCTGTGTCACCCGTGCTGTGTCACCCGTCCTGTGTCATCCATCCTGTGTCACCTGTGCTGTGTCACCCGTGCTGTGTCACCCGTGCTGTGTCACCCATCCTGTGTCACCTGTCCTGTAGCAGTAACGGAGCCTCGGTAGCAGCACCTCAACAACGGCTCCGAAATCCCAGGGAAGGGCGAGGGGGAGGCAGGAACCAGGTGGGATTTAGGGAATATTGCTGTTGGGGGTTGGGTTCTCCTGTAGAATTTTTTTCCCATAAAATCTCGGAGCAGGAGCACAGGAGCAGCGAGGGGGGAACAGGAGCTGCAGCGGCTCCCTGCGGGGCAGGCAGGGCCAGGGGCAGGGGCAGGATTGCCGGGCACACAGNGCACCCCGGGACACTGCTGCAGCTCCAGTGACCACCATGGAGCTCCTGATCCATCCCCAGCACCCCGGGACACTGCTGCAGCTCCAGTGACCACCATGGAGCTCCTGATCCATCCCCTGCACCCCGGGACTCTGCACCACAGCTGCTGTGCCGGTAACTGCACCAACGGGGAGAGGGTGCCAGCGGTAGAACACAGTGTGACTGTTTCCCTGGTTCTGTCTGTTGTTCATCTCATGGTTATTGTTGTTGTGTTTTGCCTTGCTAAACACGAGTAAAGAACTGTTATCCTCACATCTTTGCCTGAGAGGCCCTTAATCCTAAAATTAGAAAGCTCAGAGAGAGGAGATTTTGCATTCTCCATTTCAGAAGAGTCCTTAGCAGATACCTGTCTTCCAAACGAAGACAATTGCACATCCACACAGGGCTGAAAGCTCGGGGGATGGGCTTCTCCTGTGGGTGGTTTTGGGGCAGAGGTGGGGAGGAACCTCTGAGCAGACCAGGATTCACTGGGGAGGTCGGGCTGAGCAGCCCCTGTGTGGCTGGGGGAGCTGAGCCTGGCTTTGAGCCCGGCTGCTGTCCCTGAAAAGCAACATTCTGATTTGGTTTAGTACAGTGGAGTCAGTTCTCATGGATTGTGAGATAAACAAGGATCATGTTTGCATTCCTCTGTGAAAAGATCTCACCTGATGGACTTCTCAGGTGCCCAGTGGGGATGGAGAAGTGGGAACTTCTCTGTCCAATCTCTGGGCACTGTCCAGACACTGAGAGATACGAGGTGAACAATAAAGGAGAGAGTTCTTTTCTTCTTCTCTGCCTGAACCTCTGTTGAGTGTGTTGCTGTGTCCCCTCTGTGTGTCACAGGAACACCTGGCATCTTTAGGATCAGGTGTAGGGAACCCCCAGCTCTTCCCTTGACCAGGTCCTGCTGTAAACCTGGCTGGCTTGAAGTTGAAATATTCCATTGAAATATTCCATTGAAATATTCCATTGAAATATTCCATTGAAATATTCCATTCCTTGGAGCTGCATTGCCCTGGGGCTCCTGGACACCTTTGCAGCCTTGATTCAAGAGAGATCTTGATACATGAGAAAAAAAATCTTTGTATATGGAAATATTTATACAAAGGCTGGTTTTGAGGTTTTTTAGGGAACAGAGCTGGTGAAAGCCCCTGGAATTCTCAGTTTCAGCACAGGAACCTGCCAGGCTCAGATAAAATCCCAGCTCAGCACAAGCTGCCCTTGGCTTTGCACGGGGCAGGCGAGGTGTCCTTGCAGGGACATCTCTGCTTCCACCCCACAAACACACTGCAGCCGTGCCCAAAGGGCAACCCCCACTCCTGCCACCCCCTCAGGAACAAAGCAGCCCCTGGCAGCCTTTGGCTCACACAGGAGCAGCCAGGAAAAGCAGGACTGGGGTTTGCTCCTGTTCAATGGGGCTTCACTGAGACCTCTGGCATCTCCAGGGGTTTGTCCAGTCCAAAAAACACCAGGAGAGCTTCAGGTCACCCTGAGAGGAGCTCTGGGTGCTCAGATCCATGGATTCTGCGTGGCATAGGGCACGGTGAGGAATTTGGGAATCTCTGCTGAGGAAGAGGCAGCAAAATGAAACATTCCTTGTCTGGAGGCAGCTTTGGGATGGATATATCCAGCAGCTCATGTGCCAGGCTACATTCTCTTCCAGGTGGCCATTGATGATGGATTTAAGGGGCTGTTTCCAGCCATCCTCTGGTTCCTGTCCAAAAAACCCCACTGGCCTCTTTTTCCTGATGGGAAAGAGGCACAGGCAGGTCCTGGGAGTGTGGGAGGGGATGCAGGGAAAGGGAAGGGGATGTGGGGAATGGGAGGAGGGCAATGGGATGTGAGGAAGGGGATTTTGGGAAGGGGATGTGCCCCAATATCCTGGAGTGACCCTGGATGTGCTGCTGGGTTGGTTTTCCCTGCAGGCTGGACTCACATGGAGGGACAGTCATGGAAACAATTTTGCCTCCGTGTTTTCAGCCCAAATTTGTGCTGGGCCACAGCAAAAACGCTCCGTGGTTTTCCAGCCTGGTTCATCCCTGTGGGGAGCAGCACTCTGTGCAGGGATCCCACAGATCTCCAGTTCTCTGCTCACTGGGAACATTTCCTGGCAGGATGTGGAATTTTTTTCTGAGTGGCTGGAAAAATCCTCTTTGAACAAATCCTCCTGCCCAGTGAGCTCCAAACTGCCCCCAGATGTGTTTCCTCAGGGCCACCGATGTTTCATTCACCCTTTTATGCTGCCGGGTGGGGAATTTTCGGGGCAGGAGCTTGGCAGAGGAATTCCTGAACACTGTCAAAGCTTTCAGGACCGGATGAGCAGCCTGGAGTAGGAGGAGCAGCCAGGGGTGCCCAGCTGGGCTTGGGCACCTCCACCCAGCACTCGACCTTTTGCTGCTCTTCCACCCCCCGGGGGACAAAACCGGCTGGAGACGGAGCCGGGACCTCGGGGAAAACGGAAACCTCGGCAGCCGTGGTGGCTCTGGGAGAGCTGCAGGGCTGTTGGGATTTCACCTCCGCTCCTTTCCTTGGCAATAATTCCTTGTTCTGGGCGGGTTTTGCTCCGGGAGGGGGATGTTGGGATGTGTTGGGATGCTGGCAGGGGATTTGGGACCCTTTCTTCTGCAAAGTGGGCATCGAAGGGAGGTGGGGTTGGGGCTGGGAGCTGAACAAGGGGCTCTTGTTCCCAGGCCACTGCCAGCACAAGAACAAAGTTCAAACAAACAACAGGAGCCTGTTCCCGGTGCTTTTCCGCTGGAACCCCTCAGGCCGGGATGGTGCAGGGCTGGAAATTCCTGAGAGTTCCAAACCAATCCCAAAAGGTGCTGGGGAAAACCTTGAGGGCTCAAGCCCTGAAGTTCCACTGCTGCCTCAGAACACCTCACACCTGCTGGGGGTTGGAATTTTGGAGCTGGAGAATCCTGGACTGGTTTGGGTTGGGAGGGACCTTAAAGTTGGGGTCCTGCTCCAGCATTCCAGGGAGTCCTGCTCCAGCATTCCAGAGGTTCCTGCTCCATCATTCCAGGGAGCCCTGCTCCATCATTCCCGGGGTTCCTGCTCCAGCATTCCAGAGGGTCCTGCTCCAGCATTCCAGGGAGTCCTGCTCCAGCATTCCAGAGGTTCCTGCTCCATCATTCCAGGGAGCCCTGCTCCATCATTCCCGGGGTTCCTGCTCCAGCATTCCAGAGGGTCCTGCTCCAGCATTCCAGGGAGTCCTGCTCCAGCATTCCAGAGGTTCCTGCTCCATCATTCCAGGGAGCCCTGCTCCATCATTCCAGGGGTTCCTGCTCCAGCATTCCAGAGGTTCCTGCTCCAGCATTCCAGGGGTCCTGCTCCAGCATTCCAGGGAGTCCTGCTCCAGCATTCCAGGGGGTCCTGCCCCATCATTCCAGGGGTTCCTGCTCCAGCATTCCAGAGCGTCCTGCTCCAGCATTCCAGGGGGTCCTGCTCCAGCATTCCAGGGGTTCCTGCTCCAGCATTCCAGGGAGTCCTGCTCCAGCATTCCAGAGGTTCCTGCTCCATCATTCCAGGGAGCCCTGCTCCATCATTCCAGGGGTTCCTGCTCCAGCATTCCAGGGGTTCCTGCTCCATCATCCCAAAGGATTCCTGCTGGAGTCCTGCTCCAATACCCCAGGGTTCCTAAAAAGCCCCTTTTCCCAGGTATTTTTAGAGTTTAGGCACAGAGTAAATCTCTGGCTCCCAGAAAATCTCATCATCTGTTTGCTTATTGAATTAAAAGAGGTTGGAATGCTCTCCTGGCCCTCCTGCCATTCCTGCAGGATAATGGGAACACATTTGGAGCAGTTATTTAGCTGAGCAGAAAACCTAAATGCATTGGGACGTGGCACTTGGAGTCCAGGAGCGTCCTGGCAATTAAGCTGGAACTCAATTAGTCAAGAAAATGGAGCCTAATGAGGATCTGGGGCTGCAGGGAACACTGGGAGAAAATCATCCTCATTCCCAGGATCTCAGGGCTTTGTCCAGCTTTTCCAGGATCAAAGAGGACCTGTCGTGGTACAGGAAGGTTTGAAGCCAAAGGAGGTTTGGTTTAAACTGGGTGCAAGGGTGGATTTTCTATGTGTGGGTGTGAAACTCTGGCACAGGTTCCCAGAGAAGCTGGCAGCTCCCAGGATCCCCCCAGCCCTGCCCTCTGCCACTGGCAGCCCTTCCCTGGCTCCTGCCCCTCCAGCCCTTGCCCAAATCCCTCTCCAGCTCTCCTGGAGCCCCTCCAGGTAAAAACCCCAAATCTGGAGCATCAGTGGGGACAAACCCCAGCTCCAGACACAGCCTGTCCTGCTGGAGCCATTCCCAAATCCCTCCAGCCCAGGATTTTCCCCATTTTTCCCCCCTGCTTTTCCCTCTCCAGATCCTGCTGAACCCCTTCCGTTCCTCCACCTTTTTTTACATCTCTATTTTGATGATTCTGGCAGCTCCTGTGGCCCAAGTGTCAAAAAACCCTTCCCAATAAATTCTGTTTGAGCTCCAGAGGAGTCCATTCCTTGCACCCAATTTGCTGCCTCCCGTCAGAATTCCTGCAGGGTTCCATGAAATCCAAAACGGAGAACAATAACGATTTGTGCCTTTGAAAAGAGAGAGGTTTGGCTTTAGATTATTATTCCCAGGGAGTAAGCATAACCCTGGGATGGTTTGGGTGGGAAAGGACCTGAAATCCCACCCAGTGCCCTGGCAGTGCCCCCTCCCCCTGTGCCAGTGTCCAGCCTGGCCTGGGGCACTGCCAGGGCTCCAGGGCAGCCCCAGCTGCTCTGGCAATCCCAGCCCAGCCCCTGCCCACCCTGCCAGGGAACAATTGCTGCCCCAGCTCCCATCTAATCCAAACCTCTCCTCCTATCCCTGAATTCCCTTGTACTTGAAATAAATCCAGGAATGGTTTTGGTTTTGGTGAGGAGCCCTCAGAGCTCTCGTCCTCCTGTAACCTTGCCCAGGAGCTGGAGCAGGTATAAAGAGCCTGGAATTGGGAGCTGGGACATCCCCCACCCGTCCCCAGCAGCGAAAGGTGTCAGAAAGGGGGATAATTCCAACTTCTCCTGCTGATTTCCACTTGGATCCATCACAAAACCTCCCCAGGAGCACGGGCGTGACCTGGTCCCCCCCAGGCTTTGGGAATCCTGTGCCCCTTGCTGCTGGATTTAGGAATTGTTTGCGGCAGGAAACCTTCCACCCGCTCATCCCACGCCCCCTGGCAGAGGGGAAATCCTCCCAGCGGAGATCTCTCCATGGATATTCCTCCAGGAATCCCCCTGGGTGATCACCCCAACCACCCCCCAGGCTGGGTCAGGCTCCACAAAACGTCCCCAGCCTTTCTGTGGGTGGTGTTCCCTCATCCCTGCTTTTCCTGCCACCACAACTCTTCTTTCTGGGACAATCGTGTCCCATTCCTGCCTCCCGGGGAGGGCATCCTTGCCTTTAATCTCCAGGGAGACAGAGAGACCCACTCTGCTCCACACAAAGGGCTCTTTGTTCTCCTCTGGCCGCGGCTGCAGCGCCATTCCCAGCCCACTTCAAGTCTCCCTTTCAGTTTCTCTTTTTTCCTTGGAATTCAGTCATTTCAGCCATTCCCAGCTCCTAGCAGGGACTCTTCTGAGCGGGGAAACTTTCCGAGCTGATTTTCACCCGGGAGCCCTGCAGTCATTGACTTTGGGGAGCTCTGGCCCAGCCCCGCTGATTTTCCACCCTCTGGGGTTCCCGGGAGAGCTGCAGGACCTGGAATGACTTCCAGGGCTGTGTCACCCTCCCAGGAGGGCTCAGTAACTCACAGTTTGCTGCTCTCCCCCTCTGCTCTGATCCCTCAGCAGTGACTGGGGAAGCACTCACAGGAGGAGGCTGAGGTTAAAATCCATCAATAATTTTTGCTCTTTCCTCCTTTTTCCTCTGTGCTCCTCGGAATTAGGTCTGGTAACAGGAGGAATGGATTCCTGCTAAGCCCTGGGTGTCCTGTTGCCCAACGTTCTGATGTTTACAGTGAATTCTGTGCCAAAATCCCGTGAAATGAGCCTGGGGGGTGAGCCGAGCTCTCCAAGAGCTGGGACAGCACCTGGGGATTGTGCCAAGGCCTCTTCCAGGCCAAATTATCCAATATTTCCAGCAATGATCTGCAGGGAAATCACTGGATTAACACCAGGATCACACCAGGATTGGCAGAGCAATCAACAACGGGGAAGATGCTGCAGTCAGAGCAACCCAATGCCCTAAATAATTCAGATTAATTCAAACGAGGTGGAATTGGAATCACAATTAACTCAAGGTCGCTTGTTGAGGAGAAAACAAATGAGGGCCAGGCCTGGAAAATATAAAATTATTTGTGAGAGCACAACAGGGGAGTGAGCCTGGGATGGGAGAGCTGAGCAGGAGCCCCAGGGAAAATGGGGCTGAATATGAAATATTCAATATTCAAAGGGGAATGATGGGGTGGGGAGTTGGGAACTGGCTTTGCCCGGGTCAGGGGCTGGCAGAAAGTCCTTGAATTTGGTGCTGGCGTTTTGCAAAGGCGGTGAAACCTCCGAGGGGCAGAGGGAGCCCTCCTGCTGCCAGGAGCAGCAGAGCTGCCTCCTGTGCTCCCTGATTTTAGCTCATCCCAGGAAGATCAAGGGATTATTCCACCTACAGACCACGCCTGGGCGAAATACCGAGGTCTAAGGGGCTCTTCAATCGTGCAGGGATGGGAAGAGCACGGTCCTAATAACAGAGCACCCCATGGAAATGAGGGGGCAGCCCCAGCCCCGCCCTGAGCAGCGACATTCCCTGGTTTTATCCCGGGCTTTGATTCGGGAGTGATCCAGGGGAAGAGGAAAACTCTGATTTTAACAGGGTCAAAATGCGGGAAAATAGTGGGGAAGGGGGGATGGAATAAAACAAAAAAAGGGACCTTGTCCCTGTGTCCTGCTGGGTTTGGGTCCTGGCCAGGCTGGGCTGGGTTCAGCTCCACGATCACTCCCGGAGCAAGGCAGGGAAATTCAGCTTTAACTGGCTGCTCATGAAATGTTCCTGCTGCTGTCGGGTTTCACAGCTGAGCCGGGAGGTGGTGGGGAAAAGGGAGACTCCAGGCTGGTTTGGGATCAGGATTTTCTGTAAAATTTATGGAATCCTAGGGATTTCATTTATAGGATTAGAATTTATGGGATTAGATGGAAAAGGGACTCTGAGGAAACTTAGGGACAGGGTTTTGCACAGGTGTGAGGGCTGTGCTCAGGAATTCCTGGCGAGCCCGTGGGCTGGGAAACAAACCTGGGACTGGGATTTTGGGATTCAAGTCCAATCTGCACCCCTGGGGTGTCTCTGGAGGGCGTTCCTGGGCCCACAGCCCCTGCTGCAGGCTGGGAGCACAGCAGAGCCTGGGCTGTGTGCCCACGGTGGGAGAAGCCGTGGGCAGATCCTGGGGAATCCAGCCTGGAAAGACTCTGCAGCTTCCCTTGGACCCCCAGGGCACTGGGGAGCTCCAACGCCAGACCTGGGGCTGGGGAGGGCACTGGGGTCAGGCTGAGTGCTGCTCACCCCACTGCAGCCTGCAGCACTCCAGGAGAGCAGGGACAGGACAGGAAAATCCTGCACCCTCTGCAGAGCCTCCCAAGGGTGCCAGGGACCCAGCTCCTGGGAGTTCCTGCTGGGGTTTAGCCCTTGAGCAAATCACAGAAGCAGAGTTTCATGTTGGGAAACCCTGTGAGATCACAGATCCGAGCACCCAGCGCTGCTGGGGCCACCAGAATGTCCCCAGGTGGATTTGAAGGCCCTGCAGGGAGAGGATCCACCCTGCTGAGCCCTGGGTTCTCCTCTCCTGCCCCCAGGGGTTCATCCCTCTCCTCTGGGCAATCAGGGATGAGGAGCTGGGAGTGGGCATCCTGTCCAGGGATTACAAGCCTTTGCCCCAGAGGGAGCCCAGTGCTGGAGGTGAGGAGCAGGGAGGGACAATTGTCACACGGGGAGGGGTGAGAATTGTCCCTGCTCTGCTGGGCTTGACAAAGCTCAGCTTTGTTACACCAGAAAAAGAGAAATCCCCTCCTGAGCTGCTCTGTGGGGTCTGAGCAGGATCAGGAACAGCCAGGACCCCACAGGGAGGGTTTGACCCCTCAGTCAGAGGAGCTGTGCCCTCCCCAGCCCCAGAAACCTTCCCCAGGCTCAGACCTGGCCACAGAGCCTCTCCTGCCAGCAGGGATTTGAAATCCAGCCCCAAGCAGGGAAAAAAACCCCTCTAAAACTCATCCCCACCCCAAACTCCGGGGTTTGGTGGTGAAGCTGAGTGAGAACATCGGGGCTGGCTTTGCAGAGTTCCCTGGAGTGCCCCACAGATCTGGGAACACCCCACAGACCCCACAGATCCAGGAACACTCCACAGACCCCACAGTGCCCCACGGATCCAGGAACACTCCACAGACCCCACGGATCCAGGAACACTCCACAGACCCCACAGATCCAGGAACACTCCACAGACCCCACAGTGGAAGAGCAGCCAGCTGGAAGAGAGGAAAGGGGGGGAANCCCGCCCTGAGCAGCGACATTCCCTGGTTTTATCCCGGGCTTTGATTCGGGAGTGATCCAGGGGAAGAGGAAAACTCTGATTTTAACAGGGTCAAAATGCGGGAAAATAGTGGGGAAGGGGGGATGGAATAAAACAAAAAAAGGGACCTTGTCCCTGTGTCCTGCTGGGTTTGGGTCCTGGCCAGGCTGGGCTGGGTTCAGCTCCACGATCACTCCCGGAGCAAGGCAGGGAAATTCAGCTTTAACTGGCTGCTCATGAAATGTTCCTGCTGCTGTCGGGTTTCACAGCTGAGCCGGGAGGTGGTGGGGAAAAGGGAGACTCCAGGCTGGTTTGGGATCAGGATTTTCTGTAAAATTTATGGAATCCTAGGGATTTCATTTATAGGATTAGAATTTATGGGATTAGATGGAAAAGGGACTCTGAGGAAACTTAGGGACAGGGTTTTGCACAGGTGTGAGGGCTGTGCTCAGGAATTCCTGGCGAGCCCGTGGGCTGGGAAACAAACCTGGGACTGGGATTTTGGGATTCAAGTCCAATCTGCACCCCTGGGGTGTCTCTGGAGGGCGTTCCTGGGCCCACAGCCCCTGCTGCAGGCTGGGAGCACAGCAGAGCCTGGGCTGTGTGCCCACGGTGGGAGAAGCCGTGGGCAGATCCTGGGGAATCCAGCCTGGAAAGACTCTGCAGCTTCCCTTGGACCCCCAGGGCACTGGGGAGCTCCAACGCCAGACCTGGGGCTGGGGAGGGCACTGGGGTCAGGCTGAGTGCTGCTCACCCCACTGCAGCCTGCAGCACTCCAGGAGAGCAGGGACAGGACAGGAAAATCCTGCACCCTCTGCAGAGCCTCCCAAGGGTGCCAGGGACCCAGCTCCTGGGAGTTCCTGCTGGGGTTTAGCCCTTGAGCAAATCACAGAAGCAGAGTTTCATGTTGGGAAACCCTGTGAGATCACAGATCCGAGCACCCAGCGCTGCTGGGGCCACCAGAATGTCCCCAGGTGGATTTGAAGGCCCTGCAGGGAGAGGATCCACCCTGCTGAGCCCTGGGTTCTCCTCTCCTGCCCCCAGGGGTTCATCCCTCTCCTCTGGGCAATCAGGGATGAGGAGCTGGGAGTGGGCATCCTGTCCAGGGATTACAAGCCTTTGCCCCAGAGGGAGCCCAGTGCTGGAGGTGAGGAGCAGGGAGGGACAATTGTCACACGGGGAGGGGTGAGAATTGTCCCTGCTCTGCTGGGCTTGACAAAGCTCAGCTTTGTTACACCAGAAAAAGAGAAATCCCCTCCTGAGCTGCTCTGTGGGGTCTGAGCAGGATCAGGAACAGCCAGGACCCCACAGGGAGGGTTTGACCCCTCAGTCAGAGGAGCTGTGCCCTCCCCAGCCCCAGAAACCTTCCCCAGGCTCAGACCTGGCCACAGAGCCTCTCCTGCCAGCAGGGATTTGAAATCCAGCCCCAAGCAGGGAAAAAAACCCCTCTAAAACTCATCCCCACCCCAAACTCCGGGGTTTGGTGGTGAAGCTGAGTGAGAACATCGGGGCTGGCTTTGCAGAGTTCCCTGGAGTGCCCCACAGATCTGGGAACACCCCACAGACCCCACAGATCCAGGAACACTCCACAGACCCCACAGTGCCCCACGGATCCAGGAACACTCCACAGACCCCACGGATCCAGGAACACTCCACAGACCCCACAGATCCAGGAACACTCCACAGACCCCACAGTGGAAGAGCAGCCAGCTGGAAGAGAGGAAAGGGGGGGAAAGAGAAGAAGTCAAATCCAAGTGGTGCAAATGGCACTGGGGAGGCTGGAATAGCAACACATTCCAGCCCCGTCCCTCCCCAGCTCCTGGGAAACCCGCAGGAGACTCAGGGAGAATCCAAACCCTGCAAACAGGCTGGGAATACCAGAAATTTCTCCCAGGTTTACTGATTTCTGCAGGAATATACACTTTATTTGGTGTGAGGCAGCCTGATGCTCACTATCCATAAAACTTCCTGGAGAAACTTCACCCTCCTCGTCCTTCCAGGAAGGAGCAGAGCTTAGGATCTCCTGGCTCCAGAGAAACCCCTGGGATTTCAGCTTGGCCCAGGACTGAGCTGCAGACCTGGCCCGGGTCTCATTTCGGGAATTCAAGCCTCTAGGAGCAGAGCCAAGATCAGCACTGGGCCGGTGTCACCTCCCAAGTTTTCTCTGCCTGAAGGAGTCGGGTTGTACATGGAATTCTCGTTCTTTTAGGGAACTCAGCCAAGGCTGGAAAGCTTCGTGAAACCCCTGAGTGAGTGCTGGGAACTGCCTAGAGACCCTACAGGGACAGAGGGTTTGGGATCACACACAGGGGTCTGGGATCACACAGAGAGGGTTTGGGATCACACACAGAGGGTTTGGGATCACACCCAGGGGTTTGGGATCACACACAGGGGTTTGGGGTCACACAGAGAGAGTTTGGGATCACACACAGAGGGTTTGGGATCACACACAGAGGGTTTGGGATCACACAGAGAGAGTTTGGGATCACACACAGAGGGTTTGGGATCACACACAGGGGGTTGGGATCACACAGAGAGAGTTTGGGATCACACAGAGAGAGTTTGGGATCACACACAGAGGGTTTGGGATCACACACAG
>VXBS01009279.1:20535-33555 GCA_013400255.1 Sitta europaea | reverse complement strand
GAGGGTTTGGGATCAAACACAGAGGGTTTGGGATCACACACTGGGGGTTTGGGATCACACACAGAGGGTTTGGGATCACACACAGAGGGTTTGGGATCACACACAGGGGTTTGGGATCACTCAGTACAGAATTTTGTGATCACACAGGTACAGAGGTTCGGGATCAGGGAGCAGGGAAGGAACCTTTTCCTGCTGGCTGTCCCCAAGCTGTCCCTGGCCCCTTTCCCCCCCTGCCCGCCCAGCCCTCCCCTCCCCTTCCCGACAGCTGATTATCTTCAGATATGCAAAATCATGCAAATGAGGCCATAAAGATTGTAATTATCCCGAAGGAATTAGCTGCTCATTAACGTCAGCTTCCTCCTCGGTTATTTTCCTGACTGTCCCTCCTTCGGCGGAGAGAGGGAAGGAGCATTCCCGGGATTCCCAGGGATTTCCCGGGGATCCCCTGGCCGCCTGCCGGACACCGCTGCGGACCCGCGGTGCCCGAGGCAGCGCCGGCTTATCATAGAGATAACAAAGAGCACAGTAGAATATTACAGAAACCCACCTCGGCCAGTGCAATCCTTGCACCGGCGTCGGGGAATTGCTTCATTCATTTACTTGCAGTTTATACAGGGGATCCGTTCTAAATTAACGTCTCAAGAGCGCGTCTCCCTGGAATTTCTCAAGCCATCACTGGCCAAAAATGACCACTGCTAAGCTAGAGCAACTCAATTCCGGGAAAACTACTTTACAAAGCTCTTATTCCCGTAAGGCTTTTTTGACCTGTATTAGCTCCTGGGCAAGGCGGTTTTTGTCTCAGGCAGAATTCCTCCAGTAAAACTTGTGAGTTTTTTTCACATATATTAAGGTATTGCTTGTCGCAAACGAAATTCCTACAGTATCTGTATCCCGTAACGTGTTTTCCACACGTCTTAGCTTTTTGGTAAGGTACTGTCTGTCTCAAGATGATCTTATCCGACCTGGAGACAGCATTCCTCCGGCGCTGGACAGAAAACACTAAACTACAAAGTCATCCCGGACACGTTCGAGTCTATCAACACAGAATACCTGAATATTCGGAAAGAAGACAAAGAGACAAAGAACATCTAGCCCCGAGCAGGAAAAACTGTATAAAAACCACTCCTGCGAAGACGAACTTTGTGAACAAGAGGAGATTCTGTGCGAACAGAGCTGGAATCTCAGATCCCCCAGTTCCGATTCCGGAATCGTGGCTGGCTCTTTGATTGTGGCTACCAAGCGACCGAATTTCGGTCTTGAAATAAAAATCCATTTACATTTTCATTAATTCGGTTTTATCGTTTTGTTATCTGTAACAGTTCCTCTCGCTGGCAGCTCCTGGGGAGGCGCTGGGACGGGGAAATCCCAGGCAGGAATGCCGGAGCTGGAGCGGGGTGTGCGGTGGGGACCCTGCCGGGATGGAATGTTGGCATCAGAGCTGGCAGCGCCTCCAGGCTCGGCGAATCTCACCGAGGGAGGGGCTGGAGGCGTCGGGGCTCGTCTGACACTGCTAGATTCTTAAAAAATTAAAAAAAAAATAAAAATAAATATATATATGTATATATATATATTTCTCTTTTCTTGCTTTCAGTTGTTCTTCNATCTCACACTCTAAAACCCCAAAATCTACTTTTTCACCCTGTGACAAAATATTATTCTATCTAAATTCTTGTTTATTATAAATCTTCCCAGGACACTCAGAGGGAATTTGTGATTCCCCCACGACCCCTCTGAGAGGGAGCTTTCCGCCGATGGCCCGAGTAGCCCCGGGGCGATCAGGGAGGAGCTCAGCCCGGGCTGGGCACGGAGGCTGGAGCAGGAGCGGCCGGGTGGCTCCTGCAGCGCTCCCTGTGCCTTGTCCCGGCCAGGACCAGGGCACTGCGAGGGCAGAGCAGAGCGGCACAAACCAGCCCTGGAGCTCTGCAGCGCCGCGGGGTTTCTGGGCAGTTATTGCCCCTCGAGGGGTTTCCTCCCGTGCACTTCCCATTCCCCACGGAATTCCCGCAGGCAGGAGCCCCATGGAGAGGGGAGAGCTGCCTCCCTCGGTCTGCCCTGAACCTGACTCCTGCTGACGGCATTCACACCCCCTAACCCCCCTCTGCAGGAGATGCCCCGGCACAAATCCCCGTTTCCAGCTGTTTTCCATGCAGGGGTGAGGAGATGCTCCTGGAAAGGGATGGCAGAGCTGCACACGGCTCTTCCACATCCCATTTGGATTTCATCTCCATTTTATTTGGATGGGGGGAACCACAGAGTCAGCACCCGGCCAAATCCTCAAAGCTGGGATGTTTGTTTTCCAGAGCCAGCTCTGTTCCTTGCTCCAGGCCAGCAAAGCCCTGGCTGGGGCAGAGCACAGGAGGAAAAAGGAGCATCCCGAGGTGGGAACCATCACTGCCTTGGGCTTTGGAGCTGCCAGTGTCCCACCGTGGCACCCGGAGCATGGAAAAGCTGCTCCCCGAGGGGATTTGCTGCCAGAAGGGTCTGGGACCTGGGAAAAGGAGAAGAGCCCTGGAAGAACAAATTTCCCAGGAAAACTGTGGAGTTTGTGCAAGGAGAGGTGCAGGAGCAGCTCCTTGGGCTTTGTAATTGCCAGCAGGGGAACAGAGCTGAGACTGGGATCTGCTTTCATCCAGCTGAAAAAAAACCTGGAGACTCCAGCGGCTGGAATTAGCACAGACTGAGATGCAGGATGCAGATAAGGCTGGAGATAATGAACAGCCTCCCTAATGAGTGGGGCTCAGCCACTCCAGAGAACCCAGGTCGGGCTCTGCCTCTTATCCCGGCACTGGGCAGGGCTGGTGCCCACGCCCGGGAGCTGAGCTGCGATTCCCTGGATACGGGAAGACACAGGAAGGTCCTGACCGGGGTGTTTTCCACCACACAGACCCCAAAGTCCCGGTTCAGCTTCACAGGAGGAGCCACATGGGCCCAAACCCTTTTAAAATCAGGGAATCACAGAAGATCCTGAGCTGGGGCGGCCCCAGGGATCATCGAGCCCTCAACACCCCAAAATCTCCCCCTGTGCCTCAGAGCATCATCCCAGTGCTCCTGGAGATCTGCAGCTGCACCCTGGGGCTGCCCTGCCCCAGCAGGTCCCAGTTATCCCAGTCCTGGACAGGGGACACCAAACTGGGAGTGTCACAGCCCTGGGACAGAGGGGACACCAAACTGGGAGTGTCCCAGTCCAGGAGAGAGGGGACACCAAACTGGGAGTGTCACAGCTCTGGGACACAGGGGACACCAAACTGGCAGTGCCCAGCCCTGGCACTGGTGGCCGTGCTGGTGCCAGGGCTGTTCCATGGGCTGTGTCCCGTCCTGGGCTGTGTCCCACTGCTCTTCTGCAGGTTTAGGTGCCAATTTGGATGGTTTTCCCTCAGCTCCTGCCTCGCAGGGGTGGTAAATCTGCACGGGGCACCTCGTGCTCCGTTAATTCATGGAGTGCAGAGGGGCAAGGCTGATTTCTTTTCCAGATCTAACATCGGTTCGGGCGGGACTCTGTGTGCTGCTGGCCTGGGGACAGCGGGGGGGTCTCACTGGCTCTGTGGATGCCTGGCTGGCTGGTTTTATTCCTTAATAAAACCTTTTGGCAGAGCTGTGGCTTCTCGCTGCCTCCCAATTAGGGCCGAGAACGAGCAGCGCTCCGCTTGGACCCGGCAGTTTGTGGAAGCAGCCGAGAAACGCTGGGAGACCTCCAGGAACAATGAAGGCTGAGCTGCTGGCTGCTAATGAGGAGGAAATGGTTATTTTTAGCTCCCCAGAAGATGGAAGGTGACAAAAAACAACAGAAGAACAAAGAAAACCCAGGGGCCAATCCTGGAAGACAAAAACCGATGCCAAAACCCAAGAGTGAGGTGATTTTCTGCAGGGTAATTCCTACCGGGATGGGGAGCAGGGGGCGTGAGGGGGCTCTGGGTGAGAGTTTCACTGGATCAGGTGTCAGAACCCAGGAGGTCTCTGACAGTCCTGGATGATCCCAGCTCCAGCCTGGGGGCTCCAAAGCCCTGGCAGGGGGGTCAGAGACTCCTGGGGCTTTGAGTTTGACCCATGGAACAAATTAGCACCTGGGAATGAAGAACTAAAAGTCACAAAGTTCTAGATAGCATGATAGTAGTAGTTGTAGAGTGAAAAGGGAAATTTTGGGGATTTTACCATGGGGGCTTAGGGGGTGAGATGGAGGGACTTGGGCATTGTGCTGTCCTCCTTCCTTCTCCCTAACCCCATCTCCTTGGGGATGGTGGCACTTGGGGATTGGATTGGAGTAGAATGGAACTGTCTAACACAGGTGATGGGCATTGGATCATCACTGTAAATAACTAACAGGGAATTTGTAGTATAAAATCAGTGCCTGCCCCTGGGGCAGAGAGTGTGCCTGGGGCTGCCCTGCTGAACAGACCTGGGCAGCCCAGACAGAAAATATCTGAGAGAAGAAACAATAAAGCAACCTTGAGAGCAGCAGCTGAAGACTCCTGACTCCTTCATTCAGCAGCAGGGTTTGGAGACAGCGATTTTATCCATCTCAGGGTCATCCTGACCAAAGCAACCCTGAGAAAGCTTGAAAAATGTTTAATAAAGACAATAGGAGACAGATAAAGCAAAGGTTAATCCGGCTGGGTGTCTTGGGGCTCTGCCAAGAGCACCCCTTTGCCTTGGATCCCCCTTTTCATCCTGCTCCTCATGCAGGCACTTGTGCACGTCCACTTTTCCAGGAACTGCTCTGCATGGTCACTCCTTGGCTCTGTCAAGTGTAATCCCACTTTTATTCAGTTATCATCTTTTGATTTGGGCTTTGGTCCCTTTTTTCACAAGCAGGGAATGCTGAGAGTCACTGGGGCCTCTTTCAGGAGTTCTCTATTCAGGCAGCTGAAATACACTGCACCTAAATTCTGAACTACAGCAAAAAAAAAAATCCCATTATCCATCTATTCAGGCAGTTAAAACACACTAAAAACTACAGAAACAAACATCACATTTATAACATTCATTCTAACATTTGTGAAAAGCCAGGACCAAAGTATGCCTTTATCACAAGGCAAAGAGCAGAATCCCCTCAGGTTCCTCCCCTGCAGGAGTCCGGGGCTGTCTGGGATTTCGGGGAGGGAAACGGGAGGAGCCCCCCTGGGTCCAGGAGGACACAACTCCCTGCCGAGGCAGAAAACGCCCTGGAGGCGGGGGATGCTTTTCTCTCGGCACTTTCTTTGGCCGAGATGACTCTGAGACTTCTTAAAAGTTTCTTTTTTCCCAGCTCAGTTGTCGAAGACGGAGTGAGAAGTTTTCAGTCGAGGTTCTCGAGGTTGTTTGTTAGTTCTTATTTAAAATATTTTCTGTCTGGTTTGTCGAGGTCTGTTCAGGAGGTCAGTCTGAGGCACGCTGTCTTTGGGGCAGCTGCCGGATTTTATACCACAAATCACATGTTAGATATTTGCAGTGATGATTTAACACCTATCACTTATGTTAGACAGTTATTTTTGACTCTGATCCTCAAGTGTCACCATCACTAAGCAGATGGAGGTTTGGAAGAAGAAGGAAGGAGGACAGGACAGTGCCCAAGATTTTCTATCTTACCTCTTAAGCCTTTATAGTAAAAAATCCCTAAATTTTCTCTTTTTATTCTATAACTATAGAACTATATTATTATATATATTCTATATATAGAACTATAACTATAACTATTCATATGACTGTCATGCTACCTAAACTTCTGTGACTTTTAATTCTTCATTCAAAGGTTTAATTTGTTCCATGGGTCAAACTCAAAGCCCCAGGAGTCCCTGGCTGCTTTCCAGGGTCTGTGCCCCCCCTGCCAGGGCTTTGGATCCCCTGGCTGGGGCTGGGATCAGCCAGGGCTGTCAGACACCTCCTGGGGTCCCACAGTTTTCCATGCAGAGAGTTTGGGATGACCCAGGAATGTGGGGTGGATGTTCCAGGGTTGGGGCCCACAGACCCAGAGTTCCTGCTGGAAGGGGGGTGCTGAGCTGGGGGTGCTGCCCTTCCCGAGGCTCCTGGTGCTTTCATTCATCTTCTACTCATCCCTTCTTTTGCTGAGTGTTGGAAAGGAAGAAACAAATATGACTCTTCAGCCAAAGATGCTCAGAATGCAGAAACTGGAAGAGACATTGAAATGAAAGCAGAGTTTGTTTGAATGTTTCTACAACAGCTCTGGCTGCTCACAGGTATTTCTCTCTTTGTTAGGAATGTAGTTTACAAGCAGACACCAAAACCAGAACAGCCCCTTCTTCCCTGGCCTGGCAGGAAATGCCCCCCGATGAGATTTAGAGATTAGAGCAGAGTAAAACACGGGAATGTAGAGTCCTCTATAGGATGTATGGAAATGTAGCAAATGTGTATTTGATACTAGATTGGTTCCTGAGACAGCAGAATATTCAACATGGAAAGAGATATCAGAGGAGAGCTTGCTCTCTTTTTCTCTTGTCTTTGCTCTCACCACTCCTCTCTCTCTTGGCTCTTCACTCTCTTGCTCTTGCCTCTGATCTTCACTCTTTTGTCTTCCTCTCCTCTCCTCTCCTCTCCTCTCCCTCTCCTCTCCCTCCTCTCCTCTCCTCTCCTCTCCTCTCCTCTCCTCTCCTCTCCTCTCTTTTTCTTCCACCCACCCAGCCCTTTAAAGAATTATGGAATCATTTAGGTTGGAAAACACCTTCAAGATCATCAAGTCCAGGCANCTCTCCTAAACTCTCCTAAACTCTCCTCTCCTAAACTCTCCTAAACTCTCCTCTCCCTCTCCTCTCCTCTCCTAAACTCTCCTCTCCTAAACTCTCCTCTCGGGTCTGCACGACCCCAGGGCGAGGGGAATCCGGAATTCGACCCCTAAAATAAATGTCACAGAATTCACGCCCCCTAAGGAGGAAATGCGTGGCCGCTGCTCGGCCCGGCTTTTCCTGGGGATTTAAACCAGGAATTCCTGCAGCTTTGCTATTCCATGCTTAAAGGATGGAGTTTTCCATGAAGGGAATTGCTGGGAAAGAAAGGAGAACGACGAGCACAAAGGAAGGAGTGCTGCCCATCGGCTGTGGGGACAGCAGGAGAAATTTGGGATTTTCCTCCATCCAGGAATATCCAGAGAGGAATTATTTGAGCCTTTCCCACAGCAAGAGCAGCATGGCCGCTGATTAATCAGAACAACTCCATTTTCAAAGGTTTTTGGGAACAGGGGATGGAAATATCTGTCAGGAAGGAGCTGGGATGAGATTAAATTTCCTCAGAGCTGTCACTGCCGGGCTGGCTCAGAGAGAAAATGTCATTTCTAATGTTAAAAATCCCAGGAAAATGTGGAACACTCCACAGTTCTATATTTAAATTTGGGAAACATACACCTGAATATTAAACTTTGTATTTTCCAATCCTACAAAAGTTTATATTGAAGGAATTCTAAAACAAACAAACAAACAAAAAAGTTTCCTGCCACTTTTTAGTTTATTTTAATGAGAATCTCAGAGTTTTCAGCTTCTCTGGAAAATGTCACTGAAATCAGCAAGGCAAGTTTTTTATTGGAATAAAAAAAATGAAGTGACCCTGTGTTTTCCAATAGGGAATGGATCCCTTGGAAGTACAGAGCCCCCCTAATTCCCAGGAATTCACTCAGAGTGGCCCCCAGGGGGTTTCTGCCGGGAAGAGGAGGTGAAACATCAGCTCAGGGCTCCCCCCGAGGCTCCAGGATTGAATTACTGCTGGCATTGATCCCTCCTTGGCTCTGCAGGGACATCCAGGGGATAGGGAAGAAGGAAGGGAAAAGTCCCCCCACATCACTGGAGGGGCTGGAAACCCTTCCCCACCTCCACAGACCTTTGCTCCCAGTTTTACAGGGAAAAAACCCAAATCCTGTGGAAGGGCAGAGCCCCAGTGAAGGGTTTGCTCCCAGTTTTCCAAGGAAAAACCCAAATCCTGTGGAAGGGCAGAGCCCCAGTGAAGGATTCCAGGAGAAAAAGCAGCTCAGCCCCCAGAGCCACGGGAACTCAGGATGCTCCTTCCAAAGGCCAAAGATGTGGGAGGCTCCCCATAAACGCCAGGATAACTCTGGAGAAGGATGGAAAAAGGTCAGAGCACGGCCAGGAATTCTCTCCAGCCACTGCAGCAAAGAAACAACTTCTGTCTCCCTGTGAGCAACCTCTGAGCCCTGCAGCTTTCCCAGGAATCCACCAGAGCCTCCCTGTGAGAGCTGGATCCATCCCCGGCCTCGGAAGCCTGGAGGGCAGAGAGGGGGAATGGCCCTGCCAGGGCAGCAGGGGGATTCCTGGAGGTGAAATCCTGGAGGTGAATTCCTGGAGGTGAAATCCTGGAGATGAATTCCTGGAGGTGAAATCCTGGAGGTCAGTTCCTGGAGGTCAGTTCCTGGAGGTCAGTTCCTGGAGGTGAATTCCTGGAGGTGAATTCCTGGAGGTGAATTCCTGGAGGTGAATTCCTGGAGGTGAATTCCTGGAGGTCAGTTCCTGGAGGTGAATTCCCATTGGGTGAATTCCTGGAGGTCAATTCCTGGAGGTCAGTTCCTGGAGGTGAAATCCTGGAGGTGAATTCCTGGAGGTGAATTCCTGGAGGTGAATTCCCATGGGTGAATTCCTGGAGGTCAATTCCTGGAGGTCAATTCCTGGAGGTCAATTCCTGGAGATAAATTCCTGGAGATGAATTCCTGGAGATGAATTCCTGGAGGTCAATTCCCATGGGTGAATTTCTGAAGGTCAATTCCCATGGGTGAAATCCTGGAGGTGAATTCCTGGAGGTGAATTCCCATTGGGTGAATTCCTGGAGGTCAATTCCTGGAGGTCAGTTCCTGGAGGTGAAATCCTGGAGGTGAATTCCTGGAGGTGAATTCCTGGAGGTGAATTCCCATGGGTGAATTCCTGGAGGTCAATTCCTGGAGGTCAATTCCTGGAGGTCAATTCCTGGAGATAAATTCCTGGAGATGAATTCCTGGAGATGAATTCCTGGAGGTCAATTCCCATGGGTGAATTTCTGAAGGTCAATTCCCATGGGTGAAATGCTGGAGGTGAATTCCTGGAGGTGAATTCCCATGGATGAATTCCTGGGGATGAATTCCCATGGGTGAAATCCTGGAGGTGAATTCCTGGAGGTGAATTCCCATTGGGTGAATTCCTGGAGGTGAATTCCCATGGGTGAATTCCTGGAGGTGAATTCCCAAGGCACCCAGGGATGGAATGCCAAAGCCCCTGGGGCTGCCCTGGTTCAGTGGGAAAAGGCCAGGGATGAAGTTCAGAAGCAAAGAAGGAGAAGGAGGAAGCAGAATTAGGATTTCTCAGGACATTTCCCAGCTCCTGGAGGGTTTTTTCCTGTTTACTGGAGGAAATTTTCCTTTCTTCCAGGCTCTGCCCAACATTCCAATCTCTAGGGTGTCTGGTTTGTGCCTCCATCCCTCCTTCAACAGAAACAACCCAAACAAAAAACCCCAAAACAAATCAAGAGAAAATCCCCAGAAATCCCCCCGCCAAAAAACTCCCCAAAAGTCCCCAAACCAACCAAAAAAACCCCAAAAGTCCCAATTAAAACAGAGATCCTGCAGTTTTTTCCAGCCCGTTTTCCTCCTTGCAGGAGGCACCCAGGGAGCAGGGATGTGATTCCTCTTCCCTGGGCACGGGGAGCAGCCACATTCCCAAAGCCCTCCCATCATTCCACCCCATTCCCCGGGCTGCTCCAGGGCAGGGAAACCCAGAAACCCACCCAGAGCCCCTAATTCCAGCCGGGATTTACTGCTGCCAAGGGAACGAGGCGCTCCAGTGCCATTAACATTCCAGGGGAGTGAAACCTTCCAGCCTAAATCCGCTGGAGTTGGGATGTCAGGAGCATTTCCATGGTCGAGAGCAGGAGAGGAGATTTCAGTCCTGAACACAACAACTTCCATGGAGTTTAAATCCAAAAGTATCCTGCTTTTCTCTTTCTCTTTTTTTCTTTTATTTCCCCTTTTTTTCTGGATTTTTTGCTTCTTGCTTTGAAGGAGAAGAAAGGAAGAAGGGAGAACATGGGTGCTGATCCCATCGTTCCAATCCCGGGATGGAATTAGGGTCAGGATCTTGTTAATCATTTCAAAGGGAATTTAATCAGGTATTTAATACTCCAGGAGCGAGGAGAGAAATGTCAAGGAGAAGGAAAACACATTCCAGAGGCAGCACTGGGAATAGTGGAGCTCCTGCTCTGGGACTTTTAGCAAGGAATGAAGATTTTCCTCATCAGAGTTAATTAATTCCTAATGAGTTCCTGGTGGGAGTCACCAGGTCAGGGAAGGGGTTACTGGGATTTATCTCCAGGTGGGAGCCATTCCTGCCTTCCTGAGGGGCTCATCCCAAATCCAGCACCTGATCCAATCCCACCCCACCTCCCTGCCAGGAGAACCAGCCTGGAAAAACGGGAATGATGCCTGGAAAAACGGGAATGATGCTCTGAGCAGTTCTGGCAACAACACAGCCTCAGGCCAAAGATGGAATTGTGAAGCTA
Organism: Sitta europaea; assembly: GCA_013400255.1. Taxonomy (NCBI): domain Eukaryota; kingdom Metazoa; phylum Chordata; class Aves; order Passeriformes; family Sittidae; genus Sitta; species Sitta europaea. The sequence goes on along the minus strand of VXBS01009279.1, from coordinate 23,100 downwards.
AATGGAAAATCCTTGGGAAGTACCAAAGCCCCTGAAGCACCAAATCCTCAGGGAAACACCCAAATCCCTGAATTCCTCCGAGTTCCAAAGTGTCCTCACACAGTTTGTCACCCAAACTCCCCCCAGCACAGGAACAGCCAGCAACATTCCATGGAATGCCAGCATTCATTCCCTGGATATCCCCCGCAGAAGGGGCCAGCTGGGGCTTTTTTGGGAATAATCCTCCCAGCTGGGGCTTTTTTGGGAATAATCCTCCCAGCTGGGGCTTTATTTTGGGAATAATCCTTCCAGCTAGGGCTTTTTTTTTTTTTTTTTTTTTGGGAATAATCGCCGGCGTTTCGCAGCCAGCTGAGCTATTTATAGAAAGCCATTAAAACAAATCCCGGCTCCTTACGCCTCGTTCTTCTCCATCCCGCTCCATTTGCGGCTGGAAGCAGCCGGGGCTGGGAACAGGGACAGAACCCCCAGGAGGCTGGAAGGAGGAAAATCCAGCCCAAACCAGCACAGCTCCCACCGGCAATTCAGGGAATTGTTCCCTGTTCCCAAGCTCTGCCTCCTCTGGATTTACACCCCTCTCCTCAGCACCAGGATTCTGGAATTATTGCTGCTCTGGGAAGAGGGATTTAGGGAATTGTTCCCTGTTCCCAAGCTCTGCCTCCTCGGGATTTACCACCTGCTCCTCTGTATTAAATGTCACCAGGATTTTGGGATTGTTGCAGCTCTGGGAAGAGGGATTTAGGGAATTGTTCCCTGTTCCCATGCTCTGCCTCCTCGGGATTTTCACCCTCTCCTCAGCACCAGGATTTTGGGATTATTGCTACCCTGGGAAGAGGGATTTAGTGAAAATATCAGTGCTGAGCCCCTCTGGGAGTGGAAGAGTGGGAATGAAGAGGTGATTTGGGATGGGGACGTTATCCACATCCAATGCTTTGCTTGGGAACAGGGATGGGTTGGGAAAACGAGCCCTGTCTGTCCCAAGAAGAAATTCCTCCCTGCTCCCTGTCAGTCCCAGCTGGGAGCAGGAGTCTCCCACTCATCCTGCAGCCTCTGGAAGCCCCACTCAGCTCCTGCCTTCCCTCCAGGAAAAGCCTGGGTGAATTCTCCATGTCCTCAGCTCCTGCCTTCCCTCCAGGAAAAGCCTGGGTGAATTCTCCATGTCCTCAGCTCATTCCCATCCCTCCCCTGTGGCCGTGCAGGGCTCAGGGCACTGGGCTGGGCTCAGCAAAGCCTCTCCTCTCCTTGGAAATTCCCACCCCTCATTCCTCAAAGGTCTTTCCCCATCCCAGCTTCTCCTCACTGGTGGGAAGGCAGAGAAATCCCCCACAGGAATCCCTGGCATGGAGGGATCCATGCTCTGAGCCCTCATTCCATCAAATTTCCAGGCATTTTGCACTGATTGGGAGCCACCAACCAGCAAATCCATAAGGAATATCCCAGTGCCAGCAGTGCCCTGGGCTTGCTGGGCTGTCCTGGTGTCCCTGGAGTGACTCTGGGGGTTGTCACCACCTCCTGAGCCCCACACGTGCCTGAGCACACCCAGTGACCCCACAGCTGCCAGGGGTCAGCTCACAATTCCAGCTGTCCATCCTGAGGAGCCTCTGGAGTCCTTGGATATGAAAAGCTGCAGGCCCGGAGCCAAATCACCCCCCAGGCCACAATTTCTGGGTTTTTTTAGGGAAATTGGAGTGGAATTGATCTCCTCAAATCTGCCCAGAAAACCCAGCTGCGTGCCAGGCTTATCTCAGCCCATTCACAGCACCTCCCATAATGGGGTTTATCCATGGCCTCCTCAGAAACAAACACGTTTTCAAGGCATTTCCAGAGCTCAGCTCTGGTTCTCCAGCAGGTGGAGAAACAACAATAACCCAGCTCTGAACGCGGCTCAGGTCCAGGGCACTGGCAGCAGATCCTCTCTGCAGAGCTCCCAGCTCCGTGGGCAGCACGTGGAGCCTGGAATTCCAGCCCTGCCTGCTGGGAGCACTGCTCCCCCCCAGCACAGATCCCCTCCTGGCTCTGCAGCGCCCGGGACCAGCACCAGCCTCTGCAGAGCTGCCAAAGGCTCCCAGGGAGGCCACAAACCCTCGGGCAGGGGCTGCTCTCCATGGAGGCCGTGGGGGGAGAATGGAAATTCCAACATTCCCACGTTCCCTGCAGAGCTGGGGTCCCTCCCTGAGCAGCACAGAGAGATTTTCCACTCCGGGCTCCAACACCTCCTCAGCCACTCAGCCCCAGTCCTGACCCCAATCCCAGTCCCAGAGCTCAGGGAGAGCTGCTGTCTCCAACACATCCTCAGCCACTCCTGACAGGATCCCTGATGTCAGCCAGCTGCTCCCCTCACTCCCAAAAGGATTTTATTCCTACAAATCGACTTCCCTGGAGGCTGCCATGGATATGCATTTTCCCTGCTCTCCCTGATTAACTCCAGGATATCTCCATCCACACCTCCTTCCCTCGAACCCCACTGCTCCTGGGGATTCTGCCTGGGCAGGGCAGGGCAGGAGGCAGCGGGAATTCACATCCTGCTGGAGGGACCACTGTGCTGGAGAGATCCCTGTGCTGGAGAGA
>VXBS01009277.1:276931-292483 GCA_013400255.1 Sitta europaea | reverse complement strand
TTCCTCCTGATGTCCAATCTAAATCTCCCATGGCACAGTATGAGCCCATTTCCTCTTGTTCTATTGATATTTGCCTGTTCTCAGAGCCCAGCCTCCCTGGCTGTCCCCTCCTATCAGGGAGCTGTGCAGAGCCAGCAGGGCCCCCCTGATCCCCCTTTTCTCCAGGCTGAGCCCCTTCCCCAGCTCCATTCCCTGCCCTGGACACTGCAGCCCCCCAGTGCCTTTGTCATGGGGGGCCCAGAGCTGGGCACAGCCCCTGGTGCCCCAGCAGTGCCAGGGGACAATCACTGTCCTGGAGCTCCTGGCCACTCTCTTCTGGATACAGATTCCCTGCTGATGGTCCTGCCCTGGTGGGGCTGGAATGGAGCCCAACCCTGCACATGCCCTGGGCTCTTCTGTCATCAGCCAAGGCAACAGAGGGGCTTTCCTTTCTGCCCAGGCCTTCATCCAAGGGCTGAAGTGGAAAATAACATTTTCCTGCTGTAAGTAAGTGGCTCCTCAGTTAATCACTGTGTTGTGACAGCAGACCCAAACACCAGCTCGGGATGGGGCTCTGATGAGGAGGGAAGAAGTAATCAATCAGTTGGGAAAGGAAACCCCCAGAGCAATGGGCTGGCTGTGTTCTCCCACACTGCTGCAGCCCACGGTGCTGCATTTCCACAGACAAACAGAGTTTTCCAGAGTGACTCCCCAGGGCTCCATTAGAGAAGCAAACCACCCTCTGCAGGAGCCAAATCCAACCTCCCAACAGGACACAGGAGGAAATCCTGGCTCATCACAGCTTGCTGGTGGGGCTGCAGTGCCAGAGCTCAGCTGCAGCCCCTGGCAGGCCTGGCTGTGGCTCCTGTCATGCTGTGTCACAGCAGGGATTCACCAGGCACTGCCAGGGAATCAGCTCAGCACCAGGAGCTGCAGGAGCCAGAGGCACACACTTGTGGATAAAAGCTCTGGGATTGCCTTTGGCTGAAGTGACTGCCACCACTCCAGGCCACCCAGGAGCAGCAGGAGCTGGCCAGAGGGGCCCTGGCCAGGGTTTAAAGCACACATAAGCACCAAATCCACCTGAGAGATGTGCCTTAAAGGGGATCCTCTCTCCAGGGCTGCTCCAGGTTGTCCCCCATGCAGGTCTCCACCTTGTCCTGGGCCATGCTGACCATCAAAGACAGTGGCTCTCTTCACACTGTGTGCAGTCCCTTTACAGCAGTAAAAGCACATGGGAAATCCTTGATAAAGTGACACTTCCTTGGTTAAAGCACACCACACTCCTCTATCATTTGCTGCTCTTTTAAGAGCCACTGGCTTTAGGAGGCCAGCAGCACTGCTGGACAGCCAGGCCATGTGTCCTCATGCCCCAGGAGCCACCCTGCACAGCAGCAGGTCCTGCTCAGTCTGACTGGACCTCAGGGTGCCCCACAGTGCTCTGAGCAGTCCCAGTCACTCCATCTCCTTACCCTCCAGCACACAGGGAGCACTCCTGGCATCTGGGATACACCTTTCCTTCAGCCCCACTGGTGGGCACAATGGAATTCCAGCACCAAGAACCATCCATGTCCAATCCTCTATCAGAACTCAGCTCGGTACCAGCATTTTCTAAATGGAAACCTTCAGCTGCAGATGCAGCAGCAGCAAAGGCTGTTTCTCAGGGGATGGTCCTGCTGCCCCTTCTCTGCCACCCCCAGGTTCCCACCACCTCCCCAGCTGCAGCTCTGCTGCCTCCAGCCCTGGGCCTGTCTTCTGCACAGATTGGATTTTTATTATTAATTTTTAAATCTTTCAATGTTTACAGACCTTTTCACTGCAAAAGAAATCCCAGCTCTGGCTGAAGATCCTCAGGCACGTTTTGATTCCACATCTCACAGAACAAGGGCTACAGCCAGATGTGCTGCTTAATATATACACTCTTTTTTGGGTCAGAAACATTCTCTGAGCTGATTCATGTCCCAGAAAATCTTGGTAAGACACGGGAAAGACAAGGAAAGAGAACTGGTGGGACTGGCCAGAGCTGGCTGTGGTCTCCAGGGAGACCTTGGAGGGTGGTGGATGCTGTGCCCAGCCCTCAGGCTGTCAAGTGTGGTGTGTGTCCTCCAGTGCACCTGAGGATCTCCTTCTCCCTCCTGCCTTTGCCCCTAAACTCAACCTATCAGCAATGCCCTTGATGAAATATCTACACATGAAATTCAGCCACCACAACAGTTTCAGTGTTTCCCATCCCTCCCAGGTGCTCTGTGCCATCTGACAGGTGTCTTCAGCTGTTTGAGATGCTTTTTCTTTTTCCCTTTTTTCCCCAGAGTGAGAGCATTAGAAGCAAGGACCATCCATTTTGGTCTAGGAATGGCTCAATTGCATTAGTTTTTCACTCTGGGATGCTTGCTGGCTGTTTTTCAAACACCCTATTGCTAAAAACTTAGGAGTCCCTTGAGACCAAGGGTTGAAGATGACGTTCACTCTGCTTGTAATACGAAGGGATCTTTTATTATTATTTTATTTAAACACTATAGCTGGCCTTGCAGCAGCAGTAAAACCTTCTCTTGCTATGACTAAGCTACAGGAATCACTTCCTGGCTGCACCTTTCAAAAATTTCGCTGTCACACAGGAGTTCATGCAAAATTCACGAGCCTGGATCATCAGCTGTAGTTGTGCTCAACTCCCAAACCCCTCCTGGAAGGGTTTCCATTAGCTGCTGATCATAATAAATGACATGTAACACCCTATTGTTCATTCTAAAATAGTACATGAGATTCTTCCTGAATCGTCTGCTGAGAAAGGCATTTAGTATCTATCAATGTCTCCCCTCTATTTTTTTTTCTTCTCCAGCACAACATATGAAATTATACAGTATTACTCAAAGAACAGCAGGGAAAGAGCAAAATCTGTATCTTAGCTTGGGGGCCTGCAGTGCACACTCCCAAACTCTGTGTAATCCTCTTTCAACTCTGAGTCTGTACAAACCTCTCTCTGCTCTTCCCTTCACTAGGGCTCTTTTATACACACAGATCTGGATGTTCCTGCAGTATTTGCTGTGTATCACTAGAAAGGGACTGGGGAGTCATCAGTTATTTACTTTCAGGTGTGTTCTGCCCCTGATGGGGCCAATTCCAGACTTCAAAAATACCGATTATTTGCAGATTGGAAGAGATTGGAAGATTCTGCACGGGCACAAGAGAGTAAAGTCCAAAGAGCACAAGGCTGCTGGGGATTCAGGAGCACCAGAGCACTCCATGCACCTCTTAAAAAAGGAAGCCATATTCCCCCTTTTTTAAACCCCTCATTTAAAGAAGTGACTGATCGACCTCTGGTATCATCTGTTCCTGTGATCAACAGATCAAGACAAAAATCAACAGAATATGGAGCCCCCAAACCCTGACTCCCCAGTTATTGACTCAGAGGGTGGTGAAACACTGGCACAGCTTGCCCAGAGAAGCTGTGGGTGTCCCACCCCTGGGAACATCCAAGGTCAGCTTGGACAAGGCCCTGAGCAAGCTGATCTTGTTGGAGATGTCCCTGCTCCTTGCAGAGGGTTTGAATTAGATGACTTTGAAGGGTGCCTTCCATCCCAGTCCATTCTGTGATTCTATGAAAGTTAAAATAAGTTTCTTCATGTGCAAATGATTAATTAGAAACACCACAGTTCATGAGGGGACTTGAATGGAAACTGCACACCTCACCATAGGCTTGAATTTTCAGTGCAGACCTTTTTATTAGACTCAAGAGAAGGAGCACCCTAAGGAATTGCTCAGCCATGTGTATGATCTCCTGGGTTCTTGCTGCCTTTCTTCCCAAGCAATCCTAACTTTGAGGCAGTGGCTGTGGTGACCATGACCAACATACTGCACTTCTTGGGACAAAGAAAGTGCTGGAAACTCCTCCAAATTCACACACCTGGGAGCTCAGAGACCAGCTGCCATAAGGACATCTCACACCTGGGCACAACTGCACCTTGTTGCTTCACTGTCAGTGGGAGATCAGCCCCAGCACTGAGGGACTGAGAACCAAAGCCCACCTTGGTGGCATTTCACAGCTTCTACTCTGGGGGGAGGAGCAAGGATGAGGGCAGGGGGTCCCACACCTTCATTAGCAGCACCCAACTGCCCTCACTCTGCCCAGGGCTCCAGGGCACCTTCAGTCACTGTGTTCTGGCTCCGTGCCCCCAGCAGGGATGGGGAACCCCTGTGCTCACGTGGGTCTGCCCCAGCCCCAGGTTTATTTTATCAAGTGTTGACATTTTGCTGTGATTCAGTCAAGATTGGTGGGAACAACACGTCTGCCAGTATTATGACAAGGTTTGAAGGCATTTTTCATAGCAGAGGCTGCCAAGACGAGCTCTGTCTCGTCTGGAGCGTTAGCAGAACATGAGGAAGGTATCCATAGCTTCCCACACATCATTAATTTCTAATTATCCTATCTTTGCTTTCTGCATTATCACTTATTTACCAAACACAGCTCTATTGGACCGCCCAGTTCCTTATAACCAGCAAAGCCATTGTTATGTTAAAACCAATGTTCTAAATGTTATTTATTATTTGATAAACCTTGTGTAACCCTGAATGAGGACATTAAACGGCAAGAACACTACTTCAAAATCCCATTTTAAATAAGTCACCAAGACAGCTGTGCCTTTATAAAACACATTAGGGTGGCACTCAGAGCACATATGGCTCAGGGATATATACAAATTATACAATTTCTGTCATTCGATCAAGTAAGAGGGACGTTTTGACCCCAGAAATGAGTCAAATGTAAGTTGTAATTCCAGCCCCGGCGGTGGTAATGGATCCTGACGGCTGATCAAAGAGCCCTGACCATTTGACCCACCAGATCAGTGACTCACTGTATCTATTATGGCTAATACAGACCCCAGCTTGGAGATATATGGAGGCAGGGAGATAAAGGGCAATAGATACAGTAGATAAATGTTGATTTATCCACCTGCAGGGTGGGTCCCACGTGTGTGGGAAGGGGCAGCCTGGCTCACCCCACACTCACTGTCCTGCTGGAGCATGACTGAAGACAGATCTGTGGATGTGTGTGCACGTGACAAACATCATGTCTCCTAAGTGCACCTCCCTCGGGGTGTCAGCAAACCCCCTGTGCCCAGCAGGGCTCCCCGATTCACACACAGCCAGGGAAAATCCACCCTGTGTTTGACACATAGCCACAGCCCCACAGGAACACATCCCTGCCCTTGGATCTGCTTCCTTGGCAGTGTAAGTGCCAACAGCCCACCCACGAGTTACCCAGTCTCACCCTAATGGCCAGGGCCCAGACCAAAGCCCCTTGTGCTGCTCTACACATCAGGTGAGACACCTGACATCATCTGCAGCAGGTGTCTCACCAGCACTGGGTGAAATCCTGCCTTTTTCAGTCACAGAATCCCAGAATGGATGGGTGGGAAGGGACCTTAAAGCTCATCCCATTCCACCCTTGCCATGGGCAGGGACACCTTCCAGAATCCCAGGTCACTCCAAGCCCCATCCAGCCTGGCCTTGGGCACTGCCAGGGATCCAGGGGCAGCCCCAGCTTCTCCAGGCATCCTGCTTTTTCAGTTGTGGACTCCTGGAATGGTTTGGGTTGGCTCTTAAAGACCATCCCGTTCCCCTAGCCCAGGGTGCTCAGTGCTGCTGTGCAAACCTGGCAGCCAAGACCTGACATTTGTGACACACAGATGGGCAGCACGAGCCTGCCAGCAGGACCAGGACACAGGAACAGCATTAGGAGGAGGAAATGATGTGCAAAGAACTTTGGCAATTTAACTCTCCTATTTTCAATTGAACTCTCAAATTTTCAACGCCTTACAGCAGTGGGTCCTGGCTGTGCCCTCACTTCCCACAGCAAGGAGTGCTCACACAGTCTCCCTGGCCTGAACAAGCCACAGTGGTGTGGAACAGCCTTTCCATGGGGAGGCACACAAATTAACTCGCTGGGACAGGGACAGGCTGCTTGCTCAGCTGGAATAAGCCACGCACTGAAATCCCTTGGGATTAGGCAGAGCACAGGATCCAAACTGCCCAGTGATAAATAATCAGCTCTTTCCTCCCTTGAGCTGCCTGTTGCCCTGCTGGCAGTCAGAGATATCCATGGAGGGAGGGGAAAAGCAGCAAACCCCCTCCCTAAGGCTGTCCACAATGTCCCTGCACTGGCCAGGGACACATCCCTGCTCCCAAAAGCCAAGGGGCAGTGGTCCCCAAAGCCATGCCAGGGCTTGGCAGTCCCCACAAGCTCATCACATCACCCCCTGCTCCCTGACAAGGCAGCTCCTGCATTTCTTCACCCAGCACGTAGGGTGATGATGCCTTCTCACAGCGGGTTCCCAGGTGTAGTTATTCCATTTTTTAAAGCATCCATGATGGACTCTTCCTGCAAGTGCAAAGTCTTGATACCAAATAAAACCAACCTCATTCCCATCCTGGAATTTCCCAATCCTTCCCTTTCCTGGTGTTACTCTCCCTTTCACAAATACTATAATAAATATCTTTTCCCACTGATTTTGCAGGTGCTTTTATTTCTTTTACCAGCACTGTTGCATTTTTACTAATCTTTCAGAGCACTTTTGTATCTGTGTATTCCTTGGGATTTTTCACATTACTTAATTCCTTGCCTTTGTTTGGGGAGAGGGGTGGGAAAGAAAGAAGGAAAATTGACAGGGGTGAGGAATGATGCTCTGCTGACTCCACAAGACACAAGAGATACCTCACTCATCTCGGGGGTCAAATGTCCACGATGGTTTGATCAGATGTCAGCTTGCATTTGTACCCTGGCCTCTGCTGGAGGTTGAATTACATTTCACATTTGACTCACTTCTGGGGTCAAATGTCCCTCCTATTGGATGGAACAAGAGGAATTATTTTCCCCAAGCAGGTTGTGCTGGCATGAGCTGTCAGTGCTCTCATTATGTTTTAGGCTCCTTTATTTCTGCATTTTATCCTCAGCTGAGTCCAACCCCTCTGGGATGACAAGAGCTGCAGCCAAGGCACAAAAGCCATCCCAACAAGGAAGATGAGGGGAAGGAAGAGGGCACCTGGCTTCCATATGTTTTGGATGGTGTTTGGTGGGGGCTTTATACAGGTTTTGTAGTGGGGTTTTGTTTCTTCTTCCCCTCAAGCTGGCAGCTAGGCAGGGAATAATGAAGGAGAGGCAGGAGGACCCTGGTCCTGGCTTTACCACTCTTGCCATGAGAAACTGCAGGAACCCAGAAAAGTTTGGGTTGGAAGGGACCTTAAACCTCATCTCATTCCACCCCCTGCCATGGGCAGGGACACCTTCCACTGTCCCAGGCTGCTCTAAGCCCTGTCCAACCAATGGGCACTGCCAGGGATCCAGGGGCAGCCCCAGCTGTGCCAGGGCCTCACCATCTCACAGCCAGGAATTCCTCCCCAATATCCCACCCAGCCCTGCCCTCTGGCAGGTTAAAGCCATTCCCTGTGTGCTGTCCCTCCATCCCTGGTCCCCATTCCCTCTCCAGCTCTCCCTGGAGCCTGCTCCACTGGGCTGAACAGAACTTCCTCAGGATCAAAACCCAGACAAGGGGCTGAGACAAAGCTGCTGTCAGGGAGCTGCAGGATCATGATGGAGTAAAAACCCCAACCCAGCAGGCTCATCACAGCAGTGTGATGGTTCCAGCCCTGAGTCTGTAAGATTTGCCTTTGTCATGAAGGCACCCAAGGGCTGTTGGATGTCCCACATGGGCTGTAAAGGTATGTGGTGGTTCAGCAGCCTCTGAGGTGAGATTGTGATGCCCCCCTCCTGCTGTTTAATGCACTCCTTTGGGTTACAACAGGTTTAGCAAGCAATAAAAAACCACCTGGAACCCCCATTTAAATAACAGAGTTGTGTCATTAGTGCTGGAGTCATGGCTGGGGCTGTAAAACCAGTAAACAAGTGCTGATGTGCAGGTAAATCAAGGGAGATGCTGCACTAAGGAGGGTGAGGAGGAAGCTGCTCCTCATCCTCCTTGGCCAAAGCTCAGGCTGGGTGTGAACCCACATCCCTGCAGGGCATGAACTGGGATCCTCCCCTCCCAGTTACACTCCTGGCACCCCAGAGGAGGTCATGGGAGTCACTGCAGCCCCCCAGAGCCCCAGGTGCCCCCGGATCCCTCACACTCCTTGCACTCCCAGCCCCTCTCTGACTGTCCCACACCAGGGGGGGGAACTGGGGATGCCAAACGAGGCCAAATTCCCCATTTATTTCCCGTGTTACTCTCTGCAGTGATTTGCTGGTGGAGAAAGAGCAGCACAGCCTCTGTGCACGAAGCCACCCCTGCAGTGGGGGCTCCTGCCCTCCTCTGCTGAGGGAAAGGACCCTCCTCCCTCTCTATCTTTAACTTCAAAATGGGAAATGCAGGTCAGCAAGTAGACAGAGCAAATGAAGAGCAAACTCCCGTTGCCCAGGTCACAGGGATCTAAGCTGGTCTGGTGGATCCTTCTCCAGGATCAAACTCAGGACATGAATCCTCTCCCACAAAGTAATCCCTGCTCTCCTTTGGGAGCCAGCCCTCCTCCTTGAGGTGCAGCAAACCATTCCCAGCCCCACAGCACCCCTTCTGACATCCCTCTCCTGCCCACCCTTTGGGGATGAGAGGGGTGCTAAGAAGGAAACACAAATGGTTCCTGCAGGCCATGGCTCTGCCCAAATCCAGCCTGGTCATCATGGCCAGGGACCTGTGCCCAGCACTGCCAGCCCTTCCCAGTGAAATCCTTGTCCCTTGGGAGTTTTTAAAGGCCAAGAATCTACAACTGCCCTGTGATCATCCACATGTGGCTCTGCACAGCCTGGGGGGGACAGGGCTGCCCCCCCAGATGGGGCACTTAGGGATCACCCTGTTCTGTCCCATATTTACTCACCCCCTGTCAACTCCTGGCTCTAATGATCAGCCCCATGCCATTGTTGGTTGAGCACATATTTGTTTCTGAATCACTCAGCAGCCCCAAGTTTACTGTTCCTCCCCCACCCTGGAATTCCTCCTCGTGCAAGAACAACCTCTCCCCACGCCACGGGATGGCTCCCAGTGCCAGCTGCCAGAGGAGAGCAGGAACCACTCTCCTGAGCAATGGGCCAAGGCATGCTGTGCCCCAGGGAGGCAAGGCACAGGATTGCAGCCCTTTCCCAGTGCCATATGGAGAGAGTTCAACCCCTGCTGCTAGGGGACAGCCGTGCATGACTCTCAAGCTTTGCAATCCACAGTGATGTCCCAAACCCCAGGGGCACTCTGTGCTCCACAGAACAGCCCAGCACAACCACAAATGGGATGCTGGGATGTGTCAGCATGGAGCTGTCCCCTTCCCTCCCAAGGCTGCATGTGAAGAGATGCTGAGGGTGCAGCACCTGTAACCATGCCAGGCCACCCCTGAGGGGTGCACAGGGCACTCATCTCCAGGCCAGGGGCACAGAAAAGCATGTGCTGAAATCTTCCTGTCCTAGCAGGACCTAAATATGGGCTTAACTTTATAGAATCACAGATCTGGGTTGGAAGATCACCTTAAAGATCATGTCCCAACCCACATACAGATTTAGGGTCCCACTCCATGTTTTTTCCATGTGTATGCAAACCCAGAAAAGGCTCAAGCACCTGCAAGACATGAACACTTCTATTCTGGTCCCCCACACGTGGGTTTCTAGCTCCAAAACAGGAACCCTTTGATTCCTTTTTCTGCACTGTTAGTCTATTTAGCCACAGGAAATACTCCACATGAGGGAAGGAGACACCTGAACTGCACACAATACTTGGAAACATCCAGAAACACCAAATGCACCTTCATTTTGAGTAAGGGATGCTCAGGCAAAGCTTTTCAGCCAAGCTTTTCAGCAGAGCCAGGCTCCAGTACCAGGATGGAAGTGCAACCCAATGTCTCCACCAAGTGCATCTGCTGCTCCTTGGCAGCAGCTGGGCTCTGACCTCCTCCATGGACACTCCTGATGTCCCAGGAGGGCAGATTCACAGAGAGCTCCTGCAATTTGTGCTTTAGTCCCCTAAAAACCTCTCCCCAGCAAAGCAAGCCTTACCTGGTTGGCAGATAGGAACTCCTGGGCGTTGTCGTTCATCCCCATGTACATGTTCTCCCCATCAAACTAGAAAGGCAAAAGAAAGAGTTAATAAAATGCCATCTGCACACCACACTCCTGTGCATCCCAAATGCCTTCCTGGCTCTTCACATCAAGAGCCAGAATTCCCAGAGGAAACCCCGAGCTGCAGTTTGAACACTTCTGAGTGTGCATGAGCACACCTTCATCCCAGTTATTGCAGGGCATGTGCTAACATTGCATGGATATGGGATTTTTTTCAGGGAAATAAGGAGTGAAGCACTCCAAACAAATAAGCCAAATGTGTGAACCCACAGATGCACCCTGCAGCAAAGATCACCCAGAAGAAGCTGTTGCTAAAATTAGACCATCAAGCTGATATAAAAACCAGCTTCCATCAATGGAAATGTCCAGACTTGGGCAGGTCCCATTCAGTCCTCTTACAAAACTCTCCAGAGCCCTCAACACCAAAGCAAAGCTCCTGCAGCGATGCAGAATCACTCTGGGGCACTCAGGATGTGCAAAGCCTGGCACATCCATGCCCTCATCTCCTGTTCTCCTGCTCTGCCAGGACTGCTCCTGGCTGGGCTGGGCAGCCCGAACACAGCCCATCCTCCTGTGTCCCCACAGCTCCAGCACACTCCCCATTCCCAGCTGCTAATCCACTAATCGTGCCACAGAACCCCCGTGGAGAACTACAACTCTTGTCACTAATTAGCTGCAAGGGAGCTTTTCACTCGCTGGGATTCCAAAGGAAGGAAAAAAGCCCTCCAGGATTGTCTCCGGCTCGAAGTACTGCTGGGGCAGGCCTCAGGGCTGAGTTCACAAATTAATTATGGCAATAAAAACGGGCTGTGCCATAAAACACTCCCGAGACGAGGATGGAGGTACCAGCTGTGAGTGACACCTTGCACTTAACAAGGGGAAGAGCCAACCCTCCTGCCCTCACCAGCAGGATGATGAATTGGAGATCCTTCACCCCTTGCCTGTTCTCTCACTCCCTGATATGAAGCTGATTTCAGTTATGCCTTAACAGAAATTGGCCATATTAAGAGCAATAAAAGCGAAATCTAAATAAAACCAGGTGGAGATTTTCAGCCGAGACAATTAATTACACTTCCATTTCTCGGAGTGCTACAGGATTAGCTATTAAAGTCAGCAGAGTTAGTAAAGCCAAGTGGGGCTAACAGGGCTCTGCTTGGCCTCAGACACCCTCTAATTGCCAAACTGTCCTCTGGCACAGCAAACCAATTAGAAGCTGCAAAATTGGAGCAGGTATTGTGGCACTCATTAAGCAATACCAGCTTCAGCAGGGTGGGAGAGGATTCCTGTGCAGCTGCTGGACTCTGTGAGATCCATCAGTGAGGCAGGAGCTGTGGGCATCGAGCACAACTTCCCCAGAAGGCAGCTGGACACCACCCCCTTTAGCCTGGATTTCCCTCCTGCTGTCAGGTGATCACTGGCACAGCCAGCTCCTGGCAGCACAGTCCAGGCTGCAGCTTCCAGGACCCAGACCCAGCCAGCTGCACAGCCTCAGTACCCCTGACAACCCCCCCAAGCCCAGCAGACACAGCTGGACTGGCAGCAGAGGTGCCAGAGGTTGGGGGAGAATCACACAATCTCCAGGGCTGGGGATCCCTCCAGGATCACTGAGTCCAGCATTCCTCCAAGGGCACCGTTCAGTGATGGCCCCAAGCCCCACATCCCATAAACCCCTCCAGGGCTCCTGACCTCACCACTGCCCTGGGCCACCAGTTCCAGCACCTGGCCACTGTTCCAGAGAAGAAATGTTCCCTAATATGCAGTCTAAACCTGCCCTGGAGCACATGAGGCTGATTCCTCTCATTCTGCTCCTTATTACCCATGAGAAGACTCTGACCCACACCTGGCCACCACCTTTTTCTCCAGGAAAAAAAATTACTTTGAAAGTTGCATTCAGCAAACCAAAAGTGTCCCAGAGTGGGGAGGCCCAGAGCAGGACAAACCCTCCCCTTTGTCCACACCCTTCTGTTTGTCAGAATGCATTTTTTTATGGTTTCCTACTGTTCCCCTACCTCCATTCCACAATTCCTTCTGCTCTTGATGCCTTCATAACAACTGTAATGAATCCTGCCTTCAAAATTACTGTTTCTCTGATTGCCAGGCTGAGCAGTGAGCCTGAAAATCAAGACTCAAAATGCAATGGAAAGTTTGGAATTTCACCACTGCTGATTGGATTTTTTCCCCCTCTCCTCCAGGCTATGAAGGTGCAAACAAATTTATTAGAAATTCTCCCATCAGGATATTTTTTCAATTAGATGTTTGCCAGTTATGCAGCAGCCAGGTAGAGCAGATAAGTAATGTTCTCTCCCTCTTCCCATTATTGTTTTGCTACAGAATGCACTTCAAAACAATCAACCCCATCATTCAGGGTAGATTTATGGTCGAAACAGAAATTTTAATATTTCCCTTTGGTTATAAATGTCTCCTCCCTTTTTTCCTTCACTCTAGCTCTTGTTCCAGACCTGGATGCAGCCATTCATCACCCTCCTTACCCCAAAATGCATCCTGCACTGAATAATGTGGCAGGGATCATTTTCAAGTCCTAATTCCAAAGGAACGTCCTCTTGTGCAGTTGTCTTAATCACCCTTTTGCTTGGTTGCAATGACTTAATTTTATTATTCTTTGGTTAATAGGAGCAGCCTATTAAACAAATCAGTGGCTGTGGCTGATTCTCTCCTGCCTGAAATGAGCACGAAGCCAGGGAGGGAAGGGAAAAGAAAAGAGGAAAAGGGAAGGGGAAGAAAAAGAGGGGAGCAAAAGGGAAAGGATGAGAGAGAAAGGAAAATGGCCTAAATTCCCCCAATTCTGGCACCAAAATCAACACCACTGAACTGCCTTGGTCTGCAGGTGACAGGAGCTCCAGCCCAAGGCCAGGCAGGATTCCCTCTGGGGCCACTGATGGATGAGGACAACCCCACTCAGAGAGAGCTCCAAGGACATCAGGGTGAGGGAGGCCAAGCCACACCTGCACCCCTCTGTGGGACAACCTGCTGAGTATTTAGGGTCCAAGTAAAAGATAAAAGTGTGAGAAAACACCCTCTGAAATTCAGCTTTTTTTATGGAGAATTTAATTAAAAATGTAATTCTTTTACTACAGCTCTTCCAGGGGAGCTGCAGCTGGCACTGCTCTATCAGCCCATACACAGGGCTCAATTCAGATGTTGTACAAAGCACTTTCTAAACTTTTATTGCTTTTCTAGGCTCACTTTGGTTTGTTATTTTTGCTCCACAGCATTATTTTCAAACCTGTAAATGTGCCCAGAGGTCATCTGGGTCTCATGTTAGCCAGATGAATATGAAAAAGAAAAACAAATGCAGGCAGCAGGCTGGGCCAGACCCCAAAGTGCAGCAGCTGTGGGATCTCCAGCTCTGTGCAAACAGGGAGAACAAATGTTTGCTAACTGGGAAGGGCCCAGTGGAAAGAAACACAACCTCCTGCCAAGATTCCAAGAAGGTGTTACTTTTTCCTGGATGGCACTGCCAGCTTGTACAATTTTATTATGAATCTCATCACGTCCTTTTTATTTCCTGAGAGCCACGAATTGAGATGGAAACTTCAGCTCTGTGAGGAAGTGNTTTGGGGTTTTTTTTGGTTGGGTTGGGGGTTTTTTTTGGAGTCTTATCTGAATTTTGACACTCATTTTTGGCAATACTAGACTAGAGCACCTTAACTGCAAGTCCTCTGAGGTTCTAGAGCTTGAAAATGTGGACTGTTAACACAAATCCAGCAGTAATTAAGAGCCATCAACATCAAGGAGCTACTAAATGACCAGTTAAGAACAAATTGGGCTCCTGCTGCTCAGAGCTATAAACACTGGCCTCTGGTTTGCCTCCCTGACCCAGGAGATGGGCACTGGGTTCCCTCTCATGAAAACCTCATTTCCAAACTGGGTGGACTGGGGATGCCACATTCCACTGGAGATTCAGGACAGTGACCCAAAGTAAAGCCATGCAAGGAATGCCTTCAGGTTCTCAGTGAGTGAAAGTTAAGACCCAAGAAAACTTGTGTAACACAGTTAATTTGTATTGAATACTCCTTAATACGCCTCATTTAAAAATGTAAATTATAATTTAAAACTAAAAAATTGCAGCCCATGTGTTGCTGGGCTTCATTCAGCTGCTTCCAATGGCACCATTCCCACCATGGGGAAAACATAACTCTTCTTTAGAAAGTGTTCCAGAAAAGGTTTTCTCCACAATTTATTTTTATCAGTATTATTTGAGAGGCACACTCTGCTGTAAATGCTCTTTGGCCATGGCAGTTCCAAGCCCTGCATGCCCACCATGCTGTTCCTGCACACCAGGCTGAGTCCTTTGAAGGATGCTGGTCCTGGTCAGGATCCTCTCTGCACCCAGCCCTGGGAGGTGAAATCCTCACCCCAGCCCTGCCCCTGCAGATTCCTGCAGCAGGAATTTAGCATCCCACCTCTTCAGGGAATACACGGCTGAGGTTAGCTTAATCTCTTTAACTGCAGGTCCCCCATTAAGGGCTTTACACAACCTCTGGCCCGGAGTGATCTACTCAGCATTATTTATTTGTGTGCTGAAACGCTTGGGGTTGATGCTGTCGGGGAGGGTCAGGAGTTCAGCTGGAGATTTACGGCTGCCCCCAGGAGTGCCCTGGAGGGAAGCTTTGCCCGGCCACACGCTGCCATTTGTCAGGGGACAAACGGCATTAGCAGGGAGCACGACCCCACAGCAGGTGTCAGAGGCACGGCAGCATCCACAGGAGCCACCCGGGCTTTGAGGGGCTGAGTTTTCCATGAACAGTGAATATTCTCACACATCATCCCAGGAGAAATTCAGCTTGATATAGTTGAAGTCTCGAGGTTTCAAGCCTTACAGTAAAAAGTGGCTTGTTTGGTTGATTTGCTTGTGTTGAGAACAGTTTACAAGTAGGATAAAAACCTGGTAGGAGTGTTTTTTCAGATACACCAGGAGGAGGAAACCTGCAGAGCTGGTAGGACCAAGGTATGGTAGAGGCTGTCAAGAAACTACAGCCAGGTGGGAAAGAAAGGAATGACCTGCACCAGCCTGGGCACTGATGGAGTGAGTATTCAGAAATTCCTAAACTGGAGCATCTCCCTTGGAAAGACCCATCTGAGAAGCTCCCACACTGGGATGGCCAGAAGGAAAACATAAACCCAAGGAAATCCTAAGGAACTCCCATGAACAAGTGACATTCACCCACCTGCTCTAAAACAATGTGAGGGAACTTTGGGACCCTCATGACACCAAAGACCTGNGGGTTGGGTTGGAAGAGACCTTGAGATCATCCAGTTCAACTCCCCCTGACATGGGCAGGGCCACCCTCCACAAGCCCAGAATATGAGGGCAAAATTCATACCAGTAACACCTTCTGTGATACCTTCAAGATCTCAAAACCCTTCCAAACATTTTATTTTATTTTATTTTATTTTATTTTATTTTATTTTATTTTATTTTATTTTATTTTATTTTATTTTATTTTATTTTATTTTATTTTATTTTA
>VXBS01009277.1:222567-275710 GCA_013400255.1 Sitta europaea | reverse complement strand
CTGGGCAGGGTCTGGAGCCCCAGCAGGGGCTGGGGGAGCTGGGCAGGGTCTGGAGCCCCAGCAGGGGCTGGGGGAGCTGGGCAGGGGCTCAGCTGGAGCAGAGGGGGCTCAGGGGGCTCTGCTGGCTCTGCACAGCTCCTGCCAGGAGGGGACAGCCAGGGGGGTCAGGCTCTGAGAACAGGGACAGGGACAGGAGGAGAGGGAATGGCCTCAAGTTGTGCTAAATCAGGTTTGGATTTCAGATCAGGCAAAGTTTCTTCCCTGGAAGGTTTGTCCAGCTCGGGCACAGCTGCCCAGGGCAGTGGTGGAGCCACCACCCCTGGAGGGATTTAAAAGATGTGGAAGTGACACCTGGGGACTGGGTTAGAGGTGGCAGGGCTGGGTCAGTGCTTGGGCCCAACAATCCCAGAGGGCTTTCCCAGCCTCAGTGATTCAAGGATTTTAAATGACTGCCTCTGCTCCCAAACAAAGAGCAGTGGGAAGGGGAAGGTTCCAAACCAGCATGTCCAGCTCCCTCAGTGTGAACCCACCACACCCCAAGGAGGCCCAGAGGGAGCCAAGATGAGGGACTTTGTGCCTCACAGCCCACCTAGAGCTTGCTGAAGGGTCAGCAAGCCCCTAGGAAAGATGAACTGATCTCTCTGGTTGCACTTCTCACAAAGTTCCTCAAAAACCAGCTCTAAACCCCAAACCCCAACACATCATGGGACCCAGGGGAAGGTTCTCTGGCTCACAGCAAGATGCTCACTAGGTTTTAGCAAGCAGAAAATCATGGTCCATGATCCATCTGCACTAAAATCTATCCAGCTCTTCCTATAACTGATCTGCAAGGGTTCAGTTTATTAATGAGAGAGAAATTATTCAGGCCAGCTGAAACTAAAAGCGACTTTGAATAGCTTGGCATTAGGGCTCTTGCTGCACTAAGTGGCACTGAGGAAATGGAAGATTAAATTTAATGTCAATAAATGCAAAGTAATGCACTGAAGAAAAGCAATCCCAATGACAGACATGACAATGGGCCTTAAAATAGATGTCGCTGTCCAGAAGAGAAACTTTCCTGGAGAGTTCACTTCCAGCTTTTTTTCAGTCCTCAGCAGCTGCCAAAAACACCATGCAGGTTTTAGAAGCAATCAGGAAAAGAGCAAAGAAGAAAAGACCAAGTATGATTTTTTCCATCTGTACTGTTAGAAGGAGAGAGGGCAACTGCAAGGAGGATCCAAGGTGTGGAATGGCACAGGTGGATGAGGAAAAAAGGGTGTTGAAGGGATAGAAGGGTGATAGATGGACTCAGTGAAGATGTACATGAAAAACTGAAATGAGGGTGGGGTTCCAACAGCCCAAAATCAAGGAGACAGACACTGAGAGTATTAGCAAGTGAAATTAAACCCTTCCAGAGATCTTCTCCATACTGGACCCAAAACAAAAACCTCTTGCTGCAGGATGCTGTGGCTTAGAGGGATCCAGAACAACAGCTGGACAAATGAGAGATGAGTAATAAGTCCTGACCTGTGGGCTCCTGGGAGCTTTTGGGGCATATATAACCTCATTTTTTAGTATGTGGGTGATAAATATCATCGTGGGACCTCCATCCCTGGAGATACTCAGAGCTCAGCTGGACCAGGAGCTGCACAACCCCTTGTGGGTGGCCCAGTTTTGCTGGAGGGGCTCAGAGGTGTCCCTCAGGACTGGCAGTGTTTGGTGTTTGGGGGCTTCTGTGATACATGATCCTGTGATACTCACACAGACCTCCACCCCAAAGGCATCTCCAGCATCCTCTTTTATTGTCCTGAAATGCCACCACTGTTCGAGTGACAGCATTCATTTATCTAAGAGACTGGCTGGCTTTCTGTCAGCACTGCACACAAAATTATTGTTATTACATTATTTGGCCTTAAACTCATTTACCTGGATATTTCAGAGCCTGCAAAGGAGTTCAAGCTCTTCACATACACACACAAAAACCCTGTCCACTGAAAGCTACAGGGAGCAGCAGAATTTAGTCTTAAGACTGACATGGAAATAGATTAATTTTTTTTTCCCATTTCATATTCTAATTACAATTCTTCTCCCCCTACTATTTTCTGTTCTCATTACAGTCTTAAAATTGCTCTGCAAATTCTGTACCTTATTCTGCTCTTCCTACCATCTTTGTCATGGAAATGAGAAACAGAATGTATAAGCATGAAAATATTGCAGAGATCAAAATTCCACTTAACCCTTTCTTGTGCGGCTCCGAAAGGAAGCGAAAGCAGCACAGAGCAGCTATCCATCCATCCATCCATCCATCCATCCATCCATCCATCCATCCATCCATCCATCCATCCATCCATCCATCCATCCAGCCTTCTCTCCCAGCTGCTCTGAGGAGGATGCTGCTCAGGGTGATTAATTGAAAGGCCACAGTCACTCACGGTTACACCTCGCAGTGCACAGAGGGGGGTGGGGGTTTCAGCTGAGCAGGTTTTGCTCCTGAGGGCAGATGTTGATCTAATACATTTTGACTGTGTTCAGATGATTGTGTTTAGCTTTTAGCCCGGTGTAACAATGCTGCTGGGGAGAGCTGCTGCTGGTGCACTGAGTGCTCAGCAGATCTCCATCCTTTTTCAAGAGCTCACCAGAGCTGCAGCCCAAACCCAAATACTTTCTGACTTCTCTCCAAGTCTGGGCATGGATTCAGAAATCAGGCTGCTGGGTGGTGAGCAGCACCCTTGCTCCCAGCCAGGACCTCCCCAGCCCACAGCTGACCAGCTCAGTGCTGGTCACTGCAGCGCTGCAGCTGCAAGGCTCTGCCATGTACATCACTTCCTTCTCGAAACCAAACAAGCAGCACATCTGGAGCTCTTTATCACGGGTGCTCCAGGAGTTTATCTGCACAAAAATATAAAAACCAGGCTCTTGCCAAGCTGGTCCTTCACCCATCAGCAGCTGAGTGAGAGGGAGAGCTGAGGGAACCCAGTGAGGGGAGGGAGGAGGGTAGAGGGGTGCAGCCCCATCCTGGCACTGGCCTGGTGTGAGTTAAATAAATACAATAAGTGCTAATGAGCAATAACTGCACTGCCTGCTCCACCAGCAACACTTGTAAGTCACAGGAAACTGAGAGAGGCACAAAACACGCAAAGATCTAAAAGAAGCCGTGGAGACTCTGTGCTAGAACAGTGCCAGCCTCAAAGGCACCGAGAAACATTGTTTTCTGCAAGATAAGACCTCGGGGCTGAGATAAAAATAGAGCTGATACCTGTGTTCCTGGGAAGCAGCTCCCAGCCTGGCTCTGCTCTGGGAGTCTTTCATGGAGAGGCTGATCTCCACAGCAGAACAGCAGCCAGAGGAACTGCTGGAGAGGGCTCCACTCTGGGATAGCCAAGGAGACAAGGGAGCAGCTGGGAATGAAGAAGCCTTAAGCAGGGAAGCTTTCCTGCCCTATAATTTGGTCCTGTTTGCCCAGGGAGTGTGCAGCACAGGCAGTGATGCTCAGCCACACAGCTGAGGTGAATTCCTGGATGGAATGAAAGCAATTCCTTGGGGAGTGAAGGCAGCAGCAGCCAGCAGCAGCAGTGGCTGGGTGAGCTGGGTTTGG
This sequence comes from Sitta europaea, assembly GCA_013400255.1. Taxonomy (NCBI): domain Eukaryota; kingdom Metazoa; phylum Chordata; class Aves; order Passeriformes; family Sittidae; genus Sitta; species Sitta europaea. The sequence continues at coordinate 272,136 of VXBS01009277.1, read as the reverse complement.
TGTACACGGAGCAGGAGTGGGTTTGGAAATCTCTGTTTGTCTTTTCTCCACTGCACAGCGAGTAAATAATGAGGAACAGAGCTGTCAGAGGAGTGAGCAGGGGATGCCACAAAGCTGGGCACTTCTTACAGACTGTGGATTATGCTTCCAATCCCTGGCTGGCAGCTGCACAGGTAAACAGCCTGGATCCCAAAGTCCTAACTCACCCCAAAAATTCCTAAAATCACGTGTGCTGCTCAATTGATATTCACAAAGAAAACAGTAGCTTTAATTCACCCCACAGCCCCTGCTCTCTCTGCACAGATTAAATATTACAAGGAAATTCTTCACTCAGAGGATGGTGAGGCCCTGGCTCAGGTTGCCCAGAGAAGCTGTGGCTGCCCCATCCTTGGAAGTGTCCAAGGCCAGGTTGGAGCACCCTGGGTTGGTGGAAGGTGTCCCTGCCCATGGCAGGCAGTGGAGTGAGATGAGCTTTAAGGCTCTTTCCAACCCAAACCTCTTTCCAAGCAAAAGTACATTCCCTTCCCATCAGAATTCAAGATCTTGTCTATTTTCTTCTCTTGAAAAGCATAAGGGAAACAAATAATTGATTTTTCAAGACCATGGGGAACATTATGCAAAACCAGCTAAATCAGAGATCTTCCATGCCAGTCATTTAGAAGATAGTTTTCAACACATAGATATTTGAGACCAGCAAAAACCTGCTTTCTGTGGTTTTGCACTCCACTTTGTATGCAAATATACTCTTGCAGTACTACTTGGAAGGTGTTGAAAAAAAAAAAGAAAAGAAAAGAAGGGCTGACAAAGTACAATCCATTTCACAATGGCTGGACATGTCCCTGTCTGAAAAAGAATAAAACTAATGAAAAGGGAGGTCTTAAAGACTAAATAAAACCCAACCCTAAACCAAGGATGATAGGAAGGTAGTTTCTGAAATTGCAAGGTCAGGTTGGAGGGGGCAATGTGCTCCAGAGGAACCCCGTGGCTCCATGTCCCTGGGAAGCCCTGGGGAGCAGTGGATGGAGCAGGGTGGGCAGCAGGAGCAGGGCAGGGATTCTTCCCCTGTGCTCAGCACTGCTGGGCAGCAGTGCCAGAGAAGGGCACCAAGGCTGGAGAGGGGTCTGGAGCACAAGAGCTGTGAGGAGTGGCTGAGGGAGCTGGGGAGGTTCATCCTGGAGAAGAGGAGGCTCAGGGAGTCCTCATCACTCTCTGCAGCTCCCTGACAGGAGGGGGCAGCCAGGGGGTGGCCAGTCTCTTTTCCCAGGGGACAGTGACAGGACAAGAGGACACAGCCTTAAACTGCACCAGGGGAAGTTTAGGCTGGACATTAGGAAAAAAATTCTTCTTTGAAAGAGTGATTGGGCACTGGAATCATCTGCCCATGGAGGTGGTGGAGTCACCATCCCTGGACGTGTTTAAAGAATGCTTGGATGTGGCACTGAGTGCCAGGGTTTTGATGCCTTTTTGGGCTACCAAAAACAGAGGCCAGACAAAATAAAGAGAATAAAAGCAGTTCTCTTTATTGAAGGGCCTTCAGGTACATTCAGGCAGATGAAACCCCCCAGGGGCTGCACCCAAAATGGACCACGGGTTTTCACACTTCTCTAAGTTTGGTCCATTTGTATATTGGGGGTTAATCTTCCAGTTACAGCTTCAGGTAATGAAGTCATTCACCCCAAGTTTGCTCCCCCAACTCACTTTTGTTCACATTTCTGGGGCCTGAGGCAGTGAGGGGTCCTTGATCCCCAGGCTGCAGAGGAATTGTTGTGTCTGCCCAGAATGGGAGAGCAGCAGCTGACACTGAACATGGAGTTTAGAGCTACACACTAAAGAACTGCAGGGTCACAAATCTATGGGAACTAGAAAAGCTGAAATCCTAAGGCATCAGTGTAGTTGCTGAGGACACGTTAGGTCATAGGTTGGACTCGATGATCTCAGTGGTCTTTCCCAGCCTGGTTCTTTCTGTGCTCCTGTGTCAGGTCAGCAGCAGGGCTGGGAAGCAGCAGCCCTGTGGGATGCCCAGGCTCCAGCTGCAAGCACAGCCCCAGGGCTGGAGCCTGCCGTGCTGGGGACCCGAGGTGTGCAGGGCAGGCTTTCCCAGAAGCTGCAGCTCAGCAGAGTTTCCCACGCCTGCTCAGGGCACAGGGGCTCCCCAGGCAGCAGCACCACATCCTCGTGGCCCTGCTCCACCAAGTGCTGAGCTAGCTGCTCACACGAAGCTGCTGAGCTGAGTTCCCAGGGGGTGTGCACGTCACAGCCCCATCACCCCACTGCCCTGCCCTCGGGCCCTTGGTCCACGTGTCGCACCCAAAGTTTCCTTCCCAACCTCAACTATTAAACATGAAAAAAAACCCAACCAGCTCCCTCAAGTACTTCTAATTTCAGCTTCTCTTCCCTTTTTTGCTACCTCTCTGTTCACTTTATTAATCTCTCCACTAGGTTTTACTGCCCTCTAACTTTTTCATTAGGGCTAAAGGTATTCTGTGCTTACTGCAGCCTCAGGTTTACTTGTTCAGTATCTCCCTTAGTGCTGAAAATTTTCAACATCTTGAAAGGACAGTTAAAAACTCATTGAAATTAATGAAACTAATCAGAAAAAAACACCTCTGATTATTATTATGCCCTGCCTCACTGTAAATAAAGACATTATTATGAGTATTATTATTATTATTACTACTATTATTAACCCGAACAAGAAGTTTAAAGCATGTTGATGAGAAAGAGAAAAGAGCAGCTTTGCTTGACTAATTAATGACTTAAATAAAAACAAACAAAGGGAGTCTTCCTGATTTTAGCAAAGTCCTGCCTTTTTCCAAGCAGTTAAAAGCAAGACTGACAGCTTTATAGATAGGGAAATGGGCAGATAAGATAAACATGCACAATACAAACTTGTCCAAAGCTTTTACAGTCTTTCTCTGCACCACTTCCAGCTCATTAAATTACAGTATTACTATAGATTTGCAGCAAAATTATCTTTTATCTCGTCTTCTTTTAAAGCTATTTGGCATTTGCTGGTATTTTCTATTATAAATCTAATTGCAGATTCCAAACAGACAAGGGCTCATTAAGCCTTAATTATGCACATGTTGTTTTCAACAAACATTTTCATTTGGACTGCTGTGAGCTGTAATTGTTCTGAAGGCACTGCAGCCTCCCATTACCCACTTCCCTGGGATGGCAAAAGCCACTTTCAAGTAGGTCAGGGCTGGGCTGAAAATGCCCTTGGGAACCTGTGGAGTTTGGGTTGTGCTGCTCCAGTGGGAATGCTGGCAGGGAGCTGGTGGGGTGCCCACGGGGATGGCTCCCACCTGCACCCAGCCCCATTGTGGGGTTAGCCACAGATTCGTGGAATGGTTTGGCTTGGGAGGCTTTTAAAGATCATTTATTTCCAACACCTTGGGCAGGTGGAGGGAGCAGGGAGGAGCCCTGGGCGTGGGGTGGGGTATGGGCTGGAGGCCCACTCCTCCTGGGGAGTAAAGCCAGAGGGGGGATGTGCCAACAGCTCGCCTTTGGCTACAGCTGGGAAGCAGGACTTGTGCTTGGAGTTCCTGGTGGGAACAGGGCAGAGCTGGGTCCCCATCACTGGAAGTGCTAAAAGCACCAGAGGTGTGGCAGGTCCCACATGGCTTAGAGGGCACAGTGGTACTCAGAAGAAGGTTAGATTTGATGATCATGGAGGGCTTTTCCAACCTTAAAGACTCCATGATTTGGGCACCTCTGAGGATGCTGCCAGCTCAGCCCAGCATCTGCCAACAGCTGGGCTCCAGCCCAAGCCCAGGTCCTCAGCCCCCCACATCTCACAGCATGGCCACAAGCACCACAAAAACACTTCAGCCCACCCAAACCAAGTGAGGGAGGTGAGGAGCTCTCTGCACTTCTTGCTGAAGCCCTAACTCTGTTAAGTTCTGTTTGCACTCTGAAATAAGTAACCCACAAGAAGAGCTGAGCTTTCATTAGCAGCTCAGGCTTCCTCCTAACAGCACAAAGGCTGCCTTTGCTCACACTCAGGAGCTACCACAGCAGGAAGGAGCTTCAGGATGACAACTTTGAGGTCCTGGGTCCTTCCAGCCTCACCCACCCCTGTGGCTCCCAGGATGGAGTGCCCAGGGCAGCAGAGTGTGGCTCTGCCCGCCCCACACTCCAGTGAGGAGCCAACACATGCAAACCTCATCAGCCTCCCCTGAACCTCTTCAGGGCAGAAAATACTCCTAATAAATAATTTCTCATCTCAGGAAGGGTTAGGGCTCCAAAGACAGGCTGGAGGTGCTGGTTGCTGCTGGACACAGGAGTTTGAAAGGTTTCGGCACCACTGGAAGCAGCACAGGGTGAATACAATCAGTGTTGCAACTTCTACCCTAAATTCCTGCCAGCCAGGTATCCAACATTCTCAAGACAACAGAAGGAGAAATAAAAGGCCTTGTTTCCTTAAGAAATTAGTACCTCCCTTCTTCAGGTTTCTTTCTCACTTCTCAGTGTAGGGTATGACAAATCCTGTCCTGAAGACTCATGTTGCACTTTCAGAAGGAAAACGTGTCAGAGTAAGCAGGAAAACTTACAGCCTTGCCTTTGAGAAAGAGAAGTTTTCAAGCAATAATTTGACCTAGAAAGGTTTTCTAGGTCATTTTGACTTGGCATGTACATGTCTGACCCACTAAATCTACCACAATAAAATTACAGAGTTCGTTCCAGCCTGTCGGTGTCAAATCATTCATAAATTCAGATGCACTGTTTACCCAACTGCTATTCATATATTCACAGGGAAGGTCTTGCCAGGCCCCTTCTGGGGGGAAGGATTTGCCCTGTTCAACATCAGCTCATGCTGACAAAGGGAAAATGTAAAAGCTGCCCTGACAAGCTGAGCTCCCACCTTCCTGCCAGCGCCCTCGGCTCACGCAGGCTCCACGGCTGTGCCACCCTTCCTGGGCTGCTGACATCCCCAGCCTGGCTGCTGTGGGTTTGCAGGGAGCCCCCAGGCCTGCCTGCTGTCCCTTGTGTGGGTGCAGGCACTGATCAGCACAGCCTCACTAATGAATTAACCCCTGCTGAAATCCTTGTGCTCCAGCGCTCTGTACCTGCTGGAGAAACCACAAAGGTGATGCTGGAGCTGCCACCAGAATGGCCCTGAGGAGCCCAGCGTGGGCTTTACAAGAAAAGAAGCTCATGTTCAGCCTGCCAGGACACACAGAGCTGTGCTCGGTGGTGCTGGCTGCCAGTCACAATTACCAATGCCAAAGGGTTTTCTTAAATCCACTTTCTTAAATCCACTCTAATATTTATTAATTCTTATACGTAATCCAAGCAACGCCTGTTAAAGGAACAATTGTGAGGGGTATTATGGAATATTGCTGTCCATGACCATGTGGGCTGGGCTGTCAGAGCAGTCACCTGCAAGGGATTCATCCCCTCTCCAGAGGGGAAAACATCCCCTGATGAGCCAAAGGGACTGCAGGGCCAGTGCCTGGAGTCCTTCCCCACCATGGGCCCTTCCCACCAGCACACGTGAGGGGTGCTCTCTATGGACTTGCTGGGTCTGGTTTTCATCACATAAGAATAGTTTTATCCTTGGGATGGATCCTGGCCCCGAGCACACCTGCAGCCAACACCTCCAAACAGGGGGTGCAGGGCCAGCTTGGAAGCCTGAGGTGATGAGCAGCCCCTCTGCTCACCTCCCAGGATGTCCAGCCTGTTTGTGCCAGCAGGGCTGAGCAGCAGGGCCTGTCCAATATCCAGTGTGTCCATGGCACTGCCCCATACCCAGTGTGTCCATGGCACTGCCCCCTGCCCCATACCCAGTGTGTCCATGGCACTGCCCCATACCCAGTGTGTCCATGGCACTGCCCCTGCCCCACACCTGCTGTGTCCATGGCACTGCCCCATTCCTGCTGTGTCCATGGACTGCCCTACTCCAGCCAGTTACCAGGAAGACTTTACCAGGTGCTGCACAAAGGGACAAACCCTCCTGCAGAGAGCTCATGCTCTCAGCTTTAAGACTCATCCTGGTGTGACCCAGGACAGCCCAGGTGACCAGGCAGGCTGGCACAGTGCACCACCAGCAGCTTTGCCCTCTTCCTTGGTTGCAGCTTCTTCCTGAGCCTCAGGATCAGGAGCAGATGTCCACAGGCATGTGCAGCTCAGGAAGGATGGATCCCCTGGCCAAAGAGCCCACAAAGAAGCAGTTTTCTTCACAGTGCCATGAAGTGTGGCCTTGGGCAAGAAATTGCCCATATAGTCAAGGCCCAGGTAGGAGAAACCACAGCAGAGGGGGGCCAGGGACCTCCTTATGTGCCACCCCACAAACGTGTGGATATAGGGGTAGGACTGTGCCAACAGGGACAACCAGCAGAGCTGCACCCAGTCCTGCTGCTTCCCAAACTGGTGTGATGCCAGCAGGAACACACAGACCACCTCATGGGACTGCTCCAAACATCCTGAGGGGTTCCATGGCCCTCCTGCAGCATGGAAGGATGTGCTGTAAAAACACATTGACACATCACCCCCAAACCCAGGGTTTAGTGAGGTGGCACTCGAGGCAGCTTTGACATCTCATGAGATTATTTTTGATCCTCATGTTTCCAGAGGAAAGGGCTCTCTGCTCAGGTTTTCACCATGCCTGTGTCAGACACCTAAAAAATCCCATTAACTAGCACACTTTCTCCAAAGCCATTTACTGGGGTAAGTGATTTCCACCAATACTCTGCATCCCGACTTGGGAAGTCTCACCAAGGTTTCAGACCCTCCAGTGAATATGTTTCATTTTATCTTTCAGCTGCACCTCTGTAAAGATACCTTTTTCCCCCACTTCCAAAATTTTCCTAACTGTAAAGAGAAAGAATCCCTCACTGACAGAGAGCAGCAGGAATTATTCCAGTGCTGCATGTTACATGGTATGCCCCAGACTCTGTTTTGGTTGAACTCTTTTACATCAATGAAGGCTTTCTTTATTTGAATTTGTGTTATAGAGATTTAAGCATCCTGGAGAGATGAAAACACTTAATTTGTTACTGCCTGGGCCTAATCTTTTGTTTCCCTCGGTTGCCCTGTAACCTGTCCCTCTGTGATTCTCTAATGCTCCATGTGCAGCATCTTCTCCACCTGCTAATTACAGGCTCCATTGTGCCAGATAATTCAGCCCCAGCGAGGCTGCAGGGTGGTTCTGCATCTCCAGACCGTGTTTCACTGCTGCCTCCAAAACCAGAGGAATTAATCACCTTCTCCAGTCAGTAAGTGGGACCAGACACTTGTGTGCTCACTGGAAAGGAAAACAACTTCGGTTCCTTTCAGCAAAACATAATGAATCTCCCAGAGAGCAGGAAGCTCATAGTTTATATTTCTTGGAAAAGAGTGTATTAATATATTAAGTCTAAAAATATATCTATAAATCTTTGCAAGTCAGAGCGGAAACAAGAGGCAGTGTGGCTGGCTCTGAAGAAGCTGCAAGTGCTGACAGAGATGAGCCCCCAGCAAACACTTTCTGTTCAAATCTCATTTACCTTTGTTGCCTGCCAGGGCTGGAGTTTAAACCTGCTAGAGTTATTTACTGAAGGCAGACCAGAGACCATCACTTTGGTACATGATTTCCTTCCATCCATCCATCCATCCATCCATCCATCCATCCATCCATCCATCCATCCATCCATCCATCCATCTCCTGGCTCTCAGAGCAGCCTGGGCCATGGTACCCCCATGTTTCCCCCACCCAGCACAACACCTGAGGGCATTTCATTACCCTCCCCTGAATTCAGAAATTGGGCTCCTTGTGCCTCTCCTGGGGAGTTTCTGCTCTCCCCCCACTGCTAAGCCACAGTCCCATCAGCCAGTGAAGGGGATGGCAGCAATCACATCCCTCTGCCCTTCTCTGAGGCTTCCCAGACAGGGTTTGTGATGGTGCTGGGGGAAAAGGATTGAGACCACCCACCCCAAACATCCCTTTAGGACAAACATTTTATCACCAGCTTAAACACCAGCTTATGTCACGGCAAGAGCATCTTTAGCTTTGCTTCACCAAGCACAGCAGCCCCAAAGGAGCCTATAAAATGTGACAGGCACAAAATCACCAGCAAAAACTCTCTGAGAAAAGCGCTCAGGGTTGGCAAATACCACTTCTGGCCCTAAGAGAGACTTGGAAAGCAAACCTGAAAATAGGGACAACTGTGGTAGGGTGAGGAAGACTGCTGACAATGAAACAGAGCCAGAGGAGCTGTAAGAGATCACAGTGGTGCCAGAGAGCATCCTGGGGTGCACCCTCAGCAATGAGGGCTTTGAGAGAACCAGTGTGTTGCTGCTTTCCAAGGTTTCTTCTCAGAGTTCTCCACAAAGAAAACACAAAGCTTTGAACCCACCTCCATTCGAGTTTCAGCCCATTTCAATGAAGGTGTGTTTTCCACTGCTGTGGATGCTCTCAACTGAAATTTCATTTCAATACAGCTGCTCTGTGAGGAGCTGACTTAAGCCTAAATTTTTACCAGGCTGATCTCAGCTGTGTGAAGAGTTCCCATACCAAGCTGAGCTTTGGTTTAACCAAACTGAGCTTTAGATGTGGGTGACACTGAACACAGACCTGAGGGCCTTGACAAAACTAAGCCTGGGACTTCTTTCTAGAGAGAGAAATAATTAACAACACACCAGCAAAAGTATTTAACCACGTCTCCTGTTGCTCAATATCTTGATTAATGACCTGAAAACTAGGCTGCAGACTGAAACAAAGTTTGCAGATGAAAAGAACATTATTTAGGTTAATTACAAATGATGAAGTCTTGGGAATTTCTAAGCCACCTAACCAAGCAGAAGGGAACATCAGTGCAGTAGAAACCCTGTGCTGACAAATCCAAAACAGTCCATGCAGGAAGGAGGGGTCTGAAATCCTTCTAGACTTTAGCAGGGGGTAAATTCCCTGAGCAGTAAGGGTAACACCAACCATCATGCCAGCTGCCCCGTGCTCCACAGAAAGCACGGCAATATCAAAATGAGAGAGGGCAAAAATAACGGGTCAGAAGAGAACACAGAAAGTCCTGTAACACTGTTATCCAGACTGTCAGCACACACTTGCTCCAGGTGCTCAGTTCAGTTCCACACTCCCCCCTTCTCAGCAGAGAGAGAGGAGAAAACAAGGGAAGAAAGATGGGAAACCAAAGCCCTGGGGCGGGAGAGGACATTTGAAACACGGAGGTGTTTCATGGGAGAAAAAAGGAAAAGGCCTTGTTTTCTCAAAAGAGGAGGTGGCAGAGACCTATGACAACATAAAATCTTTAATTTTGGCAAATCATTTGATGCAGGGATGCAAGCCCCCAGCACAGGGGCTGTCCCTGGGAAAGGGTTGCATGAGGAGCTCGTGGGACTCCCAGCACCCTGGGAGAGACTGCTCTAATCTTGCCCCAAGTGGGTTCATTTAGAAACCATCAAGGTCCTCATGTGCCATCCAGATAGCTGTGTTTATCTGCAGCACAGCAATGCATCACTCCATGATGCTCCTGCACTCCTGTGAGAGCACTGAGAGGAGAATCCCCCTGTCCTGCCACTTCAGCCTCCTATCTCCAGTTTTGTAATGCTGGTGAAGCTCCCACTGGGGGCCTGGGTCAGAGCCACGATTCATAGTGAAACAAATCAGGGCTCTGTACACTGAAAGAAGAATTTCAGGCTAAAAAAAAGTGCTTACATATCTTGAAGCAGAAGGTAACACTTCGTAGAAAAACAAAAAGGGACAAATTCACCTCTGGCTTTAGATTTCTGTCTATGAGCAGTTTCGCTCCGCCCACCTAAACAACCAAAAACCCCCCACAATATTTTCAAGACTGTTTCATTTCTGAGCACTAAAATCACATTCTGAGCCAAGAGGCGTGAGAAACTCAAAAGCACCTTGAAACCATCCCTACTTTGGGTTGTTCTGGGGTCTTTGTTTCCACGGTGGTTTCCTGAGCTTCGAGGACACAAAGTTCTTTCTTCCCTCCGAGTGATGGTGCACCTGCCACGGGGGAGCAAAGCCAAGCTAGGAGGGAGAGGACAAGATCCAGGTGCCCAGCAGGGACACAAGAAATCCCAGCAGGAGATCCAGGCTCTTGGCACCCAGCACCATCTGCTTCCCCCATCCCAGGTGTGGTGACAGAAACTGGGGCAGCACAGGGACATATCACAGAATCCCAGAGTGGTTTGCTTGGAAGGGACTCGAAAGCTCCTCTGGTTCCACCCCTGCCATGGCAGGGTCACCTTCCACTGTCCAGGCTGCCTGAGCCCTGTCCAGCCTGGCCAATGGACCAGGGACCAGCTGGCCAAGGAAATTGGGCTCACACCAACAATGCACACACAGGTTCAGGGTGAGGAGCAAGGGCATGGCAAAGAGAGAGAATGCAAGGCAAAAATCCAGGGTTTGAATGGTTTGGCCAGGTTTCCTTGCACTCCTTCCCACGAATACAGGTTGAGAGTTGGGGTTTTTCAGCCTGGAGGAGAGAAGGTTCTGGGGAGAGCTCAGAGCCCCTTCCAGGGCCTGAAGGGGCTCCAGGAGAGCTGGAGAGGGAGTGGGGACCAGGGATGGAGGGACAGCACACAGGGAATGGCTTTAACCTGCCAGAGGGCAGGGCTGGGTGGGATATTGGGAAGGCATTCCTCCCTGGGAGGGTGGGCAGGCCCACCTGCACCCTGCAGTTGCAGCAGCCCCCTGCCAGCTCCACGTCCAACTTTCCATCAAGCAGCAACCTGAGTATTTTTAACAGACTCCTCTGTTCAAAACTTAAAATTGCAAAACCCAACAAAAACAACGGCAACCACAAAATGAAAAAAAATAACAAAGCACCAACACCCCAAGGAAGCAGCCTGGAGCTCAGCTCCACAGCAGGTGAAAGCAAAGCCCATGTTTCCAAAAAAACCCAAACCAGCCTCCTGTCATTCAAATGGTATTTGAAAGTGAATGAGCTGCCAACCAATCAACTCCCCGTCAGGATTCAAAGAGCAGTGTATCCAAACCTCAGGGCTGTGGCCAAGTATGTGTTTGCAATGCAGGAACACCCCAGCAGCAGCAGCAGAAGCCGTTTGCAAGAGTAAATGAGGTTATTTTGGCAGCAGAGCGGATGTAGCAAACAAGCCACTTTAACTGAATATGGTAAACAGAGATGGAGTGATTATAGGAAGAATGAATGTAATCGGGTTCCGAGCTGCTCTGAATTGCCTCGACTGACCACAATATCTGATAAAACCAATGGAAAAAGTTCTGGTTTCCTCTTGCATATAATTGATTATCTTACTGAGATCTACTGGTTTATACACACACACACACTCACAGCCCTCTGAAATTCAGTTACTTGGTGGTGTCGCCAGAAATAACCCAGAGCAGGAGCAGTTACATGGTATTTATTTTTGTCTGGGGTCACAAACTCCAGAAATGAGAAGGGATGCAAACCCTCTCCCAAAATAAGCACCTGGGAGGTTTGCCTTGAGGAGCTGAGGTGCAACTGCTCTGATCCACGCTCAGCCAACGCTGCTCCTTCCTTGCTTCTAAGGCAGGGAGGAGGGGAACATGCTGAGTGCCATTAATCACATCTACCTCTCAAGGGCTCTCTTCTTGACAAAGAAATGCTGACTTTGACTTATTAAAAAAGATGGAAAAGTGTCTTTGGGATTTCCCCAGTGCCATGAGTGGGCAAATGAAGATGATGGAGCAGCCCTGTGCCTGGGATGTGGGATACAGGCAGGGTGAGCTGTGATTTGGGGTGGGGAGGGGACAGGAGCAATGGGCCATCCTCTGTCCTGGCTGTTAGATACCTTTCACATAGTTGCCTGAGGAGTTTTTGCAAAGACCAGGTTGGATTTTTGCAGCACCCCACTCCTGCCCCAGGCACACTCAGCATCTCTTCGCCTTGGCTTCCACCAGAAGTTACTAAAGAACAAAAACCAAACAAAAGCAAGCAAAAGGAAACCCAAGGGGACCTGCAATCCCTTCTTGCTGTGGTGACAGTGAATCCTGAAGCAAAAATGTGCCAAAAAGTCAGGCAGGGGGTGGCTGGGCTTGGCAGGGTGTTGGGAAGCATGGCGAGCTCGCCTGCTGACAGCGGGAAGGAGCCAAATATCCACAAACAAGTTTCCTGTCTGAAATTAATTTACTTACTGAAACAGCACTCAGCAGAACCTGTGATTAATATTTTCCTCCCCAGGCTCCTAACATGACAAAACAATAATTAATGAAATATGAAACTGAACCTGAGTTACAGTAAGTGTAAAAATATTATTGTTTCTTTTATCTTGCCTTCTCCCTCCCAGTGGTGGGAGACACCAAGCCCTGTGCTCTGCTTTCCAGGACAATGCTCTGCACTGGCAGGAACATGGGGCTGATTTCTTGGCACCTGACCCTGGTTACCTGTCCCTGGGAGCTCAGGAGGAGGGTGTAGAGGAAGCAGCATGGTGGGGAGCGAGCCCATTCCTTTTGGTCAAGTCCACCCCTGTGGGATAGTGATTAAATGCAATAAAACAACCAGAAGGCAGCTAGAGGATTCAAACCTAAATGCCACGTGCTGTGTTATTTTGCCCAACGTTTTCAGCACCCACCTTCCTTCAACCCATTCCCAGCTCTGGCACAGCCCTGCTCATGCTGCCTCCATCCCAAAAGCACTCACAGCAGCCTGTGGTTTTTAAGGGATCACTCACAGCTGGAATAAACCAGCAGAAGAGGGTTTAAATAGCAGCTTTAGCAGCACAAAAATTCCTCTCTGGGAAGCTGAGTGAGGACATGCTGGGAGAGGGTGCCAGCCCCAGCAGAGGGTGGTGCCCACAGCCACTCCTGCCATGACGGATGGCAAGGTTGGCATGCTGTGTCCAAAACTCATCCTTTGTCCTTCTCAAGGCAGGGACACCTTCCATTAAATCTGCTTGTTCCAAGTTCAATCCAGCCTGGCCTTGGGCACTGCCAGGGATCCAGGGGCAGCCCCAGCCTCTCTGGGCACCCTGTGCCAGGGCCTCACCACACTCTGCATAAAGAACTCCCTTATATCTCATCTAAATGTCCCCTCTTTTAAATAGAAATCTCAATATAATATAATCTAAATATAAGGTCACATCAAATCCTGTTTACAGAGCGACTATTTAAATAAAACAGTTGTTTAAGTCCTCCAGTGGACTTCCTCAAATTTTCATTTTTGTCTGCATCTCTAAAGCAGAAATTGATTGTATTTCTATGATTACAATACAACTGTGAAGCTGAGCTAAAATACTGTGGAAATTATACTGTACACACATGCAAATCCACACACAGAGACTTGGTATTACATACTTATTTATGTGCACACATATTGATAACACAAGAGCCCCACACATGTGAGCACTGAGCCTGGGGGCTCGATTTGCTCCTTTGGGGCTGTACCAGCCTGGCAGGCACAGGGCTGGGCACCAGGAGCTGTGGCACCAGGTGGGTGCAGCCTCCTGCCCCCCACTCCCTGCAGCCACAGGCACCAGCTGTAAAAGCACAAACCCCAGCTGGAAGGCAGCAGGGCAGAGCCCACCGTGTGGGAGTCAGCTCCAAAACCAGGGACAGGGCAACTAGTAGGGAAAATCGACTAGATTTGGAGGAGTCTTACACTTCCCCCTTTTTGCTTGCCCTCGTGGTGGTTTGGGAGAAGCCCAGGCTGAGTCACAGAGCCCCTGCTGCTGCCAGCTCCCGGGGCTGTGAGCCACGTGTCACCCTTGCACCTCCACTAATGACTCCCACATCAATGGCACGGAAGATGAGGAAGAAAGAGATTGAATTTTCAGATCAGCGGGTTACACAAAGTGTTCCCTGTCGAACAAACGTGTTCCTTCCATCCTTCAGCTGGGGAGCAGCAGAATGCTGTTGCATTGCCCATTTTTCATTCCTGCACTCCTCCTGAGGCCCTGGAATGTGGAAGACCCCACCAGACCTTTATTTTAGACAGAAAAGATGCAAAGCTGATGGAATATTTCCCTTGTTAGTAGGGCACTTTGGTTGCCCTAATAAATAATTGCCCAGATTTTGCAAAACGCTTGGAACACAAAGCAAGAGGAAGACTGAAAGCTTGAAAAAACCAAACCCCAAAGCAGCTAAATCTTGGCATGTGGGTCATAGGGACTGTAAGGAGCAAACCTAAGGATGAGATGGACATAGAAAAAAGTGGAATTAGGGGAAGACTACAGTGGAGAGCCCAGGAGAAGAGGAGGGTGATCAGCTGGAGACAGGGCTTCACTCCCTGCCCCTCACAGGACCTGCTCTAACTCCCCTGCAGGACAGGGAGCAGCCAGGTGAGAAACACAGTTTCCCACCACCCTGAGCTTCTGCTCATCATCTGAGAGCTTTTGGGAAGCCTCATCCAAGAGCTGATTCAGTTGAAAACATCAGATTCAGCACCCAACCCTTCCAGTCAGCACCGACTTCTATTCAGCATTGGACTGGGAGATTTTCTGAGCTTGGTAATTAAAACCCACTTAAAAGAGTTTCCTCCATCCTCAAGAGCCTCATGATTTACTGTAGCTCCTTCGTGAACTTGTACATGTCTTGTATTTCCAGACATTAGGTAATGAGGTTTTTGTGGTCCACAGAGCATTCTCACTGATCCTCTGAGTTTGCAGCCAACAGCAATGACTACACACACAAAAACACTGAGAGAAAAGCTTCCAGGATTTTCTCTTAGATAGTCCAGAAGCTGTCACACACAAACTTTACCCCAATCTGTCTTAACAGCTAAGGTTAGAATGATGCAGGCAGAGCAGGCTGATGTTCTGGTGGACCCCAGCTGTGTGAGCCGTGCTGGCCTCGCTTCTCACACCACTGATCCCTAAATCTGGCAGAGATGTGGCAGACCCCATCAAACCTGGGAGGTGAGGGGCTACCCAAAGTGCCTGCTGAAGGTCACGAGGAGCTGGGAAGAAGCATTTCACAGGATTCCTCTCCAGCAGCCCAGCTCCTGTGCCTGACAGGACCATTGTCTCAGTGTGGACTCACAAGGAAGAACAGGAACTCATCTATTCCACTTCCACCTACAGCTGCTTCTTCTCAGAGAGCATCCAATCTTGAGAAAAGCCAGTAAAACTCAAACCTTTCCTTGAGTCTAGCAGGTGACAAAAGAGGAGACTGCAGACACAAAAGTGCAGAGTGACACTTGCAGGCATCTTTTGATGCCAAAGGCTGGAATCCCATTTGGCCAACCTTCCATTCTCAGTGAACAGCCACAGATTTCTTCACAAATGTCTGGAAACTGGGAAGATAACTGACACAGGGAGATAACTGGGCAGATTTGGTCATGCTGAAATGGCACTGAACTTCCTTCCTCTGAACCCATGGCATGGGGATCCAGCAGGGATCACACAGCTTGAGCTCCTTCATCTTTCTGCTGGGAATAGGAGGGATCTAAGTTTTGAAAGTATTAAAAATTTAAGCTTTGCTCAGGCCAGGAAGCACAGGCAGAGCTCCTAATGCATAGGAAGGAACTTGGAATTAAAGGGGCTTTCTAAAGCCTGGTCTCAACAAACTCAGACCTCCACGGACAAAGAGAAGTTAATTCACAGAACTATCACAGAATAGTTTGGGCTGGAAAGAGCCTTAAATATAATTTCATCCAACCCTGCCATGGACAGAGAGACCTTCCACTAGACCAGGCTGATCCAAGCCCTGTCCAACCTGGCCTGGGACACTTCCAAGGATGGAACCAACACCTTGAGGAACCACAGGCCCATGGTGCCCACCTGGCACTGACAGCTCTCCAGTGCTCCCTTTCAGCTGGGCAAAGCAGCTGTCACCATTTCTTTTCCTTACCTGTTTTTTGAAACAAAGCCTTTCCCCATCTCTCTGCTGGAGCCTTACCCAAGCCACAGCTCTTTGGTGACAATGGGAACGTGGTGTCTGTGCCACCCCAGCTGTGATGCTCTAACCAGGATGGCTCCTGGCAGGTGATAAATCAGATGCCCTTTAACTCCCCAGCTGAGCTCTGCACACACCACAGCACTGGAAGCACAAGCTACAACCAATGCTTTTACTGACAGGTGATAAATCACATGCCCTTTAACTTGTACGCACCAGTTGCAAATTTAGTTAATTAGAAATTCATGCTGACTCCTTCCCGTGTGTTATTTCCTGTGTGATTTACATGGGCTGTTGTTGTTGGAATGCTTGCTGGGATTAAGGAAGCCAAGGGAGCACAGAGCACAGATCTTTGCTGCAGAGCACCACGACCCCTAGTGCTGTGCAGCCTGGAGAAATCATTGGGAGCAGGAGCAGGAACAGCAGTGAAGAGGGGCCAAAATATTTTATGGACACTTGATGGGTCCCTGCCAGCACAAGGGACAGGTATGGCTTGCACATGAAAACCCTGGGCTATCACTGGGAGCCTTCCCTGAAAACACAAAAGAGAGAAGAAGAGTCTTCCTCAAGCCTGTAGAATTCTGCATTTTCACACACAATACAAAAGGCTCTTTTTTTCAAGTGCCTCTGGAGGTTTCTGTCTCCCCTGGGCAGTTGGGAGAAGCCCCAGTGCTCTCCCATGGGATCAGGGAAGGATTGCTGGCCAGTGCCCACCATGCTGGGAGCTGGGGAGGGAGACAGCCACCCACTCCAGCCACGCTGCTTTCCACCAGAATTTGTTATTTTCCTCATTCTGGCAAATTAAACCAATTCTCTTTTCCAACTACTTTGTCCGTGTTTTTCTATGGACACTTTTGTGCTACTGATAGTTTTTTCAGCTCTGCTACAAAAGGGCATTTGTTAAAATATTCCATGACTGCAGAAGACTCATAACAGATTCAGAAACCCAGTGATAATCATAATAATTTTTTAGCACTTGTCTACCAGACAGAATTATCAGCAAAAGCAGGGCCCTGTTATCTGCAGGAGCAGTATATGATACGTTCATTTCTTTCTTCTCCCCCCCTTCTATAAACTTCAATTATTAATGATGGAAATTTTTCCTTGCCTATTCTTCCCTTGGTGGGAAAAACAGCCATTACTGACATTTGCCCATTTAAATCTAATCCTCCTCATCTGCATATAGACGAGGCTCTGTTTGACTCTGCCTATTGATCCAGCCAGGAAAAGGGACTCTATAACTTAATCTGATGTCAAAGGCTGATGTGTCCTGTAGGAAATCGGTGCTGTAGATCTCCCTGCTATAAATATGTCACCAGAATTAACTGGAAGCACTAATAGGTCACTCAATGAGCTCCACGGTGCACACAGGGCACACCCAGGCTGCTGTCTGGCTGCTTGTGATTGATGACACCAAAAATGAGCCAGAACAGAGGGTTGTCAGCCAGCCCAGGGACAAGGGGCTCGCTGACACGCTTTGTTCTCCTCCAAGTGCTGGGTCCCAGCCCAGCCCTGTCACTTCTGAAACATTTAACACACTTTACATGAAAAGAAAAGAAAAAAATTCCTACTACAAGGATAAAACAATAGAAAATAAGTAGGATCTCTTCCAGCTCTTCCTTCCTGCAGTTTGTCCTGCTGCAGCACTGCCTTTGGTGAGCAAATAGAGGCAAGAGAGAAATTCTGGTGTCCTGTGGCAGGCAAAGAACACCATGGAGGATGGCAGGGGTGGCATCAGGATGTGGAAATGCAGCTCTGCATGCTCTGGGGATCACAGTGATCCCAGCTTGCTCACTCTGGGCTGGTTTCTGCACACCAGGTTCCTGCCAGAACACCCCAGCACAGGAAAAAGCCTTCCCTGTTTAGCTGTGTCCCTTCTTTACTGACAGTTTATTGTATAATTGTGGAAAGGCTTGGAAGAGACCTTAAAGATCACCTCCTTCCACCCTGCCATGGGCAGGGACATCTTCCCTGATTCCAGGCTGTCCCAGATCAAAACCACCATGCCAGGAATGGACAAGGATGGGCTGTGAGCCCCTCAGCACTGGGACTAAATGAAACAGGAGTCAACTTCTGGGTGATAGCTCAGGTGCTCTTGCTCTCACTGGTGCCCTGAAAAGCAGCAAGTCTTGTCCCAAAATGTTCACCTTTCTCATGGGGCAGGAGCACTGGGCTCACACACAGAGCTGCCAACTTGACTGGGCCTCACACATGAACGAAGCCCTGGAAGAGCATCTGAGCCAGCCCTGCCCAACAGCCACCCCTTGTGCATGAGGAGCAGCCTGGAACATTCTCCCCATCCAGCTCCAGCTTTGTTCTCTGGCCAAGAGGCAGCTTGGACCAAACTGTCCTCATTTTCCTGTGCTGAAGGAGCCAGGCAGTGCCACGTGGTGTGTCACCAGGGATGCAGGAGGAGAGATGCCATGTTCTCCACAAGCAGATCCCACACGGCCTGGAGGAGTCACAAGTCTTGATCTGCCTCCTCTTGTCTTCACAAAACTCAAAGCCAACCAGAAATCCTCAGAGAGTCCACAGGGCTGCCATGTCCAAAGGCAGTGTGATGCTTCCAATGCTCCTGGAGGAGAAGGGCTCTTTTCCAGGGTTGTTTTTATGGCTATAAATTATTTATGCTGGATGCCTGCAAAATGGTGATGCTGAATGAATCGCTTCTCCAGCCAGCTGAGGGCAAAGCTGTCTTCAGAGGGGACCTTCCAGGACTCCTTCAGCTGAGATGAGTCTCCTTATGAAAAGTAAACAGACCCAGGACAGATACAAGAGACATCAGAGGACGAAATTTGTTCAGGTTTAAAACCCGACCTGAAACAGTCAGCTGGAATGGTGAATATATCAAAACAGACTCCAGACTTGAATTTACTGTCATCTCACCCATTTTCATGGAATCACAGGATGCTTTGGGTTGCAAGAAACCTCAAAACTCATCTAGCCATGGGCAGGGACACCTTCCACTGTCCCAGGTTGCTCCAAACCCTGTTCAAGCTGGCTTTGATCAGTTCCAGGTATGGGGCAGCCACAGCTTCTCTGGGCAACCTGTGCCAGGGCTAGCATCTAATCAAAACCTCTCCTCCTTTAGTTTAAAACCAGTCCCCAGCTCTCCTCTGGCAATCCATCATCCCTAATGCGAGGGGCGGGGGTTATCCTCGGCGCTGCAGTTAATGTGGGAGCCAGGTGTTCCCTAATCCCCCACCACAGAGAATATTATAATTGTTAGCACTGTAACGAGCACAGGCACTTTTCCCAGGCAGAGAACGTTCACAGGCTCACCTCAAGCAGGGCAGCAGGCAGCATTTCCAAACAGCAACTGGATCCATCCTCATTATTTACCTGAACAGATGTTCGCTGTGATACTTCCCGAATCCCGGAGCTGGGTATTTGTCAGCATTAATGGGATTTCCAGGAGCTAGTTTGCTTTAGGAGCTCGTTTCCTCATTCAGATTGTAACCATCACTGTTTTGTGGTGTGTGCTGCCTCTTTCACTCACGATTATCTCCCCAGGTTTTCACTTTTCCCTGGGTCACTGAGTGCAGATCCATTCTAATTACTGTCATTTTAGCTTTTGCGCCGCGCTCGTCACACCAGGATCCGGGCTGCATAAATAATGCATGTGCTCTTTGTAGGCTTTGCTAACAGACACAGAGCCCTGCTCGTGGTGCCACGGGCTCACCTGAAGCCCAGCCCGGCGAGGATCTGCCGCGGGTTTAGCATCTCTTCACTCATCCCTGCTCAGACAGGGATGCCCTGCTCCCACCACCACTGCGGGCTGCATGCTGATCCTCCTGCCCGAGGGGATGGCGTTGTCCTGACACGGCTTGCAGGGCAGCGATCGCTCCGAAGGGTTGTTCAATTAACAGGATCACGGGGAATGCCCCATGCCTGATGGAAAGGCTTAAATCGACGCTGAGGTGCTGCCCAGCCGGGGGGCTGCTGCCCTCTGAGCCCCACGCTGGACCAGAGCACACTCAGCAGGATCAAAGCTGATTGTCTTCACCCCCTCAAACCCTCTGTCCTGGGAGGCCACTGCCCTTCCCAGCCGGTTCTCATCTCCTGCGATGGGAGGACCCCGGTTCAGGACGCACGGAGCAGGATAAGGATCTGCAGGTGATGGCTTCAGGTGGCTGGGTGTGTGGTGGCCAGGACAGTGAAGGTGCTGCACGCTGCCCCCTCACAGGGGGCATCCTTCCCACTGAGACAGAGCACAGAGGAACACGACCCACGCTGACCACACAGCTCTGCAGGGCACAGGGCCAGGGCTCTCACCTGAACGCCCCAGCAGGGCACAGGGAACCAACCACACTGACCCCAGCAACAGGGGAAGGGCTGGCACAGGTGGCTTTGAACGAGGAGATGGGTGCTTTGTGGGTGAGGGGACCAGAGCTGTGGCTGTGCAGCTGTGAGGAAGGTGAGACTCACCACAAGGCAGGGTGGTCAAACATTTGGTGACCACGACATAATTTGATGGCCTTATTACTCCTGAGTATTTCACTTTCTTGTTTTCTTGTTTTAAATAGTATTTCCACTAACAGAAATGCATGGGGCCAGCCCATGCAGCCACTGGTCCCAGGAGTCGGAGGATGCCCCAGTGACCTGACCCCACATCCCAGCAATAGCCACAACCCAGCTCAGGCCACGTGCCAGCAACACCTCTGACCAAAACAGGCAGGGCTGCAGAGTGGTAATCTGTGTCAGGAGCCTTCAAATAAAGTTTAAAATTACATTAATAAGTCAATTGCCAATTGACGTATTAATGAGACAACTATTTTTTCCACTCTCCTTTGCAGGAAGGGACTTTGCTCTCCCCTCCCCTGGTGCAGCCCAGGCCAGCTGACAGGCTGCAGAGCAAGGCTGAGCTGCTTGTTCAAGCTGGCTCCGAGTTGCTGCGTGCAAACCCTCCAAGGAACGAGAGCATTCGTTTGCTCAGCTGTGCACAAGCCCCACGAAAACCAATAAATAACCACGCCAAGCTGCCTGCAAACATCCAGCAGGCTGCAAGCACACAGAACTGCTCCTCAAACAATACCTCCAGTGAAACAGAGCTCATGAGCAGCCAGGGGAGTCGGTGGCACAGGAGCCTGGCCCAGGATCGCTGCTGGCAGCCGGGCCAGCCCAGCTCACCCCGCAGCTGGCACCTGCCCCTGGGTGATGCACCAGCACTGGCATCGCCCAGCAGCTGCAAACCTCTAAGAACCTGCTGTTTGCAGAGTCCTCACAGCTCACACTAATCTTATCTAAAAGGCTTTGTCTTCGTATCTTTATCAGAAATGTTCTCCTGCTTATCTGATGAGACCGAGCTGTGTTTCTCGGTGAGGAGATGCCAGTGAGGAAGGGCTGGCACCTCTTTGGGCAGAGGCAGCACAACACATGCCCCAGGGCTGACCTGGCCTCGGGCACAGGGCAGGGCAGAGAGGTGCCCATGCTCTGGGGATGTGCCCACCGGCTGAGGTGAGCTCCCTGGCTCTGCTCACCCCCACCAAGCCAACCACCAGCTCCTCCCCGAGCCTATTCCAACACCAGCCACGAGTTATGATCACCACTGAGTGTGTCCCCAGCAGACAATGCAGAAACCACAACCAAGGGCTGGAAATATTAAGCTGTGAGTCTCTGCCCCATCAGTTGCTGGCAATATGATTTCAAAGTGAAAGAGAAGAGATTTAGATTACACATAAGGAAGAAATTCATTGCTCAGAGAGTGGTGAGGCCCTGGCACAGGGTGCCCAGAGGAGCTGGGGCTGCCCCTGGATCCCTGGCAGTGCCCAAGGCCAGGATGGACAGGGCTGGGAGCAGCCTGGGGCAGTGGAAGGTGTCCCTGCCCAGGGTGTTGGGGTGGAACCAGCTGCTCTTCAAGGTTCTTTCCAGCCCAAGCCATTCTGTGATTCTCTGATTACCAGATTCAAAGGTTTAGACAGGACTTAGGCCTTTTTAATCCATGGTTTATAAAGCTGCTGGTTGGGTATTGTGACTTTGATACAGTGCAAGGAAGACAGAACTAAAAACCAACTGGAATTTCACTCCCCAAAAGCTGCTAATCCCCTTTCTCAACACCACCTAGGTTTGCAACCAGGTAAGCATTTGTTGCATTTCCTTTGCTTCCAGCAAAGGGCATGGTCTTGTTATCATCATTTAATAGCACTGAAGAGAGCAGTGTCTCCCATCTTCCAGCCAGACCTTCCTCCCTGCTCCAGGATTTACTGCATACCCACATGCCAACTTAGCCAAGCAGTCACATCAGTCTAGTTTCAAGGAATCCTGCACTGTTGGATCTGCAGCAGCTGGTCAGGCCAATTAGTTCAATAACTTTTCTTTGGAAAGAACCCTTGTTCTGAGAAATCTTAAAAAAGCCCAAACTCCCCATGTAGGAAGATGTCTGGATAGTGACAAATTATACCCACATATTGCCTAGAACTGCACAGGGCTAAAACAACAGCCCTGAAACAGAGCTGGGGATCAGCTCTGATAAGCCCTTGCTGGGTTTTAGCAGTCCCTGGGCAGCACAGCCCATGAGTGACAAGGAACAGGAATAGCAAGTCCAAAGGAACGTAGAAATGAAGATAAAGAACTATGAAGCAGAAGTGTTCACTGACCAAAACCAAACCCCAGACCTGTGGATCAGTTACTGGTTGTGCCTTTGAGCTGAGCACAGGTCTGTCTCTCCTTAGCACTAAGAGTGAGTGAACTTTTATTTAACTCTTAGCAGATATTTAGTTGTGGCAGGTGTGTGGTGATTTAACCCCAGAGAATGCTCAGCACCAGGATGCTGCCACCTCACTGCCCTTCCCAGCAGGATGGGGAGGAGGATCAGAAAGAAGTAAAACCCATGGGTTGAGATAAGAACAGTTTGATAACTGAAATGAAGCAAAAATTGATAGCAATAATAATAATAATTGTAATGGACAGGAGAGAGAGAAAGGAATGAAACCCAAGAAAGACACGTGGTGCCCAATGCAGTCATTTGTCACCTGCTGACCAGTGCCCAGTACATCTGGTCCCTCCTGGCCAGCTTCCTCCCAGTTTCTGTACTGGGCATGATGGCCTGTGGTATGGAATATCCCCCTGGCCAGTTTGGGTCACCTGTCCTGGCCATTCTCCCAGCTGCTCGCTGGCAGAGACTGGGAAACCGCAAAGTCCTTAATTTAGGTAAGCACTGCTTAGCAACTAAAGCATTGGTGTGTTACCAGCATTACAGGCACACTAAACCCAAAACACAGCACTGCTTTGTGCTACTAAGAAGAAAATTAACTCCATCCCAGCCAAAACCAGGGCACAGAGGAGTGGCCAGTACCTCATGCCCATGTGGGGGTACCTGACCCCACTGGCACGTGGGGATTCCAGCACGGCTGACCGGGCTCTGCAGCCTGCAGCCCTCGCCCTGCAGCTCGTGTTGCTGCCATCAGTCAGAGCTAGCAGCAAACCCACGGTGCAGTGTTACACCTGCACTGCTGCAGGAAGGCTTTCAGAGACATTTAAAGCCCTGCCTGCAGGTCACAGGCAGACCTGGCACGTGCACGTGGATTTGGGGCACACGCACCCGGGATGAACACAGCTGCTAATGGCAAAAGCTGGGAGCAGCAGAGTTACAAACTGGCCAGAAAAAAATTCAGCCTTTCTTCATGCAGGGAAAATAGAAAAAGAAAAAAAAAAAGTAGAAAAGAAACTCAGCAGAGACGGTTCATCAGATAGTTATAAGTAGCTAGAAACAAAAACCACAGCCACTTCAAGCTTGTGCACAGTGAAGTTCTGGGGCACTCACCTCCTGTTTTTGTTTCAATTAAGACAAAAGCAGGGTTTATCTACAGATCTGTATTAAAAATAAAATACCAAAGGCCAAGCTGCTGAGCCCTGCACTGGGTGAGCAGGGAACAGCACCCAGTGAGCTTTACTGGTCTCACTGGAGGCCACCCTGCTCTGTGCAACTTTTCCACAGCTCCTCAAAACCCCATTCAATCTTGCATTTGGTGCAGCAAGGTCCCAGCACTGCCAGAGGAAACTCTCCACCCTCACACTTGTCTCATCTGCTTTTCTTCCCTTCATTCCTGATTTCACTGATGTTTCTCAGTACTCCATGAAACAGGTCCAGAGGCATCAGGGTTTGTGCTTTCTTGGGAAGGGAGAAGGATCATCCAACATATTTACTCACAGAAAGAAACAGAAATGTGATGGAGCAAGGTCCTACCAGCCCAACCTGCCACGTGCAATGTAGGGGAGAAACTCCTGCCTGCAGGTTCCAGGTTGGTTGTTGAACACTCAGCATCTTTGTCCAATACAAAGGCACCTTACACTCTGTGCTCCACCTTTGGTTACAGCTGGGGAAGCCTCAGCCTGCTGGGGCAGAAAATCAGAACTGGCAGGAAGAAAAGGCAGAAGAGGGTTGGGCAAGAGCACAAAAGCAACAATGCAACGAGTCTAAAAGGAAATGAATGCAGCTTCTCATGGCAGCCCCACGAGTTTACAGGGGTGCAAAGCAGCTCATGCCCTCAGCCCAGCTGCCAAACTGGTGATGCTGCAACACAGCCACCTGTGCCAGCCTGTGCCCACCACGTGCCATGGGCTGGCATCACACTGGGATCTCCTCCTGGGAGGATCCAGGCAGGCCAGAGGTCAGGAGCTGCTCTGCTCATCAGAGCCCATTGATTTTTAGGCCACTTTTTCAGTTTTTTTTACAGTTTGATAACAAAAACAAGAGCTGGAACACACTGCATTTGGGGGCATTTGAGGACCATGTGGTGACTTCAGCTGCTGGGACACCCAGTGCAGTGGCTCAGGTTGGCACATGCAGCTGTGCACCCCAAATCATCACAGGACACCTCGCTGCATCTGCCACCTGCCCTCTGCCCATGGCCAATCAGACCTGCCAGAATCCAGCTTCAACTTCTGGCAAAGGCAGGCATTTAACAGAGTCATCCTAAGCTGCACCAAAAAACCCAGTTATATTCAAATTCCACAAATTCAGACTCTCCATCTCGACCTCGGTTGATTTTTAAATCACCACGTGACCCTTTTTGTTCCTCCCACCTGAAAAATTACGAGAGGCAGAGCACAGGGCTTTCCTTCCTCCTCCCCATCAATATTTTATCACAGCAAACACCTGCCATGAAAACAAGCCCTAGGAGAAACAGGAGGTTTGTGGAACTGCCTCAACAGCAGCACAGACACCACAGGAAACAAAACAACCTGTGCAGAGAGAAGAGCAGAGCCCACAGAGCAAATGTTTGTGTGCTCCAGGGCCAGGACAAATTCTGCTTTTGCTTGCAGGGAGGTGTGACTGCTCTGTCCCCACCAGTTGCAGCTCCAGCTTCTGCAAAGGGTCATGCAGGCAGGGCAAAAAACTTTTCCAAATATCCTTTTCACGTTTGGGGGTTTCACTGTAGTCAAAGGCACGAAAGTGATTCCCTGCATGGAGTCACCAGTTCACAGGTTTGGCACCAGGAATGTCCCTGTAAAAGCACTGGGATTCACTGCCAGATGGTGTTGGGGACAAGGGACATCAAAGAAAAAGAAACATGTGGAATCCTTCACGTTTTCCTGTGCAGGATTCAGACCCAGCCTGTGAGAGCTGATCAGGCCCCCCCTGCCCAGGTACAAAGCAATCACCTTTCCTTTTTGTTTCAACCTTTGGAGAACAGAGACCAAAACACACCTGCTGCTCCCAGCTTCTCCAGAGTCAGGAGCTGCATGGGAAACATCCTGCCTCCTGAATTTCATCCCTGAGACAAGCACTCCTGGCTGCCAGAGCTCCTGGGGTGGCACCTCCAGGGAAGCACCGTTTGTTTATTACAGAGCATGCAGGCGCCGCAGCAATTGGAGGTGATTATTTCTATTGGAGATGTGATTTCAGGCTGTGAGAAAATTTCAGGTTGCACAAGCCTGAAATAACTCCCTAGGCCAAATTTACAGTTGGTAACAGGCAGAACTATCATAGTCTCTTGTCATTTTATTTGAGGTCTACATGACCCCTTCACCTACACAGGCTCTGGAGCTGCCAGCCCAGGAGCTGAGAGCAGAGCTGTCAGAGAGGCCAGGCCCCTTCTCACAGGATTGGTTTTGTCTCAGTATGGATTTCAAGGCACTAAACACCACAGTGGGGTGATTGAGGGGGACATAAAGATGCTCCAAGGGCTGGAGCCTCTCTGCTCAGGGGGCAGGCTGGGAAAGCTGGGGGTGCTCACCTGGAGAAGGCTCTGGGGAGAGCTCAGAGCCCCTTCCAGTGCTTAAAGGGGTTCCAAGAGAGCTGGAGAGAGACTTTGGACAAGGGATGGAGAGACAGGACACAGGGAATGGCTTCATACTGCCAGAGGGCCAATTTAGGTAAGATATTAGAAAAGTTTTTACAGTGAGAGTGGTAAAACACTGGCACAGGTTACCTAGAGAGAACAAAGACACCCCAACCCTTGAACCCCAAGTGTTCAAGGCCAGACTGGATGGAGCTCCAAGCAGCTTTGTCTTGTGGAAGGTGCTCATGGCAGGGAGTGACTTTAAAAGCCCCTGCCAAGCCCAACCACTGTGTGATTCTATGATGCAATGCACATCCCTGCCCCTCTCTGGGCTGGGATCCTGCAAAGTGCCTTATTTAGTGGCACTAATCCCCCCTGTCCCTGTGCCTTTCCTGTTTCCATCCACCTTGCTGGATCCTCCCAGACTATCAGCATATCTGGTGTAAGCTGGAAAAACCCCAAGCACTTTAACAGAGTTATACTGAAGGATGTAACAAACACCAGCTGATGTTCTGTAGACACAGCACACACTTAGCAGTGCTGATAAGAGGCTGAAACACCACAGCATGTTTGGGGCAGAAACCTGTCCTTTCCTGGACACTGGAATTTTGCATCTCCCAGGACACACTGGATTGTCACTGGAGCCGTTTTTGCTCAGTCCTGAGGAGGCTGCAGGCAAGGACTGACACCCAGGGACACCTCTCTTGTGGGAGGCTCTTCTTGGGCCCATTGAGGAGATAAGAAAGATCCCTCCTGGTTCACAGTGTTTGTTCCACCTTCTCCATTTAAATAAAACCAAAAATGAAGTGGTCACCGACTGCAGCCAGTTCATCTGCAGCAGGAGTTGTCCTCATGTCTGTGACACCCCTGGCTGCTGGCAAGGACAGCCCCTTCTCCCTGAGCTCGCTCTGCCCAGGCTGTGCAGTGTGGGGATGAGTTAAATATTACTGCACAGGAAATATTGAGAAATCCAGTCTCTTGGGTGAAGTGATCCTTCCTAAGCACGCAAACCACAGGGCCATGATTGATGGAGTGCTCCCCTCTCAAACAGCCAGCTCCTGCAGACAATCCCAAAGGCAGAAGCAGAGCCCAGAGTGAGCACGTACAACTGCCTGCAGAGACAAGGGTTAACAATCTTATCTGGGGTCACCAGAAGAAATTCCAAGTAAAACCCACAGCACGCAGATTTCCTGCTTTCTAACCCAGTGCCCTATTTATACCTCTCTTTTTCACAATGCCAGTGACAGCTTTTTCCTCACTCACAGGCATGTTTCCTGCTTTCTGAATTGTGACTTTCATTTGTAGCTCATTTCCATAACCTCCGAAATAGAGTTTCAGTGGAAGTGTTAAATGTACTGATAAATTCTTCATGAATCTTAAAGTTATTGGCAGAGAGAATGGGGGCAATTTACCCTGTACCAGTCAATTGAAAATTATATATCTCAAAACCCTCTAATGGAAGGCAGCAAGGTTTAACTCTGGCTGATAAAGCAACGCCTTCCTGCGGACGGGGCCAATAACAGAGCCTATTTCCAAAATGCAAAGGCCCCGGTGTGAGCAAACAGGCTCATCAGTGCACAGTGACCTTCACAGTCTTTAGCCCAGAGCACAGGGACAATCTCTGTGATCAGGAGCAGGGCAGCTCCCAAACAGCCCCTGGTGTTCACTTCTGCATCCCCAGGGCCATCCTGCAGCGGGGGTGCTGCCCCTGCACTGCCCAGGGGCTGCTCCACCAGAAAGAGCCCAGGGTGAGAACAACCTGGAGCTGCTGCAGAGACTCCAGAGGAGCCACAGAGATGCTCCAAGGGCTGGAGCCCCTCTGCCCTGAGCCAGCTGGGAGAGCTGGGGGGGCTCACCTGGAGAGGAGAAGCTCCAGGGAGAGCTCAGAGCCCCTGGCAGGGCCTGAAGGGGCTCCAGGAGAGCTGGAGAGGGACTGGGGACAAGGGATGGAGGGACAGCACACAGGGAATGGCTTTAACCTGCCAGAGGGCAGGGCTGGGTGGGATATTGGGAAGAAATCCTTCCCTGTGAGGGTGGGCAGCCCTGGCACAGGGTGCCCAGAGCAGCTGGGGCTGCCCCTGCATCCCTGGCAGTGCCCAAGTTGGTCCAGAAGGGTCACCTTCCACAACCTGGGCTAGTGGCAGGGGTCCCTGCCCATCACAGGGGTGCAACGAGGTGAGCCTTAAGGTCCTTTTCAACCCAAACCATTCTGTGACTCTGTAATTCCATCTGATCAGGCTGCACTTTGATTAACAAAGCATCTTCTGTGTGCTCTTTGCCAAGAGCATGGCATGGTCCAGCTGCTGTCTCTCCTCTGGTTTCTCTATTTTAAAAAGCAAGAGAGAAAGAGGAGAAAAAAGAAAAAGAGGAAGAGAGAAAAAACAGTCTCATCTGACCATTATCCCTGCCAGAGCAGGAGCATCTTCAAAACCACTGGCTGTACAAGTTGCACTAAATAATTAGGACACATGGGGGGACTAAAAGTAAAGAAAGACTAAAGCACAGATTTGCTGCAACGTTTCCACTTCACTGGAGTCAGAAACAAGACACAAGGTGCCTATTCTGGAAAACCAGATGTGGCTGTGACTGAACAAAACAGTATGGACAGGAAGCAAGCAGGGAAAGAAAACCCACAAAAGTCATCGTGACTTATGTGAGAGTCTGAAGGTCAGACGTGGAAAGAGCAAAGCCAGGGTGGAGCTGCCTTGCAGGAGTGCTGGGGATGCTGTGGGGTCAGCCTGAGCTCTGGGCAAGCTGAGGAAACAGGGGGCTAGATCCACTGGCAGGAAAAGCATCCAGCCAGGAACCCCCTCAGATGCAGCCCAGCTTCCCTGGAGGGGGTGCAAGAGGGAGAAAGGAGGGACAGTGTTTGAAACGAGCCCAAGTGCCAGAGCATCCTTCAGGAGCAGCCCGGGGCAGGCTGCCAGAGCCGAGGGCACGGTGCCACCCCCTCCACCCCTCTGGCACTGATGCAACCACTCAGAATCCCCCGGGGCAGCCCAGCCCCGACAACAAAAGCCACAAGCTCCAGGTGCAGTGGTCAGAAGAGGTGCCACGTGTGCCAGGTCCCCTGACACAGCCAGCCCCAGCAAGGGGCACAGACCCTGCTGGGAGGCAGCTGCCTGTCCCCACCCTTCCTAGAAAGCCTTCAGAGGTGACAAACCCCAGCACACTCACCGCAGTCGGGTGTCACTGGGACCAGAACAGCACCAATTCCAAAATGGAGCTAAAAACATTGGTATGAACAGGGGAATGAGGAGCAGCAGTGGACAGGGCAGCGGCCACCTGAGCTCAGCAGAGCTGCTCCCAGCTCCCACTCTCCTACAGAAACACACACAGTTCCCTGCCCCATGTGAAATATTTGTGCATCCTACATAATTTAGAATCCTATTAAATAACTTGACTCCCCTATTTTTCATAGCAGCAAATTCCATGAATTTTGCATGGAATAAAAATTTAGCAATCATAGCAGTTGCTAATTTCTGTGCTGTGCTCAGAGCAGCCTTTCACTTCCCCATAATGATTTTTAAACATTATCCTGCTGTTTCCTTTTTTTCTATGCCTGGCATTGAAGAGCTCTGCGAACTATTTGAATTGCGCTGCTCTGAAAAAAAAAAAATCCTGTAGGGGAGGAAAAATTAAATTCAATCATCACTCTACCCTCTGTGAACTGTGAAAGTCTTGGGAACATGAAAAGGTGCTTTCGAAAGGATGTTAAGCATTCAAAAGATTAGACAGCAATGTGCAATTAAATGTGTTCCACAACCCTTTGTCAGAGTATCCAAAACCTTACTTCTGCATGAACTTCAAATCCTCCCACTGGGAGCTTGTTCAAGTGGTTTACTTTAAACCTGTACTTTAGATATTCCATACCTTTCACTTTTATAATTCTTCAGCATATGCTAACACTGGCAGAGTTAATAGTAACTGACTAATTTTAAACCCTGTGATTACTGGAGCTGATTTATATAGTAGCTTCACTTCACAATACTGCGAATCAGGCACGCGGTAATTGCCAAGTTCAATTTTAGCTCTGTCACACTGAAGCATTAGTTTTTATGCCTCAGCTGTTGCCTCCTCCATGCTATAGAGGTAAGTTGATAATGCAGTAGGTTTTGCTGTTAAATATCATAATATTATGATACCCCCTGTCAGATTCTTGCAAGCTTTGTGAGCTATGCATCATCTATTAACTAAATACTTTTATTAAGGGAACGGTTTGAAAAGGTTCCTATTCTAATTTAGCTCAGAACACTGAACACTGGAAAGGGGGGAAATGCAATGATTTAATTCACCACCAAAAGTGACTTGGTGGAGAGAAGCACTCATCAACATCATCAGCTGTGGTAGGAAATGTGAAAGGAGTAAACTGAAGCCAGTGAACACAGACCTTCCAGCTGAGACTCCCTGCCCTGACCTCAGGCCACAGCCTCCTGGCACATGTAGGAGCAGTGCCAGGAGCTGTTTCACTCCTCAAAACCAGGAGCTTTGGGGCTGCAGGTCCAACAGCAAGTGGCATCTTGACCAAAGAAAGGACATCCCAGGGACACCTTCCTTCCCATCCTGTGGACGCTGCTGGCAGGGCTCATGGAGCCTGGTGGGACCAGCAGAGAGGAGAAGAGAGAGATGGGGACACCAGAGAAACTTTGGAAGGAGGAGATGGGGCTCCACAGCTCAGGGATGAGCTGCACTTGTGAGAGGAATGAGGCTGTGCTGCTGCTGCTGCCTCACAGCTGAACCAACACACACAGCTGGGCATTACCAGTAATCTCTTAATAGCACTTAAATCCACCCATCTCTGGGGCTTTACGCGAGAAGATTTTCTTTGGTTGCTTTATTTTGGTTTTTTTTTTCATTATTAAAGTCTGCACATATCAAATTTAACACATGTGGGTAAACTGGAACTGCTTTCCTGCCCATTCACACGTTCCTTGAGGCACAGGATCAATGAAGGTGGGAACAGGAGCTGGAGCCCCAAAGTATCAGAGGAGGCTTTAAGGAGCCAGGCCTGGGCATGGATCTGGGCACCTCCTCTGTGCCAGGGGCACAGGAGTGGGGTCTCTGCTCTGGTCCACAGCTGATCTTTGCAATCCTTTGTATGGAAAGAGCACAATGCCACAGAAAAGTCTCTCTGCACAGCCAGGTGCTGGCTCCTGTTGGACAATCTGCACTGATCTTAACTCCTGCCTCCCCTCCACAACTCCCTCACCCCCAGGCAGGTGCAGAGACACCAGTCCAAGCCAACACCCAGGTTCTGGCCCCTGTGGGGGCTCCCGAGACCCTCCTCTGATGGCACCACTCAGCAGTCACTGCCTGGGGAAATTCCCTCCATCAGCACCACCCTTCCCTCATAAACCTCGGGTTTATGGGCACAGGACAGCCTGCAATCCATGATATTCACTGACAACAGGGATCCCAGTCCAGCTCTGGAGTTCATTGCTTAGGAACTCAGCAAAACCCACAGGGACAGTGGTGGCCAGTCCAGTGGCCACCTCTCCCATTAACCCTCTCACCACTGGAGCAAGGCAAGGGCCTGAAAATGGGTAAGTTCCTCTTTTACTATTTTTTCCCACAGTTTTCCAAAAGGAGAAGAACCAGACAATATGCTAAACAGGGAGCATCCTGGCAGCCTGGAGCCCTGGGGCTCCATTCTATCGTGGCTCAGAGCAGTGTGCAGGGCTCCCACAGCACAGGCAGCACCCTGAGCCCTGCAGCCCTTCATGTGAGAAGGAGGGACACCTCACACACAGAGAAAGAGGAAGGAAAAACGTGGGAATTTTGCCAAGTGTGTGGTCACTGGGAGGAAGGAATAGGCTTGATGGATTTTTCAGCTTTAATGATTTTGGTAAAACCAAAGCCACATGCCTCAGAATGCTGCAGGAACCCACTCCACAAATTAATCGACCACAGTGCCCAAGGATTCAGAGGTGGAATTGACTCTGATGTCTGAAGTCACATTTTTTGCATCCCACCAGGGATGTCTGACCAGTCCCATTTGTTCAGAGCCTCCTGCAAGGTCAGTGCTGCTGGCAGGAGCAAACCACTGTGGCTGCATCAGCCCCTGTGTAGCACAGCTGGGGATGCTGATGACATCGATGTTCTCAGAGATCTTCTGGAGCTAAAGCTGAGCTCAAACCACACTTTCTCACCTGCATCACCCCTGTGCTTCCTTATGATTATCTAATGATTGCCCAGAGTGCAAACTGCCCATCAAGGCAGAGGGAGAGGCCACAGCCCAGCTGCAGTCTCCCCAAGCCCATGGCAGGTGAGGGAGGAGCAGTCAGGTGTCAGACACCTCCCAGCACACAGGGCAGGCCCTGCTCTGCTCTGGGCTGCCACGTGCCAGACACTGCTAATGCAGGGCTCACAGCACCGAGATTCCTCTGAAAAATCACCCTGGGGAGAAATTCCCTGCTAGCAGTATGATTTCTCTCTCCCCTACTCACCCACACATCCACACTCTTTGTCCACCCTAGCTGTATTTTTTAGGAACCATCCTTTCTTAAGTGCCCAGTAGGATGCTTTTCAAAACTCTGCTGGGTCACAGGTCATTGCAGGAGTACCAACACCCCAGGTCCTAAGTTTAAGCAGAGCTTTGTAGCCACAGGAGCCACAAAGGAAGCCAGCAGAGCTCATCTGTGTCCTCTGCTCATCAGAGCTGGCAGACTCCACAGCCACCACCACACATCTGCCTGCTCAGCAGGGGAGGTTTGCATCTTCTGGGCACATCCTTGCCAGAAGAAATGGTTTGGGTTGGAAGGGACCTTAAAGCCCATCCAATTTCACTCCTCTACCACGGGCAGGGACCTTCCACTCTCCCAGGTTGCTCCAAGCCCCACCCTGGCCTTGAACATGTCCAGGGATAGGGCAGCTCTGGGCAGCCTGTGCCAGTGTTTTAGCACTGTCATTGTAAAAAAAAACAACAAAAAACCCTTCCTTATATCCTTAAAACTGACCCTCTTTTAGTGTAAAACCATCACCCCTTGCTCTGTAGCAACAGGCACTGCCTAAAAATTTTGTCCCCATCTTTATTGGCCCCCTTTAAGAACTGAATGTGGAAGAGCTGGAGCTTGCACAGCATTTTATCACCCAAAATCATGGCTTCAGCCCAGCTAAGAGCTCTGTTTGGCTTTGGAACAAAAAAGGGGCACTGGGATGCTGCTGTATCCTGGGGGGAGCTGTGGGACAGAGCTGCAGAGTCCAGAGCAGCACCCAGCCCTGCACAGAAAACACCTCCTGCTCACAGTGGGGAACTAATCCCTCCAGCAGGACATCAGAGTCATCCCCACCCACGTTTTATAATTTGTGGATAACAAACTAAATGCAACATTAAGCTTAAAATAAAAGCATTGACACCTTTGCACAGAGAGCTCTTGGCTTCTCTTTCTAATGCATTTAGCTGCTTTTCACAAAAACGTCCTCATTATTTAATGTGAAAGGAAAAGAGGCAAGCAGGTGGTCCTGACTGTGTGTGTCATGTGTCCCCTACCACGCTGCTAGGTGACTAAACTGAACATTCAGGTCTGAACAGCTGCTTGCAGTGGGCACAGGGACAGCAGAGCCCCCAGGTGCTGTTCATCCAGCCAATCATCCCAGAATGGCTTGGGTTGGAAGGAACTTTAAACTCACCTCATCAATGGGCAGGGACTCCTTCCACAGCCCAGATTGCTCCAATCCCTGTCCAACACAGCCTTGGACACTTCCAGGGATGGGGGCAGCCACATCATTGGATACTGCTGGAAAACCAAACTGTGCTGAGCTTTCAGCAGCCTCAGCTCACCCCCTGTGAGAGCTGCCCCTGCACAGGGGTGCACAGGAGCCTCTGGTGCTCGTGCAAGGCACCTCACACACCCCAGAGCTGCTTGTGCAATTCCTGACTCCCCCAGCACCACCAGTGAGCCCTTTCCTACTGCTCCCCATTTCCCCATCACAGATGGGAAAAAAGAAAACCAAGAAATCCCCCGAACTGCAAGTGTGTGTTGGCGTTCAGATAAGAAAATAAAAGCTATTCCACCAAAGTCTGTTTACTCATGTGCTGACACATGGGGAAGCTTTATTTAAAGCACTGAAAAGCTTCTTGGCACCCCTTCCTCAGGCTGCCCAGAGCCCCCCAGTTTCAGATGTAAATGTGAAACCAGTGTGTTGGGGTGAGATGCTGCATCACTGAGGTGAGTGAAGGGAGGAGGGAAGATGAGGAGCATGAAGAATTACATCAAGAACTGGCCCCCAGAGACGTGTGTGATGCACATCCCCACATCACACTGGCAGCTCCCAGCATCCAGCCCCACTGGGGTTTATTTGCTTCAGAGCAGGAATTCATTTTGCACTCAACTAATGTAAGCCCAACGTGCTTTCAAACAATACTCCTCTAATAGAGACATTACAAAAGCCATTATTTTCCTGTTTAGAGTCAAACTAAGCAAATACAAAGGTAACTTTATTTTAAACAGACTACCAGCATCACAAACAACGGATACCAAATATTCTTTTCCGATATACAAGGAATTTAACTTTCATTTTTGCTCTTCTTGAAGGAGTCAGGAATACCAGCTTGGCAAACACCAGCTTGTGCAGCAACATGATAAAGAAACTGGAAAACACTCCCCTCCAAATCCTCTTCCTTAATGAGAGTTAAGAAAGGTCTGTTTAATAATACATTTAATTTCAAGCTCTCTTTCCTCCTACTTTCTAGAAAAGCATACATTCCAATGACACACTGAAAAAAAAAAATCTTTCTTTCGAAATAATTTCTAAATTGTTCCCAGTTATGTTCTTGAAAGCATTCCCAGTTGTCTGTGACATTATCAGGCTTCCTACCCACCCCACCAGCATCCTTAAGGATTGGGAGGGGGCTGTGTTTGCTGCTATCACTGCATAAATCCAAAGCAGCTCAGAGGAAGCAGATTTGCTCCATGGAGAACAAGCCTGATCCTGGTATCCTCCATGCCACAACTCTGCTTGTTCAGACCACCTCTGCCTTCAGGCCTGTTTTACAGAGCCTGCAGCTCTGGGTCACACTCAGCAGCAGCCACCTGGCACCTTCACCCAGGAATCACCAGGTGATTTCTAAATGCCAGTTTTGCTAAGCAGCACAGAGAGGCCTGCAAAGCTGCTATCCCAAAGGTCCCACTCTTTCCATGCAGGGAAACTCAGAGCTGGGGTGGGCACAGGGGGAGGAAATGCTGAGGTGACCATGCCATGGCCTCTGGAAGGAGCAGTCTCAGGGGATGTCTCTGAACAGGGCAGCAGGTGGGAACTCTTCCCAAAACCACCCAAGTGGCCTTGCTCAGAGCTTTTCCCCCTCTCTGCCTTGCCATGGATGCCACGGGCAGTGCAGAGCTCTGGCAGCAATGCCCTGCCCTGTTTGTAAAGCTCTTCCAGGCTGGAGGCTCCACCCCTGCACTCCTGCCCTCCCAGCAGATCTTCCTGCACCCCTGGGACTTCATTTGACCACGAGCAGCACAGAGCAGTGGAGATTATTCCTCCCACCACCAGGACAGTCACACAGTGCTGATGCTGAGCCTTGTTCCAAATGGATCCTTGGAACTGGATCCTGGAACTGGATGCTGGAACTGCTCCTCTCCTGCAGCCCCAGCTCACGCTGCTGGTGCCAGCCTCAGCCTCAGCCCCAGTGGTGACACTGCAGGTTTCAGTGCTGCTCTGAGGACAATCTTCTGGAGGCTGGGACACCTTGCAGGAGCACCCTCTGGAGTGCCACCATCCCTGTTCTCGTGCTCTAGGATGCCTGGAGGACCTGAAGGTCCAACAGTGCTGGAGGCTGCCAGAACATCCTCTTTACCTCCAGTCCCACTGCAGCACCACCACAGAACCCAAACGGTGCCAGAACACCAAGAAGCTTTGTCTGGGCGTAGCCCCTGAGCCCAATCCACAATCCTGTGTCCATTCCATGCCATCCCTGGTTTGAGAAATGGCATTTTTGGGAACTTGAGTGCCACATGGAAGCAGTGTCCTTCACGGGCAGGCTGGTTGTTGTAGAGCATCTCACAGCTGTGCAGCACTACAGCAGGAGCACCAGGCCCCACTGCCCCAGCCAAGGAACCAGCCTGGGCATCCCCTAATTCTGTGGCAATGAGGATTAACTGGACACTGCAATAGTTGTAGATGCACAGTGATCTTAAGCCTTCATCAGCCTTACAAAGGCTAATTCATTATCTTTTCTGCTCCAAAAACAAGCTCTGCCTTCATTTACACCTTCACTGGATCAAAGGAGGTTTCAGAGGTGAAACCTGGACAAATTTTATCAATGAGTTCAAATCTTGAGCTAAATCAGAAGGAGGAATGGATTTACCCTAATCCCCTCCAAACATTCATCAACATCACCTGCCAGCTCAGCAGGATTTAATCTCTTTTTAATCTCTCAAAAGCAATGGAGTGGATGGGGAAGAGGCTGGGCACACAGCAATGGTGGATCTCTCTCTCTCTCTCTCTGTCTCTCTCTCTCTCTCTCTCTCTCTCTTTCTCTCTCTTCTATTTTCTTTCTTTTTTGAGAGAATCCTGGCTGCCAAGTCACATGAAGCAGCACTTGGAAATTCATTAGGAATTTGCTACTTTCACTTTCCAGGTAAATAACTGGTTTGGACAGAACGCTACCTGGCTGAGGAGAAAAGATGCTCACCCAGGAGCCTTGGAGGAACACAGTATCTCCATGAAGATGCTCCAGGAGCTCCAATTCCATCAGCGAGCACAGGGACTGCTCAGGCAGGCTGTGCCCCGGGCCGGGGGCAGGGCTGGGGCGGCAGAACCCTCCCCCGGCACCCCCAGCGTCCCGCAACCCCGTGTGCCACAAAGGCAGCTCTGCCCCGCAGGGAGCGTGCCTGCAAGCGGCTCCGAGCCCGGGAGCTCTCCTGCCTCCCCCCAAGCTGCCAGCGGCAGCGGCGATGCTGCCCCGATGGCTGGGGNGCAGCGGAGCCGGCGCGGGGGCGATCCCGCCCAGCGCCTCTGGGAGCCCCCGGATCGCAGCGTTAGCGTGTGATTCGAGGTTTACATAACACCGCCGAGCGCTTTTGGCAGAGACAATTGGTATTAGCAAGGAAAAGGAAGCATCAGGAACAGCCGGCAGAGCAAAGAGACACCTCTCGCAGCAGCCCCCGGGCTAGGAAGAAAATAAATAACAAATGCAACAGAAGCAGCACTTGGACAGCAGAGAGGGAGAGGGGAAGCCTCTGCAGAGGGAAACCAAGCCTGAATAGTGGCTGAGAAGAGCAGGAATTAAACTTTCCGTTGTCACCTCCTCCCCATCTCCGTGGGACCGAGCTTTGCCCGCCACTCTCAGTCATGAGCCGGGGAAAGCTGAGGCTCATGGGGCTCCAGGGCTCAGAGGGATGAGCAGCTCTCACTAACTGTGGGGCTCAGAGGAGCCCAGGCAGGGTCCCAGGGCACGGAGCTCACTGGCCAAGCAGCCCTGCAGAGCCTGGCTCCATCACTGCACCACGCTCCGAAACCTCCAGTCACACAAACTTCTTCATTTTTAACTCGGCTCAGCCTGGTATGGCTGGGTTTCACTCTGGGAGGTTATGTGTATCACAGAATATTCTGAGTTTGAAGTGTTCCAGCCAAAGTCCAGGTCCTGGCCTGGCATGGGACAGCCCCCAAAATCCCAAACCAAATCCAGGAACAGCCCCAGAGAGGGCTGGATTGCCCCCCCGGCCTCATTAGTGACTCCACAATGGCCAAAGGGGTGATGCCCCGAGTTTCAGGTGGCCCAGCTTGCCCCATCCTGCTGTGCGTCCCACACTGCCACCAGAGAATGAGAGAATCCTAAAGGTGGGAAAACACCCCCGAGACCATCGAGCCCAACCATCGCCTCAGCACTGCCAAGGCCATCATTAACTGTGCCCCCAGGCACATCTCTGCGTTTTTGGAAGCACATGCCCATCCCCAGAGAGCAGGACAGCAGCCACCAGCCCTACCTCACAGCTGCTCCCTCTGCACCATGGCCTGGTGTCCCAGGGAGGGAAGAGCCCCAGCAGCTCTCCAGGAGCCCGGGGGTCCTGCAGCCTCCCTGCTGTAGCTGTGTTAGGGAAGCAGCCTGTTCTGGAGACCTCTAGTGCCAAGCAGAGCATCCCTTCCCAGCTGGCACCATCCCCGTGCTCGTGGCACGGTGACAGTGACACAAGCTCCAGCCCCACATCCAGCACCAGGCTCTTCCTGCCTCTCAGCTATCCAAGATTTCCAGCTCTGGTGGCAAATAAGACACCCCAGTTGAGCTTCAGAGCATCCTAAGACAATTCCTCAAAACAGGAGGAAGTTAAAATCCACATTTCCTAGAGAATTCAAGCAGTGCTTTCCTGAAAATGGGAACTGTCTGTGGCTTCACACGCAGCTTCTGGAGGGCAGCTCTGGATAGCAGGGCTTAAAATCAAATTTAATCA
Source organism: Sitta europaea (assembly GCA_013400255.1). Lineage (NCBI taxonomy): Eukaryota > Metazoa > Chordata > Aves > Passeriformes > Sittidae > Sitta > Sitta europaea. The sequence continues at coordinate 233,734 of VXBS01009277.1, read as the reverse complement.
GGAAAGTTTCTATGATAAATTTGGATTTGCCTGCAATACAAGGATCCTGGTTTAGAATCTAACTTGGGTTGGAATGGACCTTAAAGATCATCTCCCTGCCATGCACAGCACAGGAAGGTGAAGGAGTGGGAAAAGAGGATCGTAATTTTGTGCAGGGCTGCCCTTGATTTCAGCTCTTCACTAATTTCCTCTCCAACTTGCACATTGTGACCTTTCCAGGCAAAAAAAAATAAATTTAAAGAGATACAATATATAAATTAATAATAGTAATGCATACAGGGAAAGGATGCCAGAGCCAGCTCTGGAGCCTGCACTCCAGATCCCTGCTCCCAGGACATATTCTAAATCTCAGTCAATACCACATGTTTTCCAAGGAACGAGGCGTTTCACATTTTATTAATTCTAACTAAAGCCCTTTTTATTGCAAACTTTCTATTTAGCATTTGATTGCAGCCACCACCACTGAGACTCTCACTGTATTACAGCAGAAAATCTATTGATATTTTTCTTTCCTGCCATCTCAATCCCAGAAGGTGTTATTGAAATTAGCTCAAATACACTTCCAGAGGTCCCTTCCGGCCTGAGCTCCTTTATGATTTTTAACATGCATTTGTTTCTTTGGTGCTCTCACACAAATTTGGTACCCTACTTCCACAGGTGGTTGAAGCTCCATGTTGTTATTCCCACCAGGATTTGGCCTCTCCTAAAAAGAAGGCCAAATATGCCAAACAATTCACTTCAAGGCCTGCAGGTTTATGAAGATGAAAAGACCATTTCAGTATTTTTCTCCTTTTCAAAGCCCAACTCTTAAATGGAAAACCCAGCTTAACAGAGTGTTCAAAAAACCACCATTCCAGTCTGATTTAAATCAAATGGTTAAATACTCCACATGTTTGGCACAGCCAGAACTATCTGCTTTGCAAACAGATGGCCACCCACTATTAATTTGCCACCTCGACATAGAAATGCAGGTTGTCAATTAATTAAAAAACAAATGCCAGCAGTCTTCAGCTCACATTATGACCTGCAGCCTTTTCTCTTTTATCTGAAATGAAGGAAAAAATAATATACATAAAGCTACCACCTACTAATGCAAACTCCTGGCACATAATAAATGCTGGTCTCAGCTTGAACAGATCCATCAAGTTTAAACCACAGTGTCACCAACATCCGTCTGGGGTAGAGGAGCCCAGAGCATAATTCCAGTGTCAGTCCCTAAATATCCCTGGCTTGAAGGCTGACCTCACTGTCTGGCTGCTGGGCTGCACCCACGGCGCTCGCTGGAAGGTTTTTCTTCAAGGGCTGTTTGATCTTCAATCAACAATGCTTATCAGTGCTAAAGTCTGCCAGCCATTCCCAAAAGTTTGATATTTTTAACAGCACATTCTTCTTCTCCTTTGAACGCTATTTAGAGACAAGATACTGCAGCAGGGGAAAAGTTGCCTCCCTGGGTTGAGCATGAACAAACACATCAGGATCCGATGGGGGGAATATTTTCCATTGCTACAAGCCCCAGTTCCTGTCCTTTGTGTCCCCCCTCTCTCAATATTTCTGCTTTTTCTTCTTCATGCAATATTCTAATTTTTTGGGGGCCATTGCATAAGCTGAAACAAACCAAGATTATTCAGTTAGGATTCACTAAGGTTTTGATACATTTCATTTCCATGGTGTCAAAGTTTCTCTTCTTTCTGTTGAGGACTCCAGGGTACACTGCCCCTCTTCTGACAGTAGGGACAATGGATCTAATTCCCTAAAAATACATCATTCTTCCACTGCAGGCACAATGTTTTGAGATGGCTCAGTGTATAAAACCCCTCTGTTCAAAGAAGCACCCAAGAAAACTAATGGATCTGTTACTTATTGACAAAAAAAGAAATAAAAATGTTAGGGTTTAGTAACTGTAGGTGATGCAACAAAATCACAGAATGGTTTGGGTTGGATCTCATTCCAGCCCCTGCCACGGCAGGGACATCTCCCACTGTCCCAGGCTGCTCTGAGCTCCATCCAGCCTGGCCTTGGGCACTGCCAGGGATCCAGGGATCCCCTTCTCTTCCCCACCCTACAAGGAAGAATTTCCTCCCAGTATCCCATCTCTCCCTGCCCTCTGGCAGTGAAGCCATTCCCTGTGTGCTGTCCCTCCATCCCTTGTCCCCAGTCCCTCTCCCGCTCCCCTGGAGCCCCTTTATGCCCTGCCAGGGGCTCTGAGCTCTCCCTGGATCCTTCTCCCCTCCAGGTGAGCCCCCCCAGCTCTCCCAGCTGGCTCAGAGCAGAGGGGCTCCAGCCCTTGGAGCAGCTCTGTGGCTCTTCTGGAGTCTCTGCAGCAGCTCCAGGTCCTTCTCATGTTGGGGCCTTCAGCAGCCCACCCTGTGTCCCCCCCAGCACCACAGAGCCCCTGGGAGCATTTTCCCATGGTGATGAGTGGGGTGGAATCAAACAGCTCCTCCTTGACCAAGGGTTCAGCTCTCAGGGGAGAGGGGAGCTCAGCCTGCACTGCTGGAACAGGACTGAGCTCCAGCAGCACCCCAAGAGGCCAAGCTCTCTATCACAACCTCCTCCCCTCCCCAGCATCATCCTTCACACTAAAACTGTTGCATTTGGGGTTATTCAAAAGGCTTGACAAATCCTAAAGAGCCTACACAGCCCTACCACCTTCCCAGGGAGAGGGAGATGGTCAGGAATAAACCTGGCTGGAAAGCTGGAACTTCCTTCAGAGGTGTAAATGTGGAGATCCATGAAAGAGAGGAGCCTTTCAGATGTCCCAGGATCTGCTTCTCCACAGATCTGGATCTCCTGCAATGGATCCTCAGTGCTCAGGGTGGCTCAAATGATTCCTAAAATAACCCCCACATGTTTGGGGGTGGCCTGAACTGAGCTTCTGCTTCTGGAGAGGGAGACCTAGGCCAGTTCCTGGAGAGGATAAAAGGCAGAGCCATGACACAGCTCTTATCTCCCAACCTTGGCCACTGGCAAGAACAGAGATGGGGAGGAGGATGATTGTTTTTTTTTAAAGTGAAGAGGAAAAGCACCCTGCACATGCAGGCATCTGGGAAGAAAGGGGATGGAGCCTCCCTGAGGAGCCCAGATGGGGATGGAAACTCTGACTCATCATAGGTTTTGTGGGAAGAGAAACCTGCTCATGTGATCCAGCTAATCCGATAAAAAACTGCTCCTTGCCACTGGGGGGTGGAACAGGATCCATGGGGTGGTGGGGGAAATGCAACCCAGGTGACAGTGAGGAGGGTGGCACATGCCAGGGCTCGTCCTCCACCTCCCCTGTGCCAGGGCTGTCCCAGAGCTCCTCCAGGCTGAGGGGCTCTGCTGCCTGGTGGATGATGCTCATTGGGAATGGGGAGAAGAGGCTCAGAGCAGAGCTGCAGCAAGTTCTGCCACCACCCCACAGGTCCTTATACTGTCACCCTTTTCCTAGCACCTGCTAAGTCATGAGATCCTCAGAAACCCAGGGGAAAAGGGCAGCGTGAGAGCAAGGGGCTCGGTCCTCAAAGCAACAGAAAGAAATTAAACCTCCTACATTTTAAACACTGGCAACATTCAGCCTCCTGTGTCCAGATCCAGCCCAGAATTAGAGGTCAAGAAGCTGCCTTGGACCAAGGCTGGGCTGATTTCTGCAGCTCAGGTTCCTCTGCAGCCACGTGCAGCGCCCAGCACCAGCCAGCGCTCCAAGAATCGCTCCCCAGGAGCAATTCCTGGCTCGGGCCCCCGTTTAACACCTCCCTCCCAGCTCCCTTCACCACGGAGCTGCGAGCTCGCAGTCGTCAGGAAGAGATTTAATTATATCTGCAGAGGTCAAGCAATCCATGCAAAAGCTGGGGGAGGAGGAGAGAGGCTGTGTGGCACAAGGCGAGGCTCGCGCCTGCAGCAGCCAGGGCCATTTTCCAGGGAAGAAATCAGAACAAAACCTCCAGAGGGAAACAATAGGGGAAGGGGGGGGAGGCAGACAATTAGGATATTTAGATCTGATCATACAGCTGCAAAATCAGGTGATTTAAGGCTGGTTTTTATCCTTTTTTTTTAAATTATTTTTTAAAGAGTGGTCTGATCAGTGCTTGTTATATTAAGTTTTATTGGGAGATTTCTTCCTGCTGAAGCCCAGCTGTGTATCCCTAAGCATAATCTATAATTATATATATATTATATATAATATATCACATATAATACATAATATAATTTATATCATATATTAGATAACAGCTAATTTCTGTACACCATCAAATATCGTATATGCCATCTATAATTTATGTGTAATATTATAGAACATACATTATGCATTATTTAATTATATTAAAACGAGTGTAAAATCACAAAGGTGGAACATTAGAGCTCAAACCTCCAATTAGGAATTAATAGTTTGAAAGCTCTAATCACACTAACACTTCAGCCTGACTTGAGAAATACTGAATAAGATCTCAAGAGGAGGCAGAGGTGCTGCTACACCACAGCTCAGACAGAAGCCTCGCACTCACCGGATGGAAAATTGTCAGGAAAAACACATTAGCAACACAATAACTTATTTTTAATGTGGAGCTGTTAGGAAAACACAATTATATGCTTCATTTATACTGCAAGATATAGCCCAACTTATGGTAAAAGCATTTAGATCTTGTTTCGTTAAAAAAAAAAAAAAAAAAAAAAAACCAAACCAGAAAAATGCAAAGGAAACAGGGAAAAACTGCNAGAGGTCAAGAAGCTGCCTTGGACCAAGGCTGGGCTGATTTCTGCAGCTCAGGTTCCTCTGCAGCCACGTGCAGCGCCCAGCACCAGCCAGCGCTCCAAGAATCGCTCCCCAGGAGCAATTCCTGGCTCGGGCCCCCGTTTAACACCTCCCTCCCAGCTCCCTTCACCACGGAGCTGCGAGCTCGCAGTCGTCAGGAAGAGATTTAATTATATCTGCAGAGGTCAAGCAATCCATGCAAAAGCTGGGGGAGGAGGAGAGAGGCTGTGTGGCACAAGGCGAGGCTCGCGCCTGCAGCAGCCAGGGCCATTTTCCAGGGAAGAAATCAGAACAAAACCTCCAGAGGGAAACAATAGGGGAAGGGGGGGGAGGCAGACAATTAGGATATTTAGATCTGATCATACAGCTGCAAAATCAGGTGATTTAAGGCTGGTTTTTATCCTTTTTTTTTAAATTATTTTTTAAAGAGTGGTCTGATCAGTGCTTGTTATATTAAGTTTTATTGGGAGATTTCTTCCTGCTGAAGCCCAGCTGTGTATCCCTAAGCATAATCTATAATTATATATATATTATATATAATATATCACATATAATACATAATATAATTTATATCATATATTAGATAACAGCTAATTTCTGTACACCATCAAATATCGTATATGCCATCTATAATTTATGTGTAATATTATAGAACATACATTATGCATTATTTAATTATATTAAAACGAGTGTAAAATCACAAAGGTGGAACATTAGAGCTCAAACCTCCAATTAGGAATTAATAGTTTGAAAGCTCTAATCACACTAACACTTCAGCCTGACTTGAGAAATACTGAATAAGATCTCAAGAGGAGGCAGAGGTGCTGCTACACCACAGCTCAGACAGAAGCCTCGCACTCACCGGATGGAAAATTGTCAGGAAAAACACATTAGCAACACAATAACTTATTTTTAATGTGGAGCTGTTAGGAAAACACAATTATATGCTTCATTTATACTGCAAGATATAGCCCAACTTATGGTAAAAGCATTTAGATCTTGTTTCGTTAAAAAAAAAAAAAAAAAAAAAAACCAAACCAGAAGAATGCAAAGGTAACAGGGAAAAACTGCACCTCGAGGGGAAAATGCTCCCCCCTCCCAGTGGGGCCAGTCTGTGGTGGTGGAGCATCCTCCCCTCCTGCCCCTTGCATCCAGCAGGGAAGAGGTGCAAAGTGAAGGCAGCATGAAAATAGAGATTTTTCTGCAAATGCTGCAGGAAAATCACAAGGGTAACAAGGATCCCCAGGAATGGAGCTGGCAGTGCCCATCCTTACAGGGAGGAAAAGCTGGGAGAGCTCTGCAGGGTTCCAGGTGCTCTCCCACTGCCCTGGCACGAGGACCAGCTGTGCACCCTCCAAGTTATTGGGTGCTCTCTATGAGAAATTACAGTTCATTAATGGAATGTTGTCTCTGTTATGGATGCACAAAGTGATCCTGGTGCAGGCTCAGAGGTCCAAGTGCAGAGCTGTTCATGGATTTACCCAGCAGTTATGGTGCTGTAACACCCACAGGCTTTGGAAAACTGAGTCAGGGGACAATCATTGGTTTGAAGAATCATAAATAAATCAGAGAAGCTTGTAGTTTTGATCCTGAATTTTTTGTCTCTTGATGTCTCCTCTGCTACAAGGACTCCCTTGGATCAGGCCCTTGACAAGGTTATTCAGAAGCAGCCCAAACAAACATGTTGTTACTCACAAGTCAGACTGGTCTTCAAAACATCTCCCATTGTTCCCAAAACATCCAGATTAAAGCCTCCCCTCCGAGCATGCAGAGAGAACAACATTTTCTATGAATGGATGGACATTCATTATTTAGCTCCCAATCCCTGACTTAAAGCCCAAGGCAAAAAAATGGAGCTTCAAACACTTTCTGCTGTGCAACCCATCAAAGACCACTCTGGAGAACGCAGGGTTATCCCACTGAGTAGCTCAGCCACTTTTCAGAGGAAGCCCTTGCCCATATTCAGGGCCTAAAAGAAAAAAAAATTAAAAAAAAAAAATCTACATTTGCAAATCAACAGGAGCTGCCTGCCAAATGAGAATGAAATGGGCCACAAATTAAAAATCTGCTGGACTTTGTTCTCCATCCAAAATCCTCCATCTCCAAAGAAAGATTTATGCTACTTCAAAACAGAGTTGGCTTCGGAAGTAGGAAGGGAAAGAATGTATTTTATCTTCCAGAATGGCAAAGCAGTGCTGGAACAAGGAAAAAGGGACCATGTTTATCACTGCAATGTACAATTTATTGGAAAAATCAAAACAGAACGTTTCACAGAAATGCATTTGCTCCATCGACTCGGGCTCGTACCAGCTCAGATCCCATTTCTGGAGGGTTCTTAGAAGAAGAAGAGAGCACTGGTTGCAGATTAAAACCCATCACATGATTAGTAGATTTTAATGGTGTATTGGCAAAATAGTTCTTGTCAATTATCAGCCTAAAAGGCAAGAGAGAGGGTGAGTTTGGAGAGGCAAAGCTGCAGGATCCTACAAGGAAAACTCGGGAAAAGGTTTGATGGTGCTGATAAATCCTACAGAAACCCTGCAGGGTTAATAAGGGGGCCCCCAGCACAGGGGTTCCCAAGGACCATGGGCACTCCCAGGGTCTCACTGGGCACTCCCAGGGTCTCCCAATGGTGTGAATTTGGTATTCCCAGGCTGGGTCCTCCTCCTCAATCCCCATCAATTCCATTGGTGGGAAATTTGGCATCGTGCTAACCCAGTCTGACTGCTGTGACACCAGAAGCAAGCAGGCAGAATTTATATTTAAATTTAGTTCTGCAGGAAGAATAGAGGTGCTAATTCAGTCCCCAGAGATGCCCCTGGGGAGCAGGATCACTCCTGCATCACAGCATCCCTGCACACCCTGCATGGAAGAGTGCAGGGTATCGTGCTCTGGCAGGATTCCTGCACAGGCCTCCCTTGCCAAGGCAATTTTGCTTGGGCTGAGAAGGAAAAACTCCCTCCTGAGCTTCGTGGACCCACACACACAATTTAGGATCTAGGAAAAACCCTTCCATGCTGGTGTATCAGCCAGCACACCAGGTCCTGTCACCAAAGCTGTGCTAAGAGCAGAGTGAGCCTCTGTGTTACTAAAATGCACATTTTTACCATGATCTACTTAGTGTGAAATACAGCTGCAGAATCTCCCTAGAGCTCAAGTGGGGAAAAATCCCCACATTTTCTCAAAGCAACTGGAGGGGTGGGAAAATGCCCCACCAGGGAGCAACAGCCCCTTAGATGGGTGCAGGAACAGCTGCTCTCACCCAAAACACCGGCACCACACACGAGCAGCTCAAAACCCTGTTAAAGCCTTCCTGGCAAATGAACAGCAAGGGGTCTGCAGCAGGTACCAGTGCCCCAGGGAAATGGCCAGAGGGGACAGAAAAAGGGGTTTAGACCCGAATTTAAACAAGGAATCCAAAGCAGAGGTAGGTGCTTCCTTTCGTGGCACTCAGGTGGCCGATGATGGGGGTGAGTGTTGCAGTTTGGATGAGGGCTCCTCACACTTTCAGCTGAACCTCCCCAGTCCCTCATGGCCACTATGCACACACCAGAGGTGTTGCTGCTGGCCCAGTGATGGAGCAGGCCCTGGATCCAGCCCTCAGGACAGAGGGGCCAGCACTCCGGAGTGGGAAATGCTCATTGCAGCTTTTCCTCTCAGCTGGCTCCTTACCACCCCCACACCTTGGGCTGAGCACTCTGCAGCTCGAAAAATCCTGCCAAGGAGCACCAGGCTGTGAGCAGCAGCTCCCTGGGCACCAGGAGGTTTGGGGCTGGCTCCTCTTCCCAGCTGCCATAGCAGGCTGCTGCATGCAGGATCACCAGGACTGGTTTACACAAGGAGCCCTTTTCCCCAGCTTCAAGGATATCAGTATTCCTGATCCATCACAACTCCTCACCAAACACAGTCAGCAGCAGGGAGGGCTCCTTCTCACCCTGCCTGATGGGGCAGGAGGGCTCTGGTTATCCTCTTGTGAGTGTCCAGCCCCTGACCACCTTCTCCATCCCTCCCTGTGGCCAGCCCTTCCAGGGAAAACAGGGATGCTGTGGAAGCAGTTAAAGAAAGGGTGCAAACTCCCCCCCTCTGGGGAGGCGTGGGCTGAACACACACTCCCATTTCATTATCCCTCTAAACATCCCTTGTCCTTTCAGAAATGGAAATACTGATGTGCAATAGGCCCTTGCATAGCTGCAAAGAGGAATTGTGGCTGACTGCAGCATGCAGGGGAGATTGGAGACCTCCCAGTAACAATCTCGTGTCCAGTAAGTGCACCAAACAATTCCATTAACATTTCAGGCTGCTCCAGGCTAAGGCAGCTCATGGTGATGGCAGAGCTCCGCCGTGCTCCCAGCGAGTTATTTATGCCCAGTGACACTGCACAGCCCAGCTTTGCTGCCTCCCATGAAATAAATAAATAAATAAATGAAGGGGGGAAAAAAACCCCAAAAAAACTAAACCAAAAACCCTGAACAAAACAAGCCTTTTAAATCAAAGGGCTTTAGAGCTCCTCCATAAACTCAGCGAAGCACGGAGACAGCAAAGAGCCTGTAAGTGCTCCTTGCCCAGGTCCTTCCCAGTGATAGATTTTATCCAGGATATCTGCATGCCATAGTGGGAGAATTCTGATTTTTCCAGTCCATCCTACCCTCCTCTGTAGCTTTTTAAAGTGGAAATGTTTTGAGGCAGACGCTGTCTCAGCCCAGGCCTGGGCTGAGCCACCAGCAGCGGACAGGAGCAATGTGGCTGGGATTGGTGTGAGGCTCTGGAGTTTCCTGGAGTATCCATGTGGCTCCAGGAAGCAGGAGAACTCTTGTTCCACGGCAGGCACGAGAGAACAGCACGCTGCTGGTGATGCTCGGCTGGATCCCAGCCCGCGCCTGCCGGAGTTGTCCGGAGGCAAAGCAGCAGGAGACTGCTGCTGCCGGCGCTGGATGCGGGAGTCACAGCCGCTGTACCTGCAGTCTGTCGGGGCAACAGGGTCAGCCCGTTCCAGCCCTGGCTTCATTCCAGCGGCCTCATGCCACGGACAAACGTGCACGGCTGTGCATAAGCAAATGTCATTTGATAACTCGGAAAAGAAAAGGGGGGTGTGTGGGGGGAAGCGCCCTCAATATCAGCAAAGGGTAAGTCACTTCCTTTCTTCTGCCGCTGCCTTAAGATGCTCGGTAGCAGTGACAACAGCAGCATCTGGTGGCAGTGGTCAGTACCTGGGGTGCTCCTCCCCGGTGTCCCATCCAGCCCGGCCGGCACCAGCGCCCGCCGCGGCTGAGCCGGCTGCGCCCCCCGAAGAGGCGATTTCCCGCAGCCTGCCGGCCGCAGCGGCAGCCAGGACCCGCGGATCAATTGCGACCGCCTAATCCGGGACTAATCTCAGGGATTCAGGCCACGGATGAGCTGAGGACGAGGGGCCCCGCGCCCCGAGGCTCGGGCGGGCGCTGCCGGGGGGACGCGGGACCACGCAGCCCCCGAGCCCGAGACACCGCGAGCACGGCCCCAGCTCCCGCACAAAACACCGCAAGGCAAAGCAAAACATGTTGGCATCCAACAACTTCTTGGTAGAAAGGAGTCCCGAAAGCCAGCAGGATTTGGGGGCAGCCGCGGCTGCCAGTGGCTCACGCTCTCATGGTCCCAGATTTCTCCTTTCGCACACTACGGGCTGATGTTTCAGCAGGACAAATGTCCTGCTCCCAGGTGATCCGGCTCTCGTTAGTATTTTAAGAGCATATTTAGTGTTTTAAGAGCAACGGCAACGATAATAAAACACTTCGAGGCCAGCAGTGCGCAGATACAAGCGAAAGCAACGAAAGTTGTTTCCTTTCAGTGTAATCCAGCATCTCAAAATAAACGAGAACTATTAGGTTTGCTACAACTTAATAAAAAGAGATAAATAACCCAATGACAGTGAAACAGTTAAATACGTCTCTTGATACATAAAGATTAATTTGCCGCGTCTGGGAAGCCGCACAATTTCGCTCCGCTTGTGTTTTAAGAGTTTGATCCCAAAGTACCACAACGGTGAAGTGAGCCGAGCATCCGGAGCTGCTGCACCGACGCAGGAGAGCATTTTCGCCTTTTATTAACTTTTTTCAATGCAATTACCCGAATTTGGGCCGGAACGCAGCAAGGATTACGTCTGGGATGATCTCTCTCCCTCCAAAGGGATCTGGATCCCGCGGCTTTGTAGCTGAAACATCAGCGCTGTTTACCCACAGCGAGCAAGGCGATACTCGCAGAGAACTCATCCCTGAAGTAGCATCTATCCCCTCCGCTTCGCCTTCTCTAGGATGAGGGAAATTTCCTACAGCACCTCGGCGCTCTCAAATATCCCCTGCGCATCCCTCTCCCGTTACAAGCGCAGGGTGCTTCGCCTCGCAGCTGCAGCGAGCGGGGAAGGGGCGGGGGAGGGAGGTCGTGCTGGGGGTCTGGGGGCACACGGAC
>VXBS01009277.1:120819-214042 GCA_013400255.1 Sitta europaea | reverse complement strand
AGAGGAGGGGGGGGGGGGGGGGGGGGGGGGGGGGGGGCAGGCAGGGTCAGAGGAGAACCACAAAGATGCTCCAAGGGCTCTGGAGCCAGGCTGGGGGAGCTGGGGGTGTTCACCTGCAGAAGAGGAGGCTCTGGGGAAACATTAGAGCCATTTCCAGTGCCTAAAGGGGCACCAGGAGAGCTGGAGAGGGACTTTGGGCAGCACCTGGAGTGACAAGACAAGGGGGAATAGCTTCCCACTAACAGAGTTTTGGGTTAGACGGGATATTGGGAAGAAATTCCTCCCTGTGAGGGTGGGCAGGCCCTGGCACAGGGTGCCCAGAGCAGCTGGGGCTGCCCCTGGATCCCTGGCAGTGCCCAAGGCCAGGCTGGATGGGGCTGGGAGCAGCCTGGGACAGTGGGAGGGGTCCCTGTCCTGAAACTGAATAATCTTTAGTGTCTCTTTCAACCCAAACCACTCTGATTCCCGTCTTGATATTCCTGGGGGAATTTCAGGGGTTCCCACATTACAGTGACCCAGCTGCCACTCGCTGTGTCACCAGGCAATATCCCAACATCCCATCAAGGCTCCAGGGGGACGTGTCTCTCATTCTCTGCATCCAAGACTCTTTGGAAAAACCCAAGATTTTTACCTCATGGGATCACCTTAACAAAACACCAGTGAAACAATATACTGGCCATGAGCTGGGGTGAGGGATTCCCTACAAAATAAATTTTTATCACTACATTTTTCCTTTTTTTTTTTTTTTTTTAAAGCACATTAAATCAAATTAAATACAAAGAAGACAAAGTAGAACTCTGTTCCCTGTGGCTGCCTTTTCAGGCCTGGCTGAGGGGCCATGGGCTGGCTGAGCCCCCTGTCTGGCTGGGCTGTGTCCTGGGCCAGCCCCAGCACCGTGATGCAGAGCAGAGCCCACATCTCCGGAAATTCATGTTTTCCCCTGAAAGGGGAGAGTCTCGAGATTTCAAACAAACCTTTGCCAGCTGACTGTGCAACTAAAGAAAACACTGATGTAATTCAATGAACAATGAGGAACCCAAACTTAGCACAATGATGGCTCTGGCTTTGTTTTCGGTTTCAGCAGCTCTGCACAACGTTGATTACATTCACAGGGGCCACGTTTGCAGAAAGCAAGGTCTGCAAGGCAGTGCATTCTTCCCTTGTGGGAAGAACACAGCCCTGCTCCCTGGGAATGCAGGAGCAGGCTTTAGCAAGGTCAGTCCCACCTGCATCAATTAAAGCATGTTTGAGGGGGTCAGCTCTGCTTATTCCCCCTGCCCCTTTTGAGCTAACTGGTTGTGTGGAAGGTGTCCCTGCCCAGGGCAGATGGTCTTTAATGACCCAAACCCAGACCAGTCTGGGATTTCATGCTTCTTCACAAATGCAGCCCCAAAGGATGTCTAAAGGTGTTCCAGCAGTACCCTCAGCACACAGGCTCTCAAAGTGCTCGGGGACAGAGAGCCCTGGGCAGGAGAAAATGCATCCCTGGGGCATTTTCAGGAGTAAACCACTTTGTTTCAGCACTGCTGACCATGGCTGCAGGCCCTGGCCACTAAATCCAGGCTAAACACGAGTAAATAAAGAAACTCAGTCTGAATTTAGGACAACAGGTTTGGGTTTTTTGCTTTTCAGAGAAATGTTTTTCTCTCTCAGCTTTTAAATAGGGGCTAAAACTGATAATGTATCTTTAAATACCAATGGAATCCCTGCATGAGTTTCCTTTCCTTGCCTGCTAAAACAGGGCTCCCAGTCTGGCCAGCTATGAGTTGTGCTATTTCAGGTGCTCCTATCAGTATTAAAGACATGGCATAAGAGGATGTGAGAATGAGGGAAAAAATACTCCCCTATTTTAAAGAAAAATATTTAATTCCAGAGATTTTCCCCCCACCCTGCTAATCTTTCCTTGTTTTTCTGCTGAAAGCAAGTTTGAGATCATTGGGAGAAGAAAACACAGTCACACTGGGGGCTCTGAGACAGTGTCATGGACTAGAAGCAGATTGCCTTGTGGAGATAAATAATGTGTTTGGAGATGGGAAACAAAGACAGGAAAACAAGGATGGGCTCACCTGAGCAAGAGGTGGCCAGTGGAACCCCAGAGGGGCATGGGCTGGGGTCTGTGTGTCATCACCAGGCAGCAAAGGAGACCAATTAACACGACAGAGATGTTTGCACACAAGCCAAAGCACCCAGGTACTTCCCTAGACCAGCTTTGCTGCTGGAGGAGAAGTGTTGTGGGACAGCCTCCCAAAAACCGAGCAAGATGCAGCAGCAGAGGGAATTCAGAGGCAAGAAATGGCACATACTGCAACTGAGAGCTCAGCAACTCCAGCCCTGAGACAGGCTGTGGCTGTTTGTGTCACACAGCTCTCAGTTCCCCCAGACCCTCATCAGCTCAGCAATCAGGGATGGTCAAAAATGTGACACGAGTTCGTGGGATGAGACAGTGAACAGAAAAAGTCATTTTGCCAGTGCATAAATTCCTGCTGCACCATCTTCGTAAATATTGCAGGCAGCCCTAATGCTCCCTTTCAGAAAGGATATTGGAGAACCAGAAAATTTATAGAGACAGTTTTAAAGCATCAGAGTTGTGAGCTGCTTCCACAGGAGCAGCTCCTAATAGGAGAGGTAGATAAACAAGAATTTTTGCATGGAGATGTGACTATTGAGGGAGTTATGACACAGGCTCCTAAAACCATGAGCAGCACAGAGAAGGATGCTCAGGAACAACTATTTTATTAATTCTTGTAATGGAAAAAACAGAGGCATCAACAGCATTAAATTATCTAAACTTAAGCCTACCCATTAGGAAATTAAATTGTGACACTCATTGCCCAAAAACTCCCAAAAAACTTCACTCCCTTCTCAACCTAGGACACCAAGCTGGGGGAGCAAATGTACAGGTGGGTTTGAAAGAGAGAAGTCCTTGAAAGTAATTAGTTGGACCTGAATACATGACATCAGGAAGTCTCTATATCCAGATTTTCCTAAATCTAAGATAACACCCTTGTGAAATGTCATTTGATACAAGCTCTGTCTCTTTTCCAGTTTCCTGAATCTCACTGTTGGAGATGGGGTATTAGCCTATATGGATAGCTAGAAACATTTATGGCCTTAAAATAATGAAACCAACAGGAAGAATTTTGCTGATATGGGCCCTGACCTCAGAAAGTGAACACGAGGTGATGAACTGCAGCAAGCTCTGGCGTCAACGTGACAAGAGAACAGGTGAATGTGGGAAAAGTGCAATAAAAACTAGAAAGTTCACTGTTATCAATGAATGCTTGTTCATTAATAACTGAGAAATATTGCAGCAGAGCTGATCCAAAAACATCTGAAAACACTTCTGCTCTGGCTGGTTCTCTAAGTCAGACCTGAAGCAGCTCTGCAGCCACTGGGATCAGGCCAAGCCCCAGCCCAGGGCTTTCCCTTCCCAAATCTCTCCTGCAGACCCTGGCCCCGTGGTGTCTCCTGGGCAGCAGCTGGGCCATCCTGGCTGGAGCAGGGCTGGTGTGGCCCTGCAGAGTCCTGCCTTCACACCTCTGGGAAAAACCAGGTTCACTTTCCTGGTAAAGTTTAAAAATGTTTAATAGAGACAATAAGAGAAATAAAATAAAGCAAAGGTTAATCTGGCTGGGTGCCTTGGGGCTCTGCCAGGAGCACCCCGGTGCCTTGGGACCCCCCTTGTTATCCTGTTCTCCATGCAGGGACTTCTGCACATTCACTGTTCCATGAGCTGTTCTGCATGGCCACTCCTTGGGTCTGTCAAGTGCAGTTCCACTTTTATTCGGTTTTTATCATCTTTTGATTTGGGCTTTGGGCTCTTTTTCACAGGCAGTGAATGCTGAGAGTCACTTGGGTCTCTTCTGGAAGTTATCTATTCAGGCAGCTGAAACACACTACACCTAAATTCCAAACTACAGCAAAAAAAAACCATTATACATCTATTCAGGCAGTTAAAACACTCTAAAAACTACAGAAAAAACCCAAAGCATCATACTTATAACATTCATTCTAACATTTGCAAAAAGCCAATACCAAAATATGGATGTATAACACCTCACATGCTGCTGGGTGGCCCTGGAGTCAGAGCCTTGGCTGGGCACAGAGATGTCACCAGGCTCAGGCTCTGTTCCAAACTGGGCCTGTCCTCTACAGCAGCACATTTCACAGAGCCACAGAATGGTTTGGGTTGGGAGGGACCTCAAAGCTCCTCTCATTCCAACCCCCTGCCACTGACCCCTTCCAGGAGACCAGGGTGCTCAAAGCTTCATCCCATGGCCTTGAGTTGGTACTTTTGTTTTACTCTGTCAATCATATCTTCATTACAAACCTGCAGACAAGGTCATTCCCTTCATTTATTGAGTGACAACTGGCACATTTTTGTTGGAGCACTGAGGCAGGCGCTGCTCAAGGTGGAAGTTCTTTGTTCAGGGCAGCTCAGCACTGCTCTGTGCTGGTCCCAAGTGATCTGCCTTAGGAGGAGAGGGCTTGGAAAGCTCAGGCAAGGCAAGACCTCAGAAAGTTAAACCATTCATGACCCTACAGGTCATTTCCTGACTGCGAGAGCTCACTATCAGAAAAAAACCCCAAAAAACAACGACATCTAAATTATTGCTCTGCTACTAAGAGCAGTTTGGTGTTGCTTGCAGCCTTTGAGGCACGGAACAAACAGGAGAGAAGCAGAAGCTGCGTGAGCCTCTCTGCTTTTACATTTGCAGAGCTGTGGATCTGAGGCGAGACTTAAGCTGGGCATGTGGAGAGATGCAGAAATCTTTAGATTTGCATATACAATATTGAGATCATGAGAATGTCACATTTAAATGCAAAACTCACGTGTCTCATGAATAAATCATGAATGGTGGCAAGACTGATTTCTCTTCTTTTTTTTTTTCCCTCCCTCCAATTGTCGCCCCCCTCCCACTGATCTGCAAAGCAGACAATTCCTCCTTCCCTTCCCAAGGAAACACAGTGAGAGATGAGACTTGATAAGAAGCTGAAAGCTCTTTCAAAACAAAAACATGTGCGTGTGTTTCTTGTTTATACTTGGCTAGGAAGTAAAGAAGCATCATTTCCTCTCTCTCTCTCTCTCTCTCTTTTTTCCCCCCTTCCTCTTTCTCAAGAGATACCTCAATGCCATGGCAACAGCCTTCAACCCTTCTCTTGTATGACACAAGCAGATTTGGAAAAGGTTAGCTGTGTGTTGTAATCAAACCCAGGCAGGTCAATCATGTAAAGAGATGACTTCCCCTGTGCCGTGGAATAATGAATGAATAGATCACACAGGTCTTCCTTCCTTCCCCTCCTTCTCTCCCTCACCATGTGAAGTGCCAGCAGATTAGCATTTTGTCTCTGGTGAATAAAATTGAAGTGAACAATTCCCAAAGGTTACTAGAAAACACGGAGTGCAGCGGAAATGGAGAGGAGCTGATGCCTGTAACCCCTAAACCCAAAAGTCACCCTGGTGGACAAGCCCCTCCTGGTGCCATTAAAGGGTAGAGAGGTTTTATGTACAAAACACAACAAATAAAACCCATCAATGCTGTGAAACATAACCCCCTCTCAAACTAAACAGGGCTTGCTGCCTGTGTATCATTTTCAGTCTTGAGATATCACCACCAATTTCACGCTTTGAAAGCAAGAATTCAGATCTCATTAACATCAGGCTGGGCCTGGCTTTGGGGTTCTGGACGACACTTCTTAAAAATCAGACATTTAGGATTCATCTACATGTTAGGAAAGTATTGATTCTGACAAAATTTGCTTGAGAAAAGGTTTCTCTGATCAGCAGTGAAAATTTGGATCAGAGGTGGGAACACACAGCATGAATGGTGTTGGGAAAGGACAGGCACTGGGATATGGGGCAAGGGGGCTCTTGATGTGCAGTTCCACCCAGGTCTCCTGTGCAAGCACCTCCACATAGTAAATAAACCCTTCAGTGTCTCTGTGACTTCACACTTCATTTTCCACACCAGTGGCTGAAAGCCCTGACATTCCACCCTCATTGATTTACCTCTCCTGAATATGAAGCTCTGTGGGAAAAGCTGCAGCCACAGGTCCTACACAGCAACCCCACAGTGCCTCATGCATCTGCTTTGTCCATCACATGGGTCCAAGTCCCTGGTCAGACACCTGACCTAAGGCATCCCATAGTTTATAAGGAAATATATCATTTTTCTGGGGTCTGAGGGTTAGTCTCTGCTTACCTCAGCATTGCTAAACCCCAAAATTCTGATAAAGACCTTTGTACTGCTTTGAAAGTAAATCATGGGGGAGAAATGAACCCACACAAATACCTTGAGAGAGATTTCAGGTCAGAGTTACAATTTGATAGGAAGATTACAATAAATGCAGTGATACAGAAAAAAACTGGCTTGAACCCACAAATTCAGAGCACAGCCCTGTTGGTCAGGGGGTGATCACAGTCCTGTCAAGTGGTGACTGCAGTCCTGTTGAAATGAGTGATCCTGTGGAAGTTCTGCTCCTCCTCTGGATCCATCCAGAGGTGGTGGTGGTGTCCCCAGCCCCCAAACTTCTGGGTTATAAAGGCTCAAATTCAGGCAGGAATGTTCAGGACCTCTCCCCAGGCTGGACTGGGGGGTTCACAGTGGAATGATGGAATCCTGTGATGTTAGTTTTTTAAAATATAAAAACACATATATTTTCTTTCTGCTGTTTTTTTTTTTTCTTGTCTGGGCCTTCCTGGGCTCTCTGAGAGCTCTGTGAGCTTGGCTTTCACCTAACTTGTCTCTGTCTCTGTGAAGGTTTCTGTTTTCCCCCAGCTCTGTGTCTGAAGAAGAGCTCGAGTCGTCTGCTCTCGTTCTCAGGAATTTGTTTATTCTTTATTATCTCATATTCATTCCCTGGCCTGCCACAGCTTCTCTGCAGGCCAGTGCTCTCCTCTTTGGTCTTGGTCTGTGTTGTCTCCTCTCCTTGGACTTGGTCTGTCCACCCTTGGCACAGCACCATCTTTTATACTGAAAATTACATATACTTTATTTATAACAATTCTCCAATATCTATCCACTCTGCTGTACAGTGTACTTTTCTTCTAGACCAACCCAAATGCTCCACACCACCAGAGAAGATGGAGAACAAGAGGACAAAGAAGCAGCTCAGGGACACACCCCATTGCCTCCATCTTTGCCCCCTGATCCCACATTCTAAAATCCCAAAATTCTACTTTCGCACCCTGTGACATAATAATTATCATTCTACCTAAATTCTTGTTTATTATAAATCTTCCCAGAAGGATTTCCTGGTTCCCACACTGTGAGCCATTGGATATTTTTGGGAGCCCACGATGGCACATTAGCAGAGAACCCCTCAGGCTGGGGGGACTGAGCTGGCTCCTGCAGCAAACCCAGCAACAATTTGTCAGGAAAAGGGCAGAGAGGAGTAGGATTGGTTACACCCCCATTGGCACTCTTCTCTTGTAGCCATGACACTCTCTTGCCCTCCTGCAGCAACATTTTGGGGCCATCAGAAGGTTTTTTGGGGCAGAGGTGTTCCTCAGAGCTACACAATACTCTTGGTGCACAGCATTCACCAGGACAACTCCCAGCAAAGCCATTTTTAAATCAAAGGGTTTTGCCAGTTTCTTACAAACCTGGTGATGGCCACAGCTGCACTTGGATTTAAAAAAAAGAGCTTCCAGCCTGGCTTTGAGTTTCCAGGACTGTTTAGCACTTGGATTTACAATCTTGGGTTGCTAATTGCAGTTTGTAGCTGGAGACTGGTTGATAGAAATGCTTTAGTGGTTGTAGCCATGGACAAGTGGTCCCTGGCCTTCCAGAGCTCAAGAAGAATTTGGAAAATTCTCTCAGGCACTTGGTGGGATTCTTGGGAGCTGTCCTGTGCAGGAGGAGCTGGACTCACTGATCCTTGTGTGTCACTCCCAGCTCAGGATATTCCCTGATTCCAGGTGGGCAGGCTCCTGTGGCAGTGGCCCATGGCACTGTTAATGGCAGGCTGTGGTTTGGCAATCCAAACAGGGCTAGGGGGACTCCAGCTGCTGCTGCTGAGCTTTTCTGGCTGTTGAACAAGGACCAAGCAGCCCAGAGGCACTGGGTTTGTCTTTGCAGGCTCTAATTCCATATTAGAGTCCATTAGGGAATGGAGAGGCAGGGTCAGGGAAAGTGGGACCCCCAGAACCATCACTCCCTCCTTGGGTTAACACTTCCCTGATGACATTAGGGATGCAGCAAACTCAATATTTGATATTAATCCATGTGTCCTACCCTGTAGGCTCAGCTCGTGGCTGGTGTGTGCACACACTGCCAGGGATGCTTTGCTTCATCCCCAAAATTAAGTAAAACAGCCAGAGCTTAAACAGAGCCAGCCTTCCACCCTCTGGCTCCAGCCAAACACACACATTTAACTAAATCTGTCTTATGAACTTACAATTTCCTCTGATCCTTGCCTCAGCACTCCCCAGCTGGTGATGCTATTGACTCCTGTGAAACTATTCCAGGTCATACCCATCAAAAAATCTCCAAAGAAACTATCCTGGGCCAGCCCATTCCAACAGACAAGACAATTCCTTCCAAAACCATGGGCAGACCCTTTTGGATGTTACCTGGAAGCACTCCCAGCCTTTCCTCCAATGCACACTGCTCTGAAAGACAGTGGAATTTGCAAAGCCAAGTGCTCAAGGCACTCGTGCATCTTTTCTCAATCTCTTCTTGTCAGTGTGTCTGACAAAATCTAAGTGCCAGTTTTTAAGACAGGGAAGCTTTAAGCTCCTTAAAATAGTCTTAGACCAAACCCAGCTACCAATTAAACCTGAATTCACCTACAGCTTTCTCACCCACTGGAAGTTTCCCAGACCTACCTTTGATGAAATTTTTAATTATAAAGCTGGGTTTGATCTCTGGGTGTTCACTACTATGGAAAAGCAATGCTTAGAAGTGGAAACTTAGAATGAAGGAGGAGGGTTAGAAAAGTATGAGCTCTTATTCCAGGAGAAGGCCTTTTAGCTAATATGCTTTGTTCAATCTGCAGTAGGAAAGGATCTATAAAAATGGCAATATTAGCCAATGCTTGAAATTGAAATCCATGATTTTATTTTGAAACAGCTTATCTTTCAGCACTGGATCCGAGTTCCGTGTCAGAAAAAATTTTATCATTTCCCCTCAGCAAAGGATAAGAATGGAGAGAGTAAGAGGGATTAGGATGAAACCATTGCAGCCTTGATAATGGCAGAGAGGTTTTTAAGACTGACTTTGAAGTGAAAAATTAAGAATACCTTTAGAAAAATATTTCTCCTTAATCAGAAACAGTGTATTTGTAAGAGGCATCAAATGTAAACAACAGAAAAAGCTGAAGGCCAGAGTGAATGAACGTCATCTATCCCCAGGAACCTGAAAGCTGACTTTATTTTTCTTCATTTGCATCCTGAAAGCAACAGAGGCAAAGTGGGATTGCTTCCTAAATGATCTGTGCTTGTGCTCCTGTCCCATCTCACTCCTGCTCCACCTCCAGCAGCCAGGGGCATCTCCTCCTGAGCATCCTTTTCAAACAGATTATTATGGGAAAACTTGATTTTAGCCCAGCTGCCACAGCGTGCCCCAAGCCCCAACCCAAGCCAGGCCACAGGGGGAAGAGTTTCCTACCAAAACTTTGGTAGAGCAAAGAGTTTGAGGCTTTTGAGCAAAGCCCTGCTGCCAGGAGGGCACTGCCTCTGAAGTCACTTTGGACATGAGCAGGCTGAGGGCTTGGCTGGACACACAGACAGCCTCAGCTGTGCTGTCTCTCTGTTTTAAGAGCTTTATGACTGGACACCTCAATCACATGGAATTTGGGTTTTTCTCTTATTAGAGGACCCAAATTCCTTAACCAGAACTTTTTCTACTCTGGAATTGCCTGCAAACAATACTAATTGTTCAGTAGTAGCCTGATGTGTGGCTGACAGCAACAGCAGAGAGAGCTTTGCATGCTGGCTGCAGGAATTCTCCCAACCTGGACACTTCAGGGAACAAAGCAGGAATTCTCCCAACCTGGACACTTCAGGGAACAAACCTTCCTGACACTCTCCAGAGGCCTCTTCCCTCCCAGGAGGGAGAAAGCCTTTCCCTTCTGTGGCCTTTTAACTGAATGAGTTATCCCCTTGGCTCTCTACTCCCAAAATTCCTGCTCCATCCCCTAATCTTTTTTCCTTTTTAAAATGACACCTGGCAGCCTGACTTTCCCTTCTCTGGCCCAGGTATTATCACCTGACCTTGGACCCAGAAGACATGAAATAGTCCCAAAACAACAGGTAATCAGCAGCTGACACCTAGCTGGTATCCAAGAGAGGGAACCACACACACCTGACAAAGCTGCAGAACTAACCCCTTTAATACTTTATATTTTTTTCCTTTATATTTTAGAGGATGGAGCCTTTTTAAAACACTGGGCAATAAAACACCTTATCCCCCCATGTGGACACTGCTAAAATTCTTATTTTCAGACTCTGGCTGGCTGCTCAGTAACCACCCAGAGCTCCCCAGCAGCAGCTGAGTCAGGGCTCACAGGTAAAAGTTTTGAGTAATCCACTCAGAAAAGCCCCCAGACCTCCTTCTTGCTCTTTGCTTCCTATTCTTCTCTTTGCTTCATCATCCATCACCTCTTCACCTCAGTTTGGGGCTTTTAGGAAGAGCTCTATGCGATGAATAGTTTAGTCCCTTGTAGATAATTAAAATGATTTTGTCATTTAACCTGTGTTGCTTTCTCATTTTTAGCCCCACTTAGCACCAACAGCTGCTCCCTTTGTCTGGAGGGAGCAGTGCTGGGAAGCAGCATCAATCTCAGGCACAGGAAAACACTTCAGTATTCTTAATTTTAAGGCTGTGATTAGATCGTGGTGATTTTAGGAAACTATCATGAAAATCAAGTTTTCTATAGGATTTTTATCCTGAATAAGAGAGTAATGACACAGGAGAAGATTTGGTTTCTAGCACTGTCATAAATAAATATAAATAGATTATTTTTATATCTGAAAGTATGAATAAAAAAACAAAGATATAAAATAAATTAAATTAACAGATGTAAAGAAATAAATAGAATCCTTTGTTTCTAGCAATATTGCCTCCTATGGTTAAACAACAAACACCTCTTGAACTGATCAGCCCTGCTCTTAGGCACAGTGTCCTCTTCCATTGAGGTTTGGCCTTTCCCCCAGCTGAAGCTAGATTTAATTCATTCTCCCAAATTTTAACACTCCAAATTGCTGTTCAGCTTTCCCAGCAATGATTATGTGGGAGCAGAAGGCACTTGGAGCTCTCCTAGCAGAAGCTCTGCTGCTCCTTCACATCCTCCTACGGCACCGAAGCCTCTCAGGCATTAATGAGCTCAGTCTCCAAGGGGGAATTACCAGCAGCCACGGGGGAAGGAAACAATTTCCATGGCTTGATCCCTCAACAAAGGCAGAACTCCTCCTTGGTATCTGCTCCTCCCTTCAGCAGGCTTCATTCCCCTCTCATTTCCAAAGGATCACTACGTCAGAGATGGAGGAGAAGACCCAAGGTGCAAGTGTTGGTTTAAATATTAAAGTCTAGGATTTCCAGTCCTGGAACCACAGACACCAAAGGTGCCACTGAAACTCATTTTCCAGTGAGCTCTTCTCGTCCCCACCGCAGTGGATGGAGATGTTTAGATGTTTGTGCTCTTCTTCAGTTCTTTGACTTGTTCAGCAAACTGCTTTTCCTATGGTTTCTCCAACCAAGGCATCCTTGTGGGAGCAGCACTGTCGTGGCTTGTGGGCACAGGAGGGTCAGAGCAGCTTTACTCACAGCTCATAAAATGGTGTCATTCCCTCCTGTGGCTGCTTCTGTGCAGTTCTCTGCAGACACTGCTGAGGAATCTGGGTCCCTTCTCAGTGCTCAGCTGCATTTTAATTGAATTAAGCTCTGTCACAGCAATCCAGCCATCCTATCACTGAACTCCAGTCCTGTCCTGAAATAGCTCTCCAAGTGATTTACAAGCCATGCTCCCAAGTGAAAAGGACAAAAATTAATTTCGCCCTCATTTCCAGCCTGAAAAGTTTTGAAATTTGATTTTTTCAGCGGTGATTTTCTCCATTCAAAACATGCCAGCAGTAAGGAGGCAGATGAAGAGTGGGACATGGCTGTTCACCAGAGGCAGGCCCTCTTTCCTTGCTTCAACTCCTTTTGCTTCCTGAAGGCTCAGAGGAGGTCTCATTTTTACCTTTTATTTGCACCTTTCCCATTGATTTTCAGTCCATCCGTGTCTCCTGAGCAGGACCTCCCGAGCAGCAGCCAGAGTAAACAAGGCCAGGCTGGTGGAGCAACCTGCTCTAGTGGAAGGTGTCCCTCCCCATGGCAGGAGGTGGAACAAGATGATGTTTTAAGCTCCTGGAGTTTGGTGATAGGATGGCTGGATTGCAGGGATGGAGCTTAATTCAATTAAAATGCAGTTGAATGCTGAGAAGGGACCCAGATTCCTCTCCAGTGGCTGTGGAGAGCTGCACAGGAGCAGCCACAGGAGGCAATGCCACCTCTTTTAGATTCCCCAGACACCACTCTGTGAGTCTGTGATAAATCCTGGGGGAGCACTAGCTCAGCTCCCCCAGTGTCTGAGCAATTGCACCACAGGCAGGACTGGGAGCCCTCTCCTGTCTCCTGCCAATTTAACACCTCACCTCTGGGTTTCATTTCCACACCTTCCCAGGAGAACCCAGCAGTAACCAAACCCCTGCAGGGTGAATGCTGGCTGGTGGGTGCTGCCCCAAAATCCCACCCCAGGGCTCTGTGCTGCCCTGCCCCAGGGAAGGGCTGTCCCCCGGGGTCACAGACACACTGTGAGGCTCCAGCAGCTTTTGGGGCTCCCCCTGCATGGGGGGTCTCTTGCCTGCACTCAGAGGTGTCAGGCACCCCGAGAGCAGCATGGCTGAGCCCAGGGCTCTGCTGCCCTCGGGATTCCTTGGCAGCTGTGCTGGGGTCAGCCCCAGCCCCACCAGACTGACCCCCAACACCAGGCTGTGCTCCCCTCAGCTGCAGACAGAGCCCCACTCACCTCCCTGCTGCTCGCCCCCAGAAATGAGGCAATTGGGATTTATCTCCTTTTTAGTCTGCTTTCTGCCCAGGAATTCCATCTGATTATCCCACAGCTTTGGCCTGCCACTCCTAACCTGGATCCTTGGCTGCCTCTGTTCCTGAAAGGGTGCTCTTAGCTCTTTGCCCTACTTTTAACCCTCCAAGATAATCCCTCTGCAGCACTTGGCCAACTGCCAGCAGGATTAAAATCTGCTGGGGTTATTTACTTTTCTAATGAAATGCAATATACCCAAGTATATCAGGTCTAATTAACACCCTGTCTGCAACATCTCTCCTTAGCTCTGATAATTAGAACAAAAAAAACCCCTCCACGCTCCCCCAGCCACCCCGGCCATTAGAAAGGAAATGAATTTCAGTAGGGTTTGTGGGGTTTTTTTTCCAGTTTTATCACTGCAAATAGATCTCTTTCCAAACTTCATGCTGGCTCACTCCTCCCTGTCTAAGATGAATTGTTGCCAGGAGTTGTCTGACACTTTTTAGTTTTATTTAGGTTTGGCTGAAATGGGATGTGGGTGATGAGTGGAAACTCAGCCCACCCTTGGGCCACGAAAAGAAGGTGGCACAGGGGAGTTGGGGTGGGCAGTCCCTGGGAAGGGCTCCTGAGGACATTTGGGAGGAGGGAAATCACGTTCTGCCTGAGCACTGAACCTCTTACAGCATTCCCTGGGCTGCAGGGATGGGACAAGGGGGATGCATCCCCACAGCCAGAGGGCAGGGTTAGTGGGATATTGGGAGGGAATTGTTCCCTGGCAGGGTGGGCAGCCCTGGCACAGGGTGCCCAGAGCAGCTGGGGCTGCCCCTGGATCCCTGGCAGTGCCCAAGGCCAGGCTGGACAGGGCTTGGAGAACCTTGGAACAGTGGGAGGTTGTAGTCTGATTTTCAGGCCTGAAGTTTCTAAGTGCTAGTTTTTCTGATGTTTTACTTGGTTGAAACTTGTTCCCAGAGAGGGAACATAGACAACAAAACATTGTTTTTGTAACGGTATTCATGTTGTGAATTCTTTCTGGGAGGAGAGATTCTCTCTTGATGTCCCTCTATTTTAACCAGTGTAGGTGAAGAAGTTTATCTTTCTCTCACCAGTCACAGTGGTCTGTAGAAAATTATATATATGGGAACAATCCCTAAAAATAAAATGATTCTTTCTTGACACAGCCTGAGAAGAATCCCAGGAGTCTGTGCTGTGTGTGTTATCTCTACAGTGACAGAAGGTGTCCCTGCCCGTGGCAGGGGGTGGAACAAGATGATTTTTTAAGGTCTCTTCCAACCCAAACCATTCTGGGACGATGCTGTGCATACACCTGGCAAGGGAGCAGTGACACCAGAGCGGGGCACTGAAGTCAGAAGAAAGGAATTCCCTGTTAGCTGAGGAAAAAAATAGATTTGAGGGGATCTGGGAGACATCAGGGCTGGCTTTGGTTTCCAGTGCTTCTCAGCAGGCCTTGCTGCACCATTTTTGTGGGTGAAAGAAGTCTGACACAGGAATCTTGGAAAAGGACTCCAAGGTTGCTTTACGGAGTCTGGAAAGCCTGCCTTAACTTTTCACTGCCACAGCTGCTGGTGAAACACTAATATATTTGTAATTCAGAAGAGAATAACTCCAAATAAGCACTGCAGCCTCTCAGAAGCCCTCATCTGTGCTAGATTACGTCAAGGGCTCTTGAATTAAACAAATCTGAAGTTTCTAGGCCAAGCCATTTCTGAGCTATGACATGAAAAAGCATTAGGAGATGCTTCAAACACTCTGAATTACACTTATTTTCCCTAAGACCCATGTCTCAGAAATGGATTGTCTGATACGCCTCAGGTTTTGCCAAAAACATTCCTCCCCTGGCTTTCAACCACATCTGTGCAGCCTGAGGATGTGTCCAGCCTTTTTGTAGGGCTCCAGCAGTGGGGCCAAACCCAGACATTGGGGAGCTCGATTGAACAGGGAGAACAGGGAAAGCAAATTTTATGTAATCCCTCTGCAGCCCCCAGCACTGGGCCAGCAGCTTCTCATGCCCTGATTGCCCTGCCAGCTCTTCCCACAGCATTTTGATAGTTACCACTGTCATATTGATAAAGATCCCAGGTTTAGGGTATCAGGGCAAGGTTCTCCCCCAGAGGGTGCTGGCACTGCCCAGGGAATGGTCCAGAGCTCCAGGAGCCTTTGGACAGCACTGCCAGGGATGGACAGGGTGGGGTTGGTGTGGGGTCTGGGCAGGGTTGGGCTGGGGGATCCTGGGGGTCCCTCCCAGCTCAGGAGATTCCAGGATTCTGTGAATTAATAATGGCATGCACCAAAGTTTTCTCCTTTCAACCTGCTCCCCTCAGACTAAACAGAGGTTAAAATAATTCTATAAAGATGTAGGGAGGAGTGCATGGACTTGACCCTGCCCACAGGAAGATGTCACGTCATCCAGAAGGGCAGATAATAGAGAATTATTTCTTTATACACACAGGTCACTCTTCCTTCACCCTGCAACCCCTGAAGCCAAGGCTGGGGTAGAGATTCAAGCCAGAGCTCACCAGGTGGAGGGAGAGAAGAATTCAATCTGAGTCTCTAACATCTCCCCATCTCTACCAGACACAGGCAGAACTGGGCAAACTGCTTGTGCAAAACTTGTCTGATAACACCCATCTCTCTTGATATAAAGAAAAATAGAGGAGAAGTGATGGCAGGACAGTCTTGGGCAGCAGGAGTTTCTCCCCATCCTGCCTGCTTGCAGCAGGATTGGAGACTCCTACAATATGACTCAGGATTTTACTAAAGCAGGTACCTGTGCTGTTACAGAAGAAGAGGACATTGCTGCTAAGATGCCTGAAGGAGAATCTGCAACCCCATTTCGGATGAGCTCCCTCCCAGGGAGTGTTTAGGGAGGTAGGTTAAAGCACAGACATCAGTATATTATCCAGGCTCCCTTGCATTTATGTCTTTTCCATTAGTGAGCTGCTGGAAGAGGCCCAAAATCTGAAGCCACAAAGGAAAGCAGTGACAAACAGAGAAAAAGCCTTACTGGGTTGATCCATCCCAGCACAAGGAAGGGCACACTCCTGATTTATCCCTCGTGCTGGGTGGCTCCATACCTTAGCACCAACTGTGATGATGGAGCTGGATGGATTCCTTGAAAAAATCAGCTCTTGAAGGCTGAGAAAGAGAAGGAATGATGCTCCAGAAGAGTTGTCTCTCTGCCTATGATTTTCAGCTCCTGTCTAATCCAGAATATGTAGGAGACAGATGGGAAAGCAGGTGCTTGAAGAGGGCCAGGAAGAGTCTCCCATGGCTGAGGAGAGCAGCTCAATCCCTTGGAGGTGTCAGAAGCCCCTCTGCACTCTTTGGGCTGCAGCAGGAAGGCAGGATGAAGAGTCCCCTGCAGGGGCCCTGGGCTCATTTCTGGGTGGTCCTTCCAGAGAGCTCCTGGTGTCCACCTGCAGGTGGTCTCCAGGCTGGGACAGGTGCCCAGAGCCCTGGGGACACCAGCAGAAGATTGTGCCAAGGTGGGGACTAAGGGAAGCCTGAAACGAGGAGGGGAGAAGCTGTAACTAAATGTGATTTTATGGACAAGGTGTCTCCCTGTAGTCCTGCAGCTCCACCTGGTCTCACTGCAGGCAAATCCCTTGCCAAGGGACTGCATGGGAAAGGTTTGGGGTCTGTGTGGGAGGTGGGCTTTGCTGAGTATTCATTTGCTCTAGAGGGGCCTGCAGAGCCCTGTGTGCCCCAGCAGCAGCTCCCTCCTGCCCTGCAGCACGATGAACCAGCCTTGGGAGCCTCTCAGGGCACCTGGCCAGGTTCCACCCAGCTCCCTGCAGACCTCGAGCCCCCCGGCCACCTCTGCAGCTCCACAGCTGCTCCCCAAGCCCTGCAGGGCTGTGGGGCACCTGAGGATGTCCCTCCTCACCCCTGAGTGTGCCCAGGAGGAGGAAGAGGAGCCAAAGGACACAGTGAAGAAGGGGAGCTGGGCAGGAATGGTGGCCAAGGGAAGGCTGGGAGAGCCCAGCCCAGCCCCCTGGGCTCGGCTCAGGGGCTCCAGCCCGTGCCAGGCTCAGTTGGATGCCGTGATTATTTAACTGAACTTCAGCCTGGCTATTTATGGACAGGAATATATCCAGGATCCAGGCTCCTCAAGGGTTTGAGTGCTCCTTGGGAATCTTCCAGGAAATGTCAGAAAATTCTGATTAGGCAAAATCCAGGTTTTTCCACGGGAGCCTACCAGGCTGTCTGGCTGTGGCACGTGAGGAATCTCTGATGGAAAGCAGAGACAGGCAGAGGCAGGGCAGGAGCTGCCTGCAGGACAGGAGCTCCTCCAGGCCAGGGAGGACTCCAGCTTGGGAGCAGAGATCCTTTTTGCCCCCTGGGAACAGCTTCCACGGGATTCCATGGGTGTTCAAGCCCATCCCTGAGAGCAGCTGCCCACGAGAGCTCCCTCGGGGAGGGGTGGTGGAGGATCTCACGTTGGAGAACTTCTCCTGGCTCCCACTGGACCTGCTGCAGGGGGCAAGGAGGAGAAAATGAAATATGGGAACAAACTAAAAAATCCAGCTTGCTGCCAATGTTAGGGAAAACTGCAGCTCGAGGAGGTGGTGCACAATTCCCCTCCACTGCAACTCTGAGGATTCACAAACTGGGAGCTGTATCTCCCCAGACTGGGTCTCTGCCTTTTAAAAACAATCCATGAGTATTTGCGTGTATCTCAGTGTGATGAAAGGATGGGAAGGGGCTTTAAATTTTCTTTCTGAGTTTTGAAGACCACATTTTAAACCTTTTCTCTGTAATGCTGAGATCAGTTTAATTCCTTTTTTTTTTTTTAATTTGATTGCTGGCCGACACTGCTGGGCAGGGCCCAGCTCCAGGAGCCACATCTTTCAAAGGACTAATGTGAGGATATCACCAGCAACTGCAGTGGAGATTGTCAGCATTCACAGAACCAAAGAAGGATTTCATTTGAGAGACAACTTCCAAATGAACTGTGAGACAGGTGTAGAAATAAAGTGCTTGTGAAAAACCTTGTGGAGGGGAAGGATTTACTTTCTTCTTTTCCTGTTAAATACTTCCCTCACATCCATCTGTCCCAAAATTAGGCACGTAGGGAGCTTGGCTGGGTTGGGATCTCAGTCCAGGCTGGACACCCAGGCCTGCTGAGGTACCTGGACCATCAGTAGAGAGCTGTCATGGGCAGCATCTCCTGGATGTGAGATCTTCCACCATTAGGGAATCCTTGGCACCTATTTTACACTAGGATCTCATCTGGCAAAGTTTGATGTGGGGTGATCAGAGCCTGATGTCTTGCAGGCTGAGAGCTCTCCTGGGGATGGCCGCTCTGGATCTGTTCTCATTTCAGCTTCAGGTCCAGCAAAGGAAAAGAGGCCAGCAGGGAATGCAGTCTCCAGCCCTCACTAGATGGGTGCCAAATCTCACAAACAAGTTCAGCCTCAAGCTTCAAATGCAACATTCAGGGAGGCAGACCTGAAGCTGTAATCATCTGGGATTTGCTTGTTGCCTATGTGGTCACTTAAACCCCGAGTGCTGTGGGTTGGAAGGGACTTTAAAGCTCATCCCATTCCACCCCTGCCATGGCAGGGACCCCTCCCACTGTCCCAGGGAGCTCCCAGCCCTGTCCAGCCTGGCCTTGGGCACTGCCAGGGATCAGGGGCAGCCCCAGCTGCTCTGGACACCCTGTGCCAGTGTTTTAGCACTCTCACTGTAAAAAAATTCCTTCCTTGTATCCAGTTTAAATTGACTCTCTTTTAGTTTAAAACCGTTTCCCCTTGTCCTACTCCAACATCCCCTGCCAAAAAGTTTGTTCCCATCTTTCTCGGAGAACCCCCACACGTACTTCATCCTTTAATCCTGCTGAAATCTGAGGGAATGTCCCTCTGCAAAATTAGACCTCGAAAGAACATTTTGCGGTCAATTTTAGCAGGGCAGGGCGTGCTGAAGGGCAGCCTCCCCACAGAGGTGGAATCCCTGAGCCCTGTCCCGTCCCCACGCGAGCTGCTCTAGCCCCTGCTCCTCCCCAGGTACAGATAATTACCTTCCCCTAATTGCCATCTCCTGGTCATTAGCTGTGTGAGCTGTTTACCCCAAAACACGAAGGCAGGGGAGGAGTGCTTCATCCTAGGAGAGGGTTAATCTCCCGCTGGATGCAGGATGCCCTCATGGGAATGGAATGTGTAGTGTTGGTAAGTGGTTGTGCCCCAGAAGCCTTTGAGAGCCCACTGACTACTGCATGCTAACGATTGGTATTATTAAAGAACAATTGATGGCCTGTAACCAAACAACAGAAACTAATTACTGGAAAACTTTTATTGTCCTTTAATTACTGGGCCTCTTTGTCAATTAGCAGAAGAGAGAGGGAGAGGGAAGAGAGAGAGAGAGAGAGACTCGTTTTATAGCAACAATAAATTTTCCAAAACTACAGTCATCAGTAGCTGCAGCAGCGAGTCTATTAACACACAATATTAAGGCCTGATATTTATTCTGGCTGCTAAATGTAGGTGCTTCTCTCCTGAAAAAGTGCAGAGCTCTAGGAATACTAATCAGGGGTTCTCCCTCCTGCCTGGCATGCCAGCTCTCACTGCCCAAGGAATCTACCCCTGCACCAAAGGGTTCTCTCTCCAAGGCTCCTCCAGCAAGCTGGCCCTGTGCCCACCAGGGAAACTCGGGGAGGCTGAGGGTGGGAGGGAGACAGGGCTGAGCCCTCCAGGGACAAGGATGCAAGCAGGGCCAGCTCCTGCTTGGCCCAGCAATGTTCTGTGGGTGCAGCTGTGTGTGGGACCCAGCACCCCATCGGGGCTGGCTGCTCAGACCCATCCCTGTGCTCTGCTCTGTGCTCCTGGCTCACCAGCACTACCCAAAAATAGTTTATTCAACTTTTTTTTTTTTGTTTTGTTTTTTTTTGGTTTTTTTTGTTTAATCTTTTCTCATCCGCTGCCAAATAAATTATTTCTGGGCATATTGTCACAAGTAGTTAACCTTCTCTTTGGAGCTTTGAACTGCAGTTACCCCCTGAAATGAATCACCATCTTTTTTCTGTCACTTGGCAAAGAGTGCTCACCAATATGATTTTTTCCTAGTCGACTTTCTGTGATTAACTAGTTAGTGCCTCAGCCAAAGGAAGTGGTTTGAGCACCACTACTCCTCCCACAGCACGTGAATCACCAAGGAACCAGTCCCCTGGTGGGGCTGGGCTGCACATCCCAAATGGTCCTTCCAGGTTCTCCCACCCAGGAGGAGTGAGAGCAGAGAGAGGCACCAACAGCACTTTTCTCAGGGATGAGATGCTTTGTGAGACACAGTCACTGCCAGACTCCTAAAAGCTTCAGCTGTAATGACTTTCATTTGGGATGGACTTTCATTTGGGATGGACCTTTTTTTCCCCTCAGTGATGGGCTCTGGATATCTCTGAGAATTCAGGAGCTCCACAAGGTTTTGTGTCACCTCTGGGGGCAGAGGCAGGGACAGAGCTTATTGGAAGGAGTTAAACCCCTCCCCAGAGTACCTGCTTTTAAAAGTACCTTGCGAAAGAGCAAAGTACCAACCCTTTTATCAGAAAACAAATATCATTTCCATTCCTGTTGGCAAACAGCAGAGAGGCAGGATTTTCCCAAACGCTGCCGTGCCCACCCTGGCAGCCCCTGCTCCGTGTGCTCGGCTCACCGGCGGCGGGGATTCATGGCTGAGGAGGGATAAGCCCTGGGGAAGTAGCTTAGAAATTTGTCACAGCCTGTCTTACTTTATGTTGCTTGAATAGACTCGGGGTTTGTGCTATCAGAGGGAATCCGGAGTCGCTCCTGCAGGTGACCCCAATAGCGACAGTAATCTGTGGTCGTTTGACACATCTATCCCTGTGTGACGACGCAGAGGAATAGCTAATCCTGTAAAAAGCAAGCCAAGCTACACGGGATTTCTGGAGTTTACCCGCAGGGCATTTTTATTCCATTTATCTCCCAAATTTCCCTCCTTTTCCTCTTCAGCCAGCCCGAGCAGAGGAGGAGGGCACACCTCTGTCCTCCCAGGTGTTGACAAACCGCGTGTACCTGGGGCTGCCCAGCCAGGGATCCTCTGGAGGCAGGAAGGAGCCATAAACTCCATGAACTTGGCAGGGGTCCCGCGGGCGTTATGGGAGCAGGGCAGGGTGTGGGATCAAAGCAGCACCTGCTGCAGAGCCATCGAGGAACGGAGCCAGACACCGCCCACGGGGACAGGTGGCTCTGCCTTCCCCCACCTTTACCCCTGCTTTATTTCCTTCTCTATGCACTTTTTTTAAAAAGAAATTTCTCACTATTTTTTTCCCTTTTCTGCTACTCACACAACGCTCTTTCTTTTCCTGCTTTGCAACGTTTTTTTTCTCTCTGAAAAATAACGAGGGAAGGGGTAGTATCTCCCTTTCTCCTAATTTCCTGGTTTCAGAGCTGATTTCAGAGCTCCTGCTCCTGGGAATTTCTCTCTCAGTATTACACATACACCTGGTACTGATAGGGAGATGCACTGCAGGGTGAGTGACCTTAAACAAGTAGGGAAGTCCTTACAGCAGCCTATATTCTTAGGAAACTGTACAAATAATGGTATCTAAAGTCAGGTTTCTGCCAGGAGAGGTGTTCAGTGGAAAACTGTTGTGACAGATTCTTGAAAGCTGGGAGGAAAAGCAAGAAAAAGCACATACGGAGAGAGCCAGGGTTACAGTCACTGAAACTGTGTTTTGCCTTCACCCACCTTTTGCTCCCTGATTCCTCCTTCGAGGCCTGGGTCTTGTCAGTGCTAAGAGAAGGGGTCTCTGCTGGGGACAAACCCTCATTGCTCTGGGCAGATGCTGAAGCAGCCTGACAGACAGAGCTGTGGTGGCAAAGCAGCCCCAAGGGCCAAGGCTCCCCATCCCCAGGGCTGCCTGCCCCACAGAGCTCTGCAGGTCCTGCTGCTGCCAGGGGCTGCTGAGCAAATCCGGGCTTGCTCTGCCCTCTGGGCTTTGCTCCTCCAGCCCTTCCCAGGAATGCCTGCCAGAGCCCTGAGTCTCCAGAAGCAGCTGAGGCACAGAGGTGCAGCTTTTGGCACAGCACGTTGGGGGATCCCATCCCAGCCCTTGCATCGTTGGGAGTGTGGCACTGCCCATCTCCACCCCTGAACCTTCCATCTTCCACTCGTGCTCCACCACGTGTTCATCCCAGACACACGGAGGAGTTCCTGCTAGAGACAAGGATTTGGGAGACCTGGGACCTGTTGTCCCACATTTCCTGAGGGAAGGGACGTGAGCCAGGCTCTGTTCCCTGGCAGGGGACTGGAGCTCTTGCTGGGTCTGTGGGAGCAAACCTCTGCTTTTCTCCAAAGCACAGCTCAGAGCTTGACCTGCGGTTTGAGCACAGGAAGAGACACAAAGAGGCTCAAACCTCACTTCTGAAACACCGTGGCTGGGTGGTGTTTGTGCCCAACAAACACAGAGAAGTCACTGCCAGGAGAGGGGACATGGGAGAGACCATCCCTGTAAGAAACAATTACGAGAACGGATCACCTCCCTCTGGGGCTCTTCCTGAGGGGTTTTCTAGCAATTCTGGCACTGAGCACCAATATCAATCACATTCCCTGTCCTGGCCACCTCTGCTGGCAGCAGGGCTCGGCACCAGAGGTGAGATCTGCACCCTCCGTGTCACACATCCCCTGCTCTCACAGCAGGGACGTGTGAACTTCACAGCTCTCAGACCCACTTCAACACAGGGGCCTTTCTCAGAGGGCAGGAGGAGTGACTGCCCTCCCACAGAGCTGCCCTGGCTCTCCCTGGGAAAGGACAAAGCTGCCTGGGGGTCTGTGTCCCCTCTGGGAGTGGCTGGAAGGGAGGCAGAGCTGCCAGGAGCTGTGTGAGACACAAAGAGGCACCTGCTCCACTCTGGGGCTGATGTCAGGATCCTCCCCCCTCTTTGACATTTTAGAAACCCCATGTCTAAGAGAGACAACGTGATGGAGAAATATTGGGGTTTTACTTCTGAAACCCTGAGATTTTGTGCATTGTCATGACTTTTCCCTGCAAATGAGAACAGGTCCCAACCCAGGCTCAAAAACCAGAAGGAAAATAAGAAGGAGTTCCAATTAAATGTGTAAGCCTTGTGACAGTTTGGCTGGTTTCGTGGTTTGGGAACCTCAGAAGTTTTTAACAGTTGGGGTTGGCAATGCTTTTCAATTACAGGGAATAACTTGCCTTTTTATAGAGCCTTTCATCTGGAGGATCCCAGCTGGCTTCACCAGCTAAACCCACAGCTGTCATCCAGTGACCTGGCCACTCAGAAGGTGGGGCTGCCAGAGCCACCCAGAGGTTCCCAAAGAACCTTTGCCAAGGGAATGGGACCCTCCCCAAGCCCACCTGACCAGGCCTTGGCTTTCAGAATCATTGCAGCCTGCAAGATGCCAGCACAGGTCCCAGCCCCAGGGCACTCAGGTGACAGCAGGGACTTTGCAGTGTGGCTCTGTCTTCCTCCCTGCTCCCTCAATAGCTCTTCCCAAACCAGTCCGTTGCTGTTTTGCCTGGATGAAGAGCATTTTCCATGCTTTCTCAGGAAGGCAGCAGACTTCTAGCAGCAGGCTTGATTTTTAGGCAAATCTGTCCTGTGTTGTCACTGAGTCAGAGTGGGAAAGCTGGGAGATGGTTCATGTGCATCTTCTGGAGATCATTTTCAACACAAACAAACACATTATTGTGTTGTTATGCAATAATGAACACGATTTACTGGGTCTATTTATATAAAATTAAATCATTAACTAATGAGACTACAATTTAATTTTAATTTTCACTGACGTTTTTAACTGCAGGAAATTGCCAGAAACACACAGAATTCATCCTTTGCCATGGTTAAGTGATTCAGAGCCTGAGTGGCTCCCCCATGCCAACCTGAGGTCAGTAGTTTTGATGACACATCCTTTCTACCACATCCAAGGACGAGAGAAATCTCTCCATAAGGTGGGGAGGCACAGATGCTCACCACTTCTCACAAGAAACTGGTTTCAGGCCAGTCACCAAAGGACTCTTCAGAGAAATGCATCACCCCTGGGCAAGGAAGAGCCACCCAGTGCCAACCCCCAGCACTGAAGAGCCCTGGCCCAGGGTCTGGAGCATTTTGAGATCTGCTGATAGTAATCCATCCAGCAGCAAGGTTCCTCATTTGAACCAGCCTGGTTTGCTCCTGGGATCCCCTATAGAACACAGTGGTACAATAGACCTGCACTATATAATTATCATGCTGTATCTGCTTTCATATCACAGGTATTTTTAGATGTGTCAGTTTGAAATCTAGGATTTAGTGCACAGAGCCTAATGGATTGTTCTCTCTTTCCCCCTCTTTTAATGTCAACTCTCAATATGCATGAAGCAGACATAAAAGCACTTTTTGTGCAGGTGCTGTGAATCTCCTAGCACAGATGACAAGGGGAGATGGTTTTCTAGATTCATTGAGCTTCAGAGGAGACAGAACTCAATGCTCCAGCCTGAGTTCCTGCACAGAGACAGCTCAGGTTTCCCCCCCAGCCCCTCCACGAGCCCAGCAGCTCTGCACACCCCAGGAGAGGCAGTGGAGCTCCCTCCCCCAGGGGTGCCTCCATCCTCCCAGGTGGGGCCACACTCAGGGCCCAGAAAGGAGAACAGGGGGAAGTCACCCCAGTTCTGTGCAGAATTCAGGAGCTCATTTCTGCCTGGCTCAGACTTGGCAGCATCACAAAGGGAGCCAGAGCAGCCAGGTCCAGGCTCCTCTGAGAGGGGACCTGAAATCCTCCCCCTGCCTGAGGCTGGGTTTGGCCTCAGGGGCTGAAATGGTGATTTCCTCCAGCCACAGGCACTTACTCCTGTCTGGAAGACAAAATATTGCCTTGGACTTGACTCAGGGCTGGGTGGGTCCATAGCTGCTCCCACCAGAGGCATGGTGTGGCAACCCAATTAACTGGGATAAATCAAAATTAGCCCAAGTTATCTGCATCAGGGAGTGGACCTAGGACCCTGGGGAGCAAGAGGCCAAGACCTCAGACTTGTAAGGTCAAGCCCCTGCCCTAAAGCCACGATTGGACATTTATCAGGTAAACCCTTTATCTGGCCAGGTTAGCCATGCCCCTGGGTCTTTGGATGCTGCTCTCCTCACACCATGTGCTCCCTGGAAGGAGCTCCAGCCCATGTGGTGTGGATCTGCCTAAAGAGCCACTCCAGTGGATCAAAGAACATCTCTGGGCCATCCATCACACCCACCCTGCTTTCTACAGCCACACTCTCCAAACCAAACTGGGTCACAGGTAGCAGGGGGATTTCCCCCAGAAGAATGCTACAGCACGGAGAGTTCACAGCATCCCCCCAAAATGGGTGACCCAAAGACCTCCCCAGCCCTCAGGGCTCCAGGAGAGCTGCAGCAGGGCACAGGCTGGGCACCAGCCCTCCCTGCAGCTCTGGGTGGGCTGCAAGGAGGAGAAGGAGCTGAGGTGACGTCTCATCAAGTCACCCCAAGGGCAAAAAGGGAAAATAAAAAGGAGCATGTTGTCCTCTAACTTTTAGTTTATCAAACTGGCATTGCTATAGCATAGTTCTGGATATGCTGTACCCCACCAGGCACTGAGCTCTGAGGGGGTTTGACAGACACATGAGAAATCCCCTGTTTTGGCCACTGACCCTCTAATAGCCCAGGTGCCTGAATTACATGGCGGGCACTGGTTTTATTTTCCAGCACTGCATCTGGCCTCTGGACAGGGCTCCAGAGAGACTGACAGAGGTCTGTGAGCACAGACACGTGCACTGGGCTCACAGAGGTGTCCAAACCCCACTAAGATTTCATGCAGCCAGGTTAACCCAGCTTTCCTCTCAGCAGAGCTGCCCTGTGCCCAGCACAGGCTCCACAAACACAACCCCAGGGCAGGTTCATCCCAGAGATCCAGGGAGGCTGGCATGGCTCACTCCAGGTCCAGGCAACCCAAACCAGATCAATTCACCCTGACCCCACATTGCCACCTGGTTATTTTGCTCCTGGTTTATTGTTTCTCAGTATGAACTTCAAGTAAGAATCACAGAAGCATTTTTTAATCTGATTTTTTTTTAAAAGCTAACTCAACATCAGCACAACATCAGAGTAAATAAAGGGGCAGCTCTGACTGCAATTGTAGTACCCATCACACTGGCAATTTTTGATTGTGTGAATGATGCTCTGGGATTGTAGGAGAGGCATAACTGAGGCAAAAAGAAAATCCTTCTGCTTATTTAAGCTGTCACTACCATAGAACAGAAGCCCTTGTGGAAACCAGTAATTCATGGGAGCAGGTTTTCAAAGTCCCCCTATTCAGGCATTTCAGCCCAAGGTAAACAACTCAGTTCTGGTAGTTAACCCCACCCTGCTTGAGGTTGAAGTGAAGCGTTTTGTTCCAGTATGTGGTATTTACTTAATAGCTGTTATCAAGTTATTAAGAGATCCCCTCGCCCCACCCACAGCTGCTGGATCTGTCACCACGGGTCCCAGAGCAGAGAGGAGTCACTGAGCAAACAAGGAAAGAACAAGGCAGTCAGAGATAAGGGGGACATGGGGGAGGGTGAAAATGTCTGTTTTTATGAAGGCATCAAATTGTGAGGAAATAAATTCACAGAACTGTAGAACCACAGAGTGGTTGGGGTAGGAAGGGACCTTAAATACCATGGGCAGGGACACCCAGGCTGCTCCAGCCTGGCCTTGGGCACTGCCAGGGATCAGGGGCAGCTCCAGCTGCTCTGGGCACCCTGTGCCAGAGCCTCCCCACCCTCCCAGGGAAATAAAATCCATCTGGAGCAGGTGTTGTGTGCAGGACCAGCAGCACTGAAGTGGATTTGACACTTCCCAGCTTTGACCCAAGGAGCCCTTGGGTGACTCTGTGCTCCAGCACAGTGGGAGAAAGCTTACCTGGAGGGTGCTGGAGCTTAGGCAAGTGCAGACAGTGCCATGAGGTCCTCCTGTGGTGTCCTCCGTGGTGGCAGGCAGGGACAGCCGGGGGCAGTGGGTTTGGCAGGAGCACGTTGTTCAGCTGCCGAGGGGCAGGGATGGTCCCAAAGCCACCCCTCTGCCCCTGGGGTCTGGCCCCAGCCCTGCCCCTCTCCCCTTACAGCCCTCCAGGCTCCTGCTGGGGCTCCAGGAGCAGAGATGCACCAGCAGATGTGCCCCATTGTGGGTGATGCCATGTGCATTCTTTAGGGGAGATAACAATAGCAGTTGGTCTATTTTTAATTCAGTTCCTTGACAGAACATTTAGCCGTTCCTCTTAGAGAAGAATTTTGTAATGGGTTCCTATCATGTCAATTTGGAAAGTGTTCCAGCCTCCCACTACTGAGAAGTGTAAAACTATTGGCAACATATGGCATCCCCGTGGAGCTATTTAATTGTACAAAGGGCTGCCAAAAGATAAAAAGGGACTCAAGAAAAAAAAAAACAAAAAAAACAACCCAACCAACACAACTACTAGAGCTCTGTTCTTCCCCTTTCACCATCTAACAGCAAAACAGCTTGTTACATTTCCTAAATCCTCTCTCAAACAAAGCTGGGCTGCTGCTTCCGTGCTTAATAAGCTGGGGACTGTCCTGGTGTAACCAGGGATTTGACTCCAACCCAAGTTTCCCGTGGCTGAATTGTGATTCCAGGTGGTGGTGGAGGCTGCCAGAGTGGGACCCTGTGCTTGTTGTAGGGCTCAGCCTTGGGGTGGGTGGTCTGTGGGGCAGGGAGGGGGTGCAGGAGGGGACAGGGGCAGTTCCAGGTGTGTCTGCATCTCAGAGAGACCCCAGGGCAGCCCCGGGGGCTGTTTCTCAGGGCTGTGGGTATGTTGTTGTTGAACTTGCTGTCATACACACAGGAGAGCACACCTCGAGGGTCCCAAGGAGCTACATGGATTTTGTGGTAGCCCTTAGGAGAGTTTAAAGGGTTTTCTTCTGAATGCCTGGCTGGCCTTCAGGCTCTGCATCACTGGGTGTGGGCATGGCCTTGTTTCACCCCTGCACCCCATGCTGGGTGAAAATGATTCTGGTTTGGGGGTCCCTGCCCCAGGAAGCCATCACCACCACCCCTGGGCACCTCCACCTGCAGCAGCACAGCCCTGCTCCAGACCCAGGCATGGGCACAGCACCTTCCAGGGAGAAGGCAAAGTAGAGCAGGCAACAGAACTCTTTATTTGCTTTTTCAGCTCACTGCCCAGGAGAAGCCTCCATACCTTGGGGACACTCTGGAGGTGTCAGGGCCCTCACATCCACAACTGATCCCTGGCCTGGGGAAACACCTCTCCTACCCCATGGGAACTTCATGAACAGAAGAACAAAGCACCCTAGTGAAGGATGTGAGGGGACTTGAGACCAAAAGAACCCCAGTGAAACAGGCAGCAAGAGA
The DNA here is from genome assembly GCA_013400255.1 of Sitta europaea. Classification (NCBI taxonomy): domain Eukaryota; kingdom Metazoa; phylum Chordata; class Aves; order Passeriformes; family Sittidae; genus Sitta; species Sitta europaea. The sequence goes on along the minus strand of VXBS01009277.1, from coordinate 185,666 downwards.
GCTTGTTGTGTCAGAGATTAGAAGGCTGCAAAAAACTTGTGGCACTGCTGAAATGCCAGTGAAGGGAAGGAAAGGCATGAAAGCTCCAAGGAATCTCCATTATTCATCTCGAATGGGACAAACAGCTGTGCCATGTGTGTGGGTAGAAAGACCACAGCTCCATCAGGGCTTTGTAAGGGGACACAAGAAGGGGTTAACTGAAAGAATCAGGAGGGAAAAATAAAAGCAAAACAACACACAAGGCAGGGAAGGTGTCAGCCAAGATGTCTTCAGCTTCTTGAGAGAGAAGAGGTGGAAGAGAAACCAAAAATACCCAGTCTGTCACTAAAACCGCCCCTGTGCTGCAAACCTGGCGAGGCACAGGCTGCACAGCTCGGTGGGAGCAGCTCCAGGTTTCATCCCCACTACCCAGGCAGTGCAAGAGCAGGAGCCCTGCATCACCTGGATCCTCCTCTTGGATGGCAATAAAAAGGCATTCAAATGGATTTTCAGAAAATCTTTCGACCTCATTTCTCAAAGTCAAATTTGACCAACTTGCAGGTGTTGGACCAAGGCTGTGACGAGCCCCCAGCCCCATCCCTGCCTGCTGCTGTCCTGAGGGTCTCTAGGGACAGTGCAGCTGTGATCATTTTTGTCCTCCCCTCCTCTGCTGGCCCCCACTGGAGCGACTGCAGAACCCCACAGGGAACCCACCTCATCCCCATGGACCAACTAAACAGATCTTTGCCTGCTTTCTGCTTTACAGCCACCATTTCCTGACAATAAAGGAAGGACTAGCCTGACAGAGATATAAATATCTTGACTGAGATGTAAGATCTAAATCCCAGAGTCTTTCCTATCCTGACCCTGTCACCGAGGTGATTTGGGAAAGTTCTGTGATCCCAGCACAGACAAGAGGGAGGAAGAAGCCTGAGTGCATTACTCCACTAAGGGCTGTTCAGCTCCCCACTGGATGCATTATTTATTGCAGGACCTGCAGTAAATGGGTGTGTGATGAGCTCTCAGATGGAGCCTTTGTGTTGGCTCAGCCCCACTAATGCAGCCTGCAGAGAACCCCACACAGGCTCCACCAACAGCACCCACTGAGCTCCCCTGTGCTCCTAAGATCATTCTCTGGAAGTTTTTGTGTGAATTGGAGCAAAAGGTGGCATTGTAAAGGCCAATCTAGTCTTTATTAGTGCGTGTTTTATTTCATTCGAAAAAGCTTTTATTGCATGGCAAATAATCACATCTGGGAGGTCTGATAGGGGAAAATCACTGCCTAAAACCATGTTTTTGGTTAACCAGATGAATAGCAAATGCTGAATCAACTCACTTTCTTTTTCTAAGTTGGGCTGGACCTCATTAGTACAGGAATTATTTCACTGTGAAAGAAATTAACAGTTTGAAAAAAAAACTAGAATTTTTTTCTTGACCAAATGCATTTAAAGAACTCATCTCTGTCCTCGTTCCCTTTGGCAGCAAAGACAGAGATTTACAAGGTTGTCCTAACAGCTTTGTGTCATGGCTTGGACTCAGCATTTGGGAAATACACGCTGGGATCTGCAGGATGTGCCTGGCAGGAAGCAGCAGCCCGGGACCCTCAGGACCATCAGCAGTGCTGGGGTCGGACTGGGCCCCCCAGAACGGCTCCTCAGCAACTGTGAGAGCCTGGGACAGAGCTGTGGGACCCCAGGCTGCTCTCAAAAATGTGTGCATTGCAGGGAACTCACAGCAATCCTGGCTCCTGGGTGCTGAGCCACCTGTGAGCTGCCAGCTCCAGCCAGGGGCTGCCTGGAGCCTCCCCTGCTCTGGTCACAATGCATTGGATATTTATTTTAATTTCATAGATATTATATAATTTTTATGATATTATATAATAAANATTGTAAAACTGCCCTGTTAAACTTCCATCCTGCCCAACAAGTGAGGATCCCCCATATGGAAAATCAAGAGCTGGGGGATCTCTGGGCACCAGAGATGGTGAGTGCAGGTATTTCCCTATTTCTCTGACCCTCCTCTGCCTTTCACAATCCCTTTCTGCTGCTCCCATGGCCTCCCCTTCTCCCTGAGGTGCCTGCTCCCCTCCATCCCAGTCCCACTGGAATTCACTCTTCCCTTGGTTTCACCCCCAGCTCTGCTCCCTTGGCTCTGTGTGACACAAGGAGACTCCTGCCCCTCCTGGATCATCTAAAAAGTGTCTAAAAGGTGACAGCAGAATCCTGAGCCTCCTGAGGGAACACAGGATTGGGTTGGACACGAGGTGCTGGATTAGCTCAAGGAAAAGCCAGAGCTGGGTCCAGGTTTGTGTGGCCCTGAACTCAGGGATATCATGCTTCCTTCTCTTTAATAAGAATGGTTTTAAAAATGGTTTCATCTCAGGAGAAATTGGGAAAGTCTTTGACATCTCAGCACTTTTCACTGGGATGAGAAATGCTTTCCACTGGACAATAGAGTGGACCCTGCTGCCTCTCCCTAACCTTAATATTTTAGTGAAATAATGAATCTCATTAAAACCAAATCAAATCAAACCAACCAATCAAAACCAAAAAAACAGAAACAAACAACCCAAACCAGATGAGAAACACTCAAACAAAAGAAAGGATGAGGATGGCTGGTGTAGGATGGCCCATGCTGCTGCAGAATATCTTTGTGGGGAACAAGACTCTCCAGGCTCTCTTCTCTACCACTGGCCCCTCTTAAAACTGCTTTCTTTGCTTGGTTGGGCCATTTAAAACCCACCCAGAGACACAGCACTGGCAGGCACCTGAGGAACCTTCAGGGAGAAGAAATGCAGAGGAGAAACCTCAGCTTATGGCAGAGGAGTCTTTATTTAACCAGATCTAAACTGCAATATCAGCAACCTGAGCTCTTTTAAATAAAACTCCAACTGCAGGAACCACGGGTGCAGGGGAAGAGGTTGCTGATATCTCAGAAAAATTTCTTGTTTTGGTTTTTATTTTATTGTTGCCATAAGATTTTGCTGTTGGGTGAGCAGGGGAACAAGGTTGCTCTTATTATTACAAAATGAGAACAGAAAAAGGGAATCTGCTTTTTCTTCAGCTACCCATTGATGTTAAAAGCAGTGTTTAGAGTATTCCAAGAGGGAGAGGGGCCATGGTCACCTGCAGACCCTGGGAACAGAGGTTGTGCCATCAACTTTCTGGCAGATGTTCCTGATGCTGGAGAAGAGGAGGCTCCAGGGAACCCTCAGACCTTCCAGAGCCTCACAGGGCTCCAGGAGAGCTGAGGGGGGACCTGGGACAAGGGCCTGGAGGGACAGACACAGGGAATGGCTTCCACTGCCAGAGGGCAGGGATGGGTGGGATACTGGGAATAAATTCTGCCCTGTGAGGGTGTTGAACCCTGGCACAGGGTGCCCAGAGCAGCTGGGGCTGCCCCTGCATCCCTGGCAGTGCCCAAGGCCAGGCTGGATGGGGTTTGGAGCAGCCTGGGATGGTGGAAGGTGTCCCTGCAACTCCCTCAGAGTGCAGAGATTGCATGACTAAAATGAGGCTTGCCAAAAGTTAAGCTGAGTTACAACTCACAAATATATTTTAAATAAAAAAGCCTAGGTCACACAGACAAAAAAGAAAGTAAGATGGATGAAATAAAACCCAAAAGTAGTTGCAGAAAAAAAAATCCTAAGTGAGTCCTTTGCTTCAGTGTTCATTAAAGAGGCTGCTGCAGGACACAAGGGCACAGGGATGATCACTAATGGGCATGAGATTTATAAAAATGGAAATTTCAGCATCCAAGGTGAAAGCAAAACTGAAAGAGCTTTAAAGCACTGAAGCCAGGGGGAACAAATAATCCAACCCAGACTCCTAAAAGAACTGGCACATGAAATCATGAGTCCAGTCTCCAGGATTTTCAATACATAAGTCGAGCAGAAAAAATGACAAGCCCAGTTCTCCTGTTCTGAAAAAGAAAGAAAGGATCCAGGCAACTAGAGACATCAACAGTATGCAAAGCTCTGAATAAATTTGCAAGGAAAGAATAATTAAAGACCCGAAGGTAAATGGAAAATCGGATCAAATATAACAAATAAAACACTTGGATGATCCTGAGGAGGGAAGCAATAGAAGCAGAATGAAATGTAATAGTACAAAGTGCAGAGCTGTGCACGCTGGGAGTAACAACAGGAATTGCTGCTTGGAGCCTGGGCCTCATCACTTGGAAATGACAGAACAGGAGAGAAAGTTATTTCCACTCCTCTGTGGCAGGGGATGGGGAGCTGCCAAGCTGCCAGCATGGAAAGGCTTATCCCAGGCAAGGTTTGTCCCTCTAGGAATGGGTGGTGTCAGCAGTGCATCCCTGCCCATCCACAGCCAGAGCTCTGCAGACCCCCCTGGAGGGACAGAGATGGGAAGGGCAGGGAAAGGCTCTGGAAGGGGCTGAGCTCATCTGCCCAGAGAGAGGGAGGGTTGGCTGGGGCAGGAGGAGCAAACAATGGCCAAAAGAGACCTGAGTGCAATGAGAGAAGGGGGAATAAACAGAGGGGAGGAAGAAAACTACTTAAGCTAAAGGACTGTCTTGGAACAAGGACAAATGCAGCATGCAGGCCATGAAAGTGTTTGGGAAGTTATGAGAAGACTTTTAATAGAAGAGCAGTTAATGGTCTGGGAAAGTCTCCTGAAGATGAGGGGAAGGAGGGAACTAAACCTTGACTTGGAGAAGAGATGGCGACTTTCCTGGTGGGCTGTGTGGTGTGGGTGCTGGAGATCTTTTCTCATCCTCTGGTTGGGGAGGGGGATGTGAAAGAAGGGGATGGGCAGGAGGTGAGAGGTGTGGCTCAGCACAGCCAGACTTGCCTGGTTGCTTCTCCTGGAGGTGCAGAAATACTGGGCACCACTCAAATGCCTCTGGTACCTCTGAATGTTCATCCTTTCACAGAATTCTCTTAGGAAAATCACCTGGTTTGTGGGTACTTTATTATTCCTTTGCCACTGAAGTAATGATTTGGGTGTTAGTGTTGATGTTTGTACAGACAAAGTAAAACTGAAAGTGAGAAAGAGGGGGAAATTAGAGCTGCCCGTAGATTTTCATCTGGGGGAGACCAGACAGCCAGATTTGGGCAATATTTGCCTGGAAGGGGCAGAGCTGGAAAAGTCGATTCTAACCTCCACAAATACCTGCTTTCACCCCAGGTACTGGTGCTTGGCTGTGGTGTTTCTAGAAGGCAGCTGATGCTGCAGCAGAAGAGTTTCCCTATCATACACTGGATAAAATATAAGTTGTTTGCAGAAGGGCTGTGCTTTGAGACTGGGCATCAACCCAGGAGCTTTCTCTGAGTGAATATTAACTCAGTTTTCTCCCACCTCCATGGCTCAGAGTCTGCTCCATGGACAAAGAGTTAAATCCTCAGGGTGCTGAGCTGTGTCCAGCAGGGCAGGCTGGGCACAGTGTCCCTGCAGGGCCCTGGCAGCTCCTGGTGTTGAGAGGGTTAATTGAGCAGGGAGGATTGGGAGACAGGTTCAGCTCTCTTGCCCTTCCATGCTCTGGCTGGCTGGTGCTCTTCCCATTCCAAATACACCTCTGGGACACGGGCAGGGCTGGCTGCTGCTGCTGGAGCAGGAGGTGGAGCAGAGCCCGGATTTTTCAGTATCACTGGAATCATGGCTGAGCTGAGCTGGGGACACCAGAGCTGGGCAGGCAGGATGACCCCCCTGGAGTGTTCCCATGGGCTGGAGGCACATCCACATTCCATCTGCTAGCTGCTGGCCTGTGAAATCAGAAAGTGCTGCTCTCCACCATGACTGGAGCCACTATTCAAATTCACTTGGATCACAGAGTAATTTTTCCACTCTGTTTAAGGTTTCTTTCGCAAGTGCCACTCCATGTCTCTTGATTTGATTTCCTTGTACCTTTTTTAATCCATATTTAATAGGTTTCCAGATTTTTAATAGCTTTAGAGATTTCTTTTCTCCTTCATGTCTATGTTGTTGATTGTAAGACTGGCTTTTGGATGTCTCCTTTCTTTGATACCTCGCTCGCCTGGGTCGTCTTTGCACTTATCCTTTAAACATATTCGCAATGCACTTGGTTTACTTCATTGAGCATTTTTGAAAGCATTGCCTTTGCTTTTCCTCTCAACTCTGTTATCTGAATACATCTTAGGTAATTAATCAGCTCCCATTGATCTGAACATAAATTTCCAGATTTTTCAGACATTCATTACATGTGCTGAATAGAAGTGAGAGTGACTGGATGAGAGAATTCATACCTGACAAACAGCCCATCCAGATCTGAGCTGTTCCTTCTCCTGTGCTCTTCTCATTGAGTAGCTCAGGGCGGGGGGGAGTGATGTTTTTCAGGCAGCTGTGAGTGAGAAGCAAAAGCTCAGAATATAAATTCACTCTCTTAAGGGCTCTTCTTTCCAGTTCCTGTGGATCAGCAGCCATTTCTGAATTTGATACGACCAGGATTAGCTGGTCCTGAGAGCTGCTGTTGCACTCCTGAGCCCACCCTCTGTTCAGTCCATGGGGGTCCCAAAGCACAGCATGACCACGGGGGGCTGGGCTGGGTGACCCTGAGCTTCTCCTGCCCTGCTTGCTGGGAGCACAGTTACCTCCCCTCACCCTGAAACCAGCCCAGGGCTCTTCATCTGTGCCCTGCGAGCTGAGCACAGGGAGTAAAAGACAGCTTTAGGTCCAAATTAAAGGACATAGGTGGGGAGGCAGGAAATCATGCCATGGCTTTGTCTCCACGTGTCCACTGTCATGGGGGGAGGATGCCAAGGAAGGAAGAAAGAAATGATGCACTGTGAGGTGGTAGAAGTGCAGCCACACAGCAAAACCCCAGAGCATTAACATTAACATTAACATTAACACTATCAATGTCCACCTGTGTAATCTCAGGGGGCCCTGGGGTGGGTTTTCCATTGAGTTATATCAAGCTGCATGACACTATCCTCCTTGGCACTGTATTCAGCACTCCTGGAGGTGCAGGATTCCCTCAGAACTGGATTTAAGAGCTGCCCCAGCCCTCTCAGGCCTGAACCAGCTGCTGCCACCTTTGCTCCAAGCACAATCACCCATCCCAATGACACAGAATTCAGAAAAGCCACTCCTCTGTCACTGGAACTTCTCAGAGCAGCTCCCAAGTAGTGAAGTCTTGTTAGGGGAACATTTCCTGCATATTTAAAGAGCTTTGAGCCCTATATGCACATACCTCATTGGGCTTCACTGCCAAAAGTGCAATTAATGGGTTTAGTGCTGCAGTGCAGGGCAGGAATAGCACTGCCTCCCTCTTTGTGCTTTGTGTGGTCTCCTGCTGCGAAGAAGGAGGAAAGTATTGGTAAGCAGAATGAAAAAAAGTATGAATTGCACATCTTAGTGAGTGGCCATGAATGATGAAGGCTGTGGGTAGGGCACGGATCAGACAAAACTCATGCTGCAACAATTCACCCTCATCTCCCTGGCAAATGACAGTGCAAGGTGTTTGTAATGCAAAGAGCTCAGTTTAATCAGATCCTCCCTCTCTGAGGATATATTTATATGGCCACTCATTAGTTTATCCCCACACTTTGGCTTCAGCTGGGAGACTTTCAGAGTAAGCTACAAACCAGCTTGAAAGAAGGGTGTTGAAACTACATCTGAATTAAAACCTAATTCCTTCTGCTAGGAAAACACAGTTCTGGGTCAGAGAGAGCAGAGCATCCAGGATGGTCAGTGTTTCAGAAGGATAATTTTTTTCCAATGCTTAGTTATTATTAACTGTACCTCTTATTCATCCTGCCTCTTGATCCTTTTTCCTGAAGCACAGAATTTGCTCATGCAGTACAACTGTCTATCAGAAATCACTGTTGCAAACTGATTTCCAGTTGTCAGGCCCAAAGATATTTTTATTTTAGTCAAATATTCTGTTCCACTAATTCAGTCAGCTCACCCACAAGTTTAACAACTGCTCTGAAGAATGTGCATGTGAATAAGATTTGCCAGTGTTCCTGCTTTTTGAAATGGGCTGTGCCTGGTGTGTGCATGAGAATGATTTAATATTTAAAGGGACTGAAGAGGATTTGAAGAATCTTCATAGCTGAGGAAGTTTGTGAAAAATCTCCTTTCTGGTTAAAAAAGGATTAGAAATATGGATTCTGTTTATTGCTGCAGACTCAGTTTTCCCAGTGTTCAAGGCAGCCTAGGGAAAAATTGTATTTCATCATGCAGTATGGATCTAATCCTACAAGGTCTCAAATAACCAGGAAAAAGCCACTGAAAATAGCAGGATGGCTCCTGTGCATGGCAGTAACGTGGCTGTACAGGCACTGGGGTGCAGGGAGACTGTTCCACACCTAAAATCAAACCACAGCTACGAGCTGGGGGGTCAGGACCTAAAGGCAGCCGGTGGGTGGCTCTTGCCTTGTGCCCATCTCCAGCCCAGCCTCACATGACAGAGCTGCTCCTGCCCTCTGCTCTGAGTGCCCCAGGGGCTCCTGTGCCTCTGCCCAGGGCTGTGAGCCCTGCCCAGCACTGGGACAGCCCCAGGGATGTCCCTCTGGGAGCTGGGGCACAGCCACAGAGGCTCTGCTGCTGCCTGTGTGCCCCTGGCTCAGCCCCTGTGCCAGCCCTGGGGGCACCTGGGGGGCTGTGCCCAACCCTGGGGGCACCTATGGGGTCTGTGCCCAGCCCTGGGGCCACCCCGGGGGGCTGTGCCAGCCCTGGGGGCACCTCGGGGGGCTGTGCCCAGCCTTGGGGCACCCCTGGGGTCTGTGCCCAACCCTGGGGGCACCTATGGGGTCTGTGCCCAGCCCTGGGGCCACCCCGGGGGGCTGTGCCCAGCCCTGGGGGCACCTATGGGGGGCTGTGCTCAGCCCTGGGGGCACCCCGGGGGGCTGTGCCAGCCCTGGCTGCTCAGCACAGCAGGGACAGGAGCTCCTGGAGCTGGGGAAGGGCCTGGAGCAGCTCCATGCCCAGGGAAGGCTGAGGGAGCTGGGGCTGCTCAGCCTGGAGAGGAGCCCCAGGGAGAAGGGCCTCAGCCCTGGGGGGGCCTGGGGGTCCCAGTCTGTCCCAGTCTGTCCCAGTCTGTCCTGTGTGCAGGCAGGGCACGGCCCAGGCTCAGCCCCAGGCTCAGCCCCAGGCTCTGGCCCAGGCTCTGGCCCAGGCTCTGGCCCAGGCTCAGCCCCAGGCTCAGCCCCAGGCTCAGCCCCAGGCTCTGGCCCAGGCTCAGCCCCAGGCTCAGCTCCAGGCTCTGGCCCAGGCTCAGCCCCAGGCTCTGGCCCAGGCTCTGTCCCAGGCTCAGCCCCAGGCTCTGGCCCAGGCTCAGCTCCAGGCTCAGCTCCAGGCTCAGCTCCAGGCTCAGCTCCAGGCTCTGGCCCAGGCTCAGCCCCAGGCTCTGCCATGGCCCCAGAGCCCTGGGCAGGGGCTGAGCTGGCAATTCCTGCTCAGGAGGCACAACTGCTGCCCTGGGCAGAGCCCAGAGAGGCCCTGGAGTCTCCTGCTGGGGCCATTGCAGAGCCAGCTGGACACAGAGCCCTGGGACCCTCCCAGCCTGACCCCCTGGGATTCTGTGCTGAGGTGGAGGGAGCTGAGCATCCCTCTCCACCACACTGGGGTCCCCTTGTCCACCCCTCAGCAAGTCCCTTTCTCTGCTCATTTTCCTACCCTATTCCCTGGTCTCCATGTCCTCTAATCAGCTTAGCAAAAGCCCTCCACTGCATATGGTTGGATTGCAATTTTTGAATACTTGTAGCATGGGCAAATCAAACCCAATTTCCTGCAATACAAAGCCCTGCACTGCTCCCCAATGAGGGCTATTTTCCTGCCAAATTGCATCTTTCAAACCACAGCCAATTCAGCTGTAGAGCTGCCAAGAAAAAAAAGGTCAGAATGACTTAAAAAAAGAAGATATTTTCCTCTTTACTGTATTCAAAAGCACATCTTCTAATTCTGCACAAACTTTCAAAACAAGGGAAAAATCACTGTGGGATAGGTGCTGATTATAGGCAATTTCAGCCCAAAGGACAACATTTTGCAAGCTTATTAATGGGACCTGAAAATAGCAATTTCTAATGTGGCCAGAGCTGGAAACAATTTCCATCTACCCTGGTTCCTATGAAGAACCTACTCCAGTTAAGCCAGTGGAATTATGCAGATTTGGGGGCTTCCTTAATGGAGTTATCACTGCTGCTTGTACAGTATTTTACATGCATCAGTTTTATTTGAAGGATTTGACCATGAGTATTTACTTAGCCACAAACTTTATGAGATAAAAATGCAAGAAATGGGGAGATGGGGAAACCATCTCTCCTTTTCTATACAGGAGAAAAAGACTGAAGTGGGAGGTGATTGGAACAGACAATAAAATACGTAGAAAGAGCAGAATAATGGAAGATTTTAAATGCCCAGGCAGGGAGTAGAGGACATTAGGGAGAGAATGCTAGCTGGAAGCTTGTTTATGGAGTTGGCATAAGATTGGATTTTGACTTGGTACATGGAGCAGCCGAAAAGGAAGAGAGCTACACAACATGTACTGAGAGCTGCACTACGTGGAGGGGGTTGAAGAGAAGCTGTACTCCAAGGAGAACACCCTGCCAAACATCCAGTCCACCAGGCTTAGGATAAGGGAAGATCTTGGAGCAGGAAACTTGGGGAAGTTTCCTTGTCTGCTGACAGGTGCTCAAAGAGCCAGCACAGAGAGCCAGCACTGAGTTCAGGGTTGGATGAAGTTGTATGCAAAGTTTTATATAGTTTCATAAAGTTTTATAATCCACGTCCCCCAACATCTGCAAACACCCAAATCAAACACATCCTGTGGGTGGGAAAGCAGCCCAAGGGCAATCAGGGGTCAGGGCAGGTGAGGGAAGAGCCTCTTGTCCTACAGAAAACGTGAAGTTTATTGTTGGCTAAGGTGAGGGGGAAAAAAAGACTTGTGAAAACACTGAAGGCAGTGATAGAGGCAGACAAGGTGATGGAGGAATCCATGTGCTGAGGGTGAGACACAAGATTCCTGCTGCTGCCTGGCACTGGCTGCTGCACAGGCAGGGATTTTCAGGCAAGAGTCACAAAATTCCCTCCCACAACAGGTATTCATTTTCCAAAGGAAGGAGCCTGGGGAGGTGGGATTACAACATGAAAATGGTTCAGCACAGTGTGTGAGCAGGTGATTAGTGCTGTCAAAAGAAGACAAGGAACCTGGATTGCTCAAGGACATAGCTGGGTCCTGGGGCCAGTGGCAGGGGGAGGGAAGAACCTCCAGCTCTGGAAAAGGTTTTGGGGCAGTCCCCTCTATGCTGGCTGCGTTTTGGTACTAACAGTGCACAGGGCTGATGCTGCTGTCCTGAGCTCATTTATGGAAGGTCAGGGTGGGAAACACCAGGAGCAGATGTGGCACCTGGGGTCAGGGGATAGTGGTGGGCTTGGCAGTGCTGGTTAATGGCTGAACTCAATGATTTTGGAGGTCTTTTCTAGCTGATTCTATGAATAATCCCTCCTGTGTAGGAGAGGCTCTGACCTTAAGGCAGAGATAACATGCTCGTGTCAAGGCTGGAAACAGGGACTTCTCCAGTCATGGGTGGACTGAGGTCTGGGGAGTTTCCATGGGGCTGTCTCCCCCAGACTCCAGTCCTGAGATGACAGCAGTGGGTTTACAGTGCTGAGGGACCTGGGGATGAGCATCCAAGCACAGAGGTCTCTGGCAGTGTGACCCCCCAGGACCTTGCTTGATTTCACAGCTTCCTTGTTCCCTTCCTTAGCTCACAAATCTTGTTTGCTCTTTGACAGTTTCTGCACACCACCCCGGGCAGATGTTCCCATGGCACTTCACATTGATGATAAGCTTTTATTGGGCAGTTGCAGTGAATTTAGAACCCATTAATAGGCATAAATAGTCCATCTTGTCCCTTCCAATTCCCATTACTTTGCCTTTTATGCACCAAATTCGTTCAGCCACTGCACTGCCCCATTGTGGAACTTGTGGAATTTCCTACCCGAGCTTCCAAGGCTTGACCATTTCACGTAGTTTCATATTTATCCACAAATTTTCTTTTCACTGCTCATGCACTGAGATGAATGCTCAGGCATCCAGGCTATTAATAAATACACTTGATAACAATGGTCCTCGTGTGAGCCATTAAGACACTGCAGTATTAATAGCCTTTCCTTTTGGAGAAAGACTATTTATTCTTCCCCTTTTCCTTTCTTCAGGCTGGAGCTGATCGAATTGTTCATTGTGAGTAATCTCCTTGGAGAGTGTAGTTCTTATTTCTCTATGAAAATCATTCATATACTCATCCTGTGAACTTTATGCTGAGATTCTCAGCCTTTTGCTTTCACTCTTAGTTCCTCATTACTCACTTGGTCTTGGTTCACCCCTGTGCTGCAGCACGGATGCTCCGACGTGTCTGGATGCTGAGATGACTAAGCAAGGAATGACAAGCAGCCAAGAGCCAAAACTTTATTTCTTCTGTGATTGAATCACCCTTTAGCAAAGACATAAAACTTGAGAGGCCCTTGAACTTTCTTTGAACGGCCAAGTTGGTTTTTTTTGTCATGTGAAGCAAACTTCATGACTGTGGTGACAAATCCATGCTCTCAGCCTTCTCCATTTCCAAACCCCAGCACCCAGGTCCTCCTTGGACATGGAAGCCTCTTGGGCAATTTCCTTGTCTTTGCAAGCACGTTTTTGGGTGGGAGTCACCATTACACAGGAGCCAAATGGTGCTGGGTGATGGTGACCTCAAGTACTAATTTTACCCTTTTTGCCCCTGTTTCTTTACACTTCTCCCACTCCCCACAGCTGGGTTGAACCAGGAGCACCCTGAGCATTCAAGCCCAGGAATCACTGTTCAGACACTAATCACTGTTTCTGTACATTGCCTTGCTGCTGCACACCCACCCTTCCCAAACCCCACATCGAATATGCTCTTTGCTGCTCCTTGGAAAAGCCCATCTGCTGCTTCTCACATTATCTCTGCTGATTGTTGAGCATTTTTTATGGAGAAGGGCTGGATAAAATCTGTCCCCAGCACACAGACAGACCTGAAAGCTCCAGATCTGCTGCACTTCATTTCTTTACCCATGTAACTCAAAGCCCCAGCTGGTAAGAATTCCTTTGCAACCAATAAACTAATTTCTCAAACTGCCAAAAAAAACAAGGTGAAGAGCATCTTCCATTCACTAGGACTGATGCTGCCTGAACCCACACAAGAGAAGTGACTAATACAATGATAACCTTAATTAATGGCAGTGCAAGCACTGGATTTACAGGCTGAAATTCCTGCAGCTTTTCAGCTCACATTCATATAAATGATTTGCACATGGATGGTGGTTTGGGATGATCAGCATCTTGAGTTAAGGAGCCTTTAGGCTCCCAGAGCTGACAGCTTAGGCCACAGCTCTCAGAAAAACAAATGGACATGGCAGTGTTGATTCAGCATCCAAGCTCAGCGTTTGTGTCCCCAGATTATGTTATGAGACAAGCCAGCAACTCTGGAAAAGAAAGGAAAATCTCCTAGGGATTCCAGTGGGATATAACCTAAACATTTATTAACCAGCATCCTCCTGTGTAGATTCACCAATCAAAATCTGTCCCAATTAATTAGAAATGTGTATCTTCAAATTATTATTATTATTGTTGTTGTTGTTATTATTATTATTACTTTGATTAAAAGACAGCACCTCCAAAACTTACAATTTAACCATAAACCATAGGAAAATAAAGTGGGGGTACAGCAAGAGGAGGGAATACAACCAAAGAGCCTGATTTTATTGGTCAGTGTGCTAGATGGTGCTTTTAATGCACCAGGACCTGTGGGTGCCTGCCAGGGGAAAGGAAAGTTTTCTGGATGGATTTGCAGGATGATATGGAGGTGGTTTTGAGGATAATTCTGAAGACAATTACATAAAACTGAGAGGCCAAGTTAATTGTGGTTCTCAAGTTAATTCCTTTCTCTTACCAGCTAAGGATGCTCTCGGGGGCTCACTGGGTTGGATGGGTCCAAACTCTGCAAAAAATGAGATGGAGCTCAGGCAAGACCAGCCAAGGCAGAGAGGTGGAGGTGCTGTGTGGGTGTGGAAGGAGAGGCTGGGCTGTTCTTAGTGGGCAGAAAATGGCCCCAAGTGGGCACCCCCATGGACACCCGGGGGAGCAGGCAGTGTCCTGAGCAGTGCAAGGAGGAGTGGTGGAGCCAGGAGAAAAATCCCAGCAAGGAAATGCAAGGTTTGAAAGAGAACTTCAAAATTTGAACTTGTTCCACCACCCTGACAAGAGAGGGCTGTGATTCATCCAGAAAAATAAATGTCCTGCATCAGAAGGAGGAGGGGTTTGGGGTTGCTGAGTGGTTTTTTTCTTTTTTTTGGTTTTTTTTTTTTTTTATCAGAAATGTTTCCATCAATACCCCCTTCTCATCAACCTCAGTCTCCAGCACAGCCATCCATAACTCTCAATCCCAGTCAGCCCTGGACCTCTCTGCACAAAAGGTTCTCATTCAGGCCAGAGAGTCATGTGAAAGGCTTCTGAGAATTTTGAGAGATTTAAAACCCACTTTTCTCTGGGCTTAAAAATCCCATTTTTTTGTAATAAAAAGACTTTATGCAGTCCTTCTAACCTTGCACTTTTAGGGCCACTAAGTGTAGCTGGATCATTTTAGAATAAGAAAAGCAAAGACAAGAGTGAACAGGAGCTGACTTACTATTTAAAGAATTTAATTTTCGTTTTGAGGAAAAGTGTAAGTCTAAATTTGCTGTTATGTAACAAACTGCATTTAAAAGCAATTGCTTTTGAAAATACACTATTGAACTTTGAAATTACTGTGATAATGCAGCTTTAGTCTGTGAATGCTCCAGTCTGGGAGGAAGCACAACAGCAGCCTTTGATGAGGACATGAATTTGTTATGACAGGCTAATTTTACAAATCCAAGGCTGCCTTACGGCAGAATTATAAAGATATAGATTTAAAAAACCCCAAAAGCTCAAGAAGCAAGGAGTGTATCATGTTGCTGCTGAGAAAATGTTCTTGCACAGTCAGCTCCCACAGGTCAATTCAAGGTAGTATCCAGCCGCCTTTGATAGCTCAGGGAGCAAAATATTGTGAATATTGGGCATGTTTAGACTGATTGGTGACTTCAGCTGTTTGATCCGTGCCTGGGTGTGTGGCTGGGAGGGCCGTGCTGTGGAGTGCCTCACGTAAACAGCCCGAGACAGATCCTGGGGAGAAAGAAATGAGGAAAAAACGACTGAATCCAGCAGCCCTGCCCACGCCCAGCTGCGCTGTGGAGCGATGGAAATGCTGCCTGGCAGCCTCGGGCCGTGCCTGGGCAGAGCTGACACGGTGAGTTAGCATCAGGCTGGTGCCAGTGTCTCCTGGAAATAATCCCAGGGCAGATATCCCCTGTAACCTCCCGGGAAGGGCAGCAGGGATCCTCGGGATGGGGCTGCCCCAGAGCTCTGCTGGAGAGGGAGGTGGAGGAGAGCTTTGGAAACAGCCCGGAGACCCAGGGAGAGGAGGGGTCCTGCACAAAGGGCGAGTGCAAGCTGGGATGGGAGGGCTGTGCTGGAAGGGAGAAGCCTGGTGGGACAGCTGGAGGGGTCCACCTTAGGCAGAGTCATCAGCAGATAGGAACTGCCTGCCAGGACCTGGGGGGAACCTGCAGCAGGGCTGGAGAGGGACTTTGGCAAGGGCAAGCAGTGATAGGACAGGGGGAATGGTGTAAGGTGAGAGAGGGTGGATTCACCTTGGATATTGGGAAGGGATTGTTCCCTGGGAGGGTGGGCAGGGGCTGGCACAGGGTGCCCAGAGCAGCTGGGGCTGCCCCTGATCCCTGGCAGTGCCCAAGGTCAGGCTGGACAGGGCTGGGAGCTCCTGGGATAGTGGGAGGTGTCCCTGCCCTGGCAGGGGGTGGCACTGGGTGAGCTTTGAAATCCCTTCCATTCTAGGACACGATGAACTGTGGGAAGCACATGGAAGGGAGGAGAAATCATGTGGTGAGGCTCTTCTGGGATGCTGCTTGCTCCTGTGGAGCTCTTGTCCCCAAGGACTCACCAAAACACCTCCCACAATGTTTGAGGAAAAGGCAAACAGAGCTTTGGGGCTGAGGAAATCCTCTGTGGACAGATGCCAAGATGCACTCAAGCCTTTGTCACTGCTTTTGTGTGGTGCTGTAGCAGCCAGTGGCCAAAGGAGCCTGGTTTGTGTCCCTGCAAGGCTCCAACCCTCTGCTGAGGCAGCTCTTGCAGCAGCTCACATCTCAGTGTCACTGTGTAAATCTGCAGCCTGTCACTGATGGAAGGGTCTATGTGACAGGTGTCACCCATAAATCCCATTGAAATACACCCATTACCACACACTGTATCACTCACAATCACCCATGAAATGACTCTTTGGAGTCAAGAACCAGACAGGGATGATTTAGGGCCATTTCTCTGCTGCCATGGGATTAGCTGGCTCTTACAGCTGTTGGGATGTCAGGCCCAGCACTGGCCCCAGAGGGATGAGGCAGAGCAGGCAGAGACAGCTCCAACAGCAGCTGTCCAGCAGCCCTTCCCACACAGCCTGGAGCTGCTCAAACTCAGACTTGAAAAGTCACCACAGAGGCTTCAAAACTCACATCCTGTGGGAATACATGCAAGAGTCCTGCAGGTGCCTTGAGTTTTAGAGCCAATGAGACCTTTCTCTGTTTTTGTGTCAACATTTCCACCTTGGCAAGTGGAGTTCACATAGCTTTACACACACACACACGTGCACACAGAGTTCTGCCTGAGACACAGACAGAGTGGGGGTTTTGCCACTTAGCAGGTGGGGTTTTTTTCTAGTTTCTCCTCCAAAAGGAGCAGACAGCTTGAGACATCAACCTGCTCCAAATAGAAAATTGGCATCTCATTTAATTCAGAATAACATGAGAACATCTGCAAGATAAACAGGGCAATTTAGAAAGGCAAATGCTTATTGGGAGACAGCAGTGCTGGCTGCTGTTTCAGGAGAGGCTGACAGAAGAGGCTGGGACACATCCCAGATGAACAGCTCTTTCAGGTATTGCTGAGTAAAGTAGAAGAGGAGAGGTGCACACATATCCTGTGTCTGAGCAGGAGCAGGTTCAAAGGAAGAAGAGTTGAGACAGTCCCAAAGCCACAGAGACACCAGGGGCTTCCTGGCCCTGATTAGAAGCTCCTGCTCTGAGCACCCTGCATCAGTCCCAGCACCAGGAGAGCTTCCCTGCCCTGTAGTGACTTTTCTCATTACCCCCAGAAACATTCCACCCTTTTCACCACGATGGCCTTGGGCAGAGCTCTGGCCCTGGGATCACGAGGTCCATTTGTGTGTGGGGGAGCAGTTGGACGCAGCTGTGCCTGCATCAGGATCGGGTCCCAAGAGCAGCAGAAGGCAGCCAGAGGTGAGCGAGGCTCCTGGGGCAGCTCTGCCTCCATTCTCCAGAAAGGGCAGGGCAGGGAAGAGCCTTCACTGCCTCTCCTTGTCCGGGGTGCTGCTGGACAGGGCTCAGCTCCCTCAGCCAGGGGCAGGAGGAGATGGGAGGCAATGTCAGGAGGAGGGGATGTGGATGTGCACTGTCACTTTTAATGAGCAGGGTGATTATGTACTGGCAGCTGTTTGCAGATTAGAGACTGAGGACTTGGTCAGGGATAATTGTCTCTCTCTGGAATTAGGAGATTTTTCTCTCTTCTGGCAGGGAAAGAAGTGCTGGGCAGTGCCCAGCATCCAGCCCCAGGAGGGGAGGCCCATGGTATCTCTTTCCCCCACCCCAGAGGAGGAGGAGTCCTGTCCTCAGAGCAGCCCTGAAGGACTGGGTTACAATCCAGGGATTAAACCATTGTCCTAGGATGTCCTTAGCTCCTCAGGCCAGTGGGGAGTAACTGGCTTCCAGGCAGCTCCCTGCAGGATCCAGGGCTGGGTGTTTTCCAGCCTAATGAAATGTTCTGAAAACTGGATGTTGGGATGGTCTGCTGCAGAGGTCACATATCTGCGAGAGCCAGTAAGGGCTGAGGGTTCATCAACATTTCCAAAACTGCACCCAAAGGCTGTTTCTTCATCTCCCCTGAGATGGAAAAACCAGCCTGCTCTCTGCAGCTAAAAACTGGTATTAACAACAAGAACCGACTTCTCAAAATAAAATATTCAGTTGCAGAAAATGTTTCTCGACAGCAGTGCCATTGCCTTCAGTTCTGCCAGCAATGCAAACTGGCACAGCACCCATGGCACACAGAGAGCATTGCCACCAGCTCTTGTTAGAATCCCAACCTGACCCCACAGGGGGGGTGGAACTGTGGAATATGACCTTCCCAGCCTAAAAGTTGGAAGTTTATCAGTTCATCTGTTGCCAAAAGAAGTGACTAAAAGGGATTTTTAAAATAGGCTTTCATAGCAGGTTATGGGTGCTTGATGATCCATCTTCTGCTTTAATTAAAGGAGGTTAAATTGATTATCAGGGAATACCCAGGGTGGCTGCAGTTGTTCTTCCAGTGTTGAGGCTGCAGTGTGAAAGTGGCAGTGGTGGTGGGAACGTCACCTGCATGTGACCTCTCTCACTCATCTCCTCCTGGTATGGAAACATAAATTATGTGAAGGTTGTAATGGTGATCTCACAGAGAGGAGAACAGCCTGGGCCAACTGTTAAAGTCTTCATACAAAAATAAAAGTACTCATAGCAAACTGTACTGCACCAGGGAGTTTAAAACCTTCCTCAGGTTGGCTTGAAAAGGCTTGAGGTGAATCCAGGCTTGCTCCAAGTGCCCTTGCTCTTGGTGCAGGGTGAACACAGGGATTTGGGAACCAGACAATGCCTGTTGGAATGTCAGTATGGATGTGCTGCACTGTAGTGCTCTGGAAGGCAGAGCCCTCGGTGGCTTAAGCTGAGAGTCAGACAGGATGGTCAGATAGCCCAGAGTGCCACCAGAGCTCCTGTGACAAGGGACAGCAGCCAGCAAAGTGCTCTGTCCCACTTGTCTCTCTTCTATGAGGCACTATTTCCTGTATTATGGGAATTTTTTCCACTAAAAGCACAGGAGGTTCTTGTGATGGAGACCTTGAGACAAGGAAGAGATCAGGCAGAACAGAGGGGAGCGGGTGGCCTGGGGGGAGCTCATCCTTGTGTCCTCATCCTCCCGTGTCCCACGAGTGCTCACCAGGAGCAGCGTGCTCCCTGGGCAGCAGCAGCAGCAGCAGCAGCAGCAGCATTCCAAGCATCTGATCACAAACCAGGTTCAAAATTATTCTGTGGTCAGAAAAATTAATGTCTCGGAAAAATAAACAGGATTTTCCAAAGTGAGAGGGATAATCATACATTAGCCTCAAATGGCAAGTGTTTCTGTGAGCACTGTGTGACACACTGAGCCAGCCCTGGGGGATTTCTGCCTTCCACAAGCAGCAGTTAAGCTGCTGCTGCTCCCTGCCTGCCCTCACGGACCTGCACAGCCCTGCCAGCCCTGCCAGCCCTGCCAGCTGCAATTTCCCTGCATTTCAAAGGTGAGGGGCCAGGCCCCAGGGCAGGCTGGGGGATCTCCTGCACATGGCAAAGCCAAAAGGTTTTATTATCCCAGGATGCAGAGCTTGTCTGTCGGATTCCCAAGGAGTGAGTTGGAGGTGTGAGAGGAGCTGTGTGAGCGTGCCCTGAGTCAGGCACACAACACCTGGTCACACAAATCCACCTTTTAGCAAAAACCCCAAAGGGTAGGGCTAGAAGTGAAATCTCAAAGCGAATCCCAAGCAATATCACCTTCATATTTGTGCTTTCTGACAGGAACCTAAAAAATCCTCTTTCTTTCACAGTTCAGTGATGGACCCTCCCATCCACATCCTCTCCCTCTCTCCCCAGCCCTGCTAGGTGACCCACCCCAGGGCTTCACTACCCTTGCAGTCAAAAGCCATTTTTCCTTAGTTCTTCTCTGTATTCCTGACCTTTCCCAGCACGACAGAAGCCCTTTGAATTCTGCCTTCTCCACCACCAGAGCTGGTTTTGTTCCTCTTTGCAACTCTTTACTTGGAGACATTTTCCCTACTTTTTCCTCTCCTTTAGCCAGGTTTAATCAGCTGCAGGTTTGTGGCTCCCCAGAAGCCCAGAAAACCATAGAAAATGGTCTAAAAATAATAGGGAAAAACCACTTGTAAAAGCCCTTTGCTTGTTTGGGATCCATTCCCACGTGGGTGACAAGTTGTTGTGAGCGCTGACATGTAGGCGGAATTGGCAAAGCCTAATGAAAATGCTTTTAATTACCACACTCAAGTTATGGTTTTGTAAAACAATAACATTTTGCTTGTCTGAAAGCTGAGTGTTTATTATTCTCCAACTGTCAAATATTAGTCTGAGTACAAGCAACAGCCCTTGGATTTCTCTCAAAAGGCTTGGGCGATTTTTTACTAGCAGCAGGCGAGGGGATACAGGTGCAGAGCAAATAATCTCTGTTTTGACACTTTTCCCAGAGCTTGTTTTTAATCTGTCCATTCTGGGGCTCCAATCTGAGCTCTCTTTTAGGACCCTTCTCTCCTAGACTTTTCTGGACCACAAAGGACACCTGGGGATCCACTGGCACTGGGGAACTCTTGCTTTTCCCAGGCACACTCTTGTTGTAGATCCCTTCTACTTTTATTTGTTTGCATCAGCACCATACCTCTCAGCCCTTACAATTCACTGCTTCTTCAGTTCTTTCCCATTATCTCTCATTTGCTGTAAAAAACAGGATTAAAGGGCACTGGAATAGCCAAACTTTGGTTTTTGCAGTCTGCAAAAAAGATATTTTGCCTCTTCTCCAACCTGAAAGGTCAGGGGGTCACCACTTTTCTCCCCAGTCTGTGGAGCTGATTGATTGGAAGAGCAGCAGTCCCAAAACTTTGAGAGATGGATGACTGGAAGTGCTGAGCCTGTGTTGTCAGTGAGGGCCAGGGGCAGAGTTGCAGCCTTATGGTGCTGAAATCCTGGGGTTTTTCCTTTTCTGGTGCAAACACACTCACCTGGAAGGGGCCTTTCCACCCAGGTCAGGAAATTTGGGGATGGATATGAAGCAATCACAGCCCCAAGGCTGCCTGAGCTCCAGGAGTGTTTGGACAAGGCTCTCTGACACAGGGGGGGGATTTTTGGGATGTCTGTGCAGGAGTGGGTGAGCCTTGTGGGTCCCTTTCCTCTGAGGACATTCCATGATTTTATAACGGGCCAGCCAAGAAAGCCAAGGAATTCAATTCCAGTCCCAAACTGGAGAATTTGGCTGATTTTCTTCCTTAGAACAAATCAGATCTGTGATGACCCAGAAACAAGGCAAGAGACAGTGGGAACACTGCCAATTAAAGAGGAGTTTCTCTCTCCCACAAATACATGGCTCCTGCTGGAAAATCATTTGAGAAAAATGAGCACAGGACATTATGTATGGCAGTGTCTGATCTCAGAGAGGGAAGGGTTTGGGAGAATGAAGAGTTTACATTTGTGAGGCTGCTGGGAGTGCTGGCAAACCCACGTGATTTGCAAATTCCTCTCATGTGCAGTTAAATAAGCTCATGGCCTCTTTGATGCCTGACCAGAAATACTCTGTCAGGAAGGCATGGATGTGTTCTCTGCCTCTGTCACACAGGCATGGACACAAAGGAGCTGCTTGTTTGCAGCATTTGCTCTGCAGTTTGGTCTTTGACCTGTGGGTTGTAGAGAAGAAATGGTACATAATTCTTTCCCTTCTATCCTTTCTACCAGGACAGTAAGAAACTTTGGGAGACTACATCTGCAGCCAGTATATACTGCAAAAGTGACCTAAATTGCTATTAATTGTAGTGGCAGGACTAAGTAGCTGCCCTCAGTGTGTTTACAACTGCAGAGACAAACAGTTTGTTCTCAAGATAATGACAAACCACTTATATTTGGTCTACAAAAGGACTGTTTGTTCCCTAAATACCTGCACCAGGAACTGTGTTTGTGAAGGAAAAACAAAATGTCTTCATGAGCAGTGCCCTGCCTGCAGCTGCCCTCTCTGGGATCCTGGCTCTGCTTCACCCTGCTTTAGTCAAAGCAAAAAAAAAAACAAAACCAGATTTAGTTTTCTGCCAAGGAATGGGGACTTGGGAGCAAGCCCTGATCTGGTCAGAGATGTAAATATGCAAATAGAAAGCCACTTGGCTTGTTAGAGATTTCTAACCTTGCCACAAATCTCTCAAGGCCTGTTAGCCCCAAAACCATCCTGATGCCAGGGTTCAGCTGTCCCTGAGGTGTTGGCATCCCTGCAAGGGAGGTTGGGGAGAAACTACAGCTGTTCTGAGTGGTGCCATTCACTAGCCAGCACTGTTTTCATCTCTGATGGCCTCTGAAAAATATCCCCAAATTAATTGTCCAAGAGATGCCCATTAGATCAAGAACCTCAGAAAGCCAGAATAAGGAATGGCTGAGACCTCACCATCTCAACTTAAATTTCATCTGATCTGGAAACTCAGCTGCTATCCTGTCATCCAGGTGTCAATAAAATTAAATAAGTTTTAAATGATTTTAGACCATTCCTACAGATGTGTCTTTCAGAAAATGTAATTATTCTTTGGTTTTAAGGGTAGCTTGTGACCCAAATGCTGATCCATCCTGACTTTGCTGAAAACTCCAGTGTGTGTCCACGTTCCACCCTTTCTGCATTTGACTGAACACAAGAAAACCAGCTTAAAGAAAGAAAGAAGTGAATCTTTAGAGACTCAACACTGAATTCACTGTCAGCTGTCTGTGTGTATCTCCCAGACTCGTATCAGGGACTGGGAAATTTATAGCAGCAGCTCTGATTAGATGGAATGAAATAATGCCACAGAGATGGAAGTGAGTGCTGAAAATCTTTGCCAGTGTGGTTTAGAACCTCCTGCTGCCTGTGTGAATGCACCTGCATGGACTCCACTGCAGATGGGCCCACTTTCACCTCTGCAACCCATCGGACACCATTCAGGGTCATGTTTTAACTTCTTGCCTTCGTGTGGGGCCACCTGGTAGGTGAACACCTACAGCAGAGGTCAGGCTGTAGAGGTTCACCAGCTTCCAAATGTCCTGGCAACCCTTTTTTCCCTGCTGAATGGCTTTGTTGTGCTCAGCTGGCCCATTCCTCATTGTCAGGACTCATTCCACACAGTCTGGGATGAGCTGGAAGCTCTTCTTCCAGCCTTGGCACTTGACATTCAGCTGGACTGTCCCCTCCAGGATGTCACAGGGCATGGCAGTCTCCAGGTGGGAGGATGCACAGAGTGTGGTGATGCCCTCTGTCATTCCCACAGCTCCAGGGAGCTGGGACAGGGACAAGGAGCAAGGAGCAGGAGGTACAAGAAGCTGGGACACGGGACAGGATGGTCTGTAAGAGAAACAGCTCCTGTTCCCTGGATCCCACTGCTCCCAGCAAGGCTGTGCCTTTCCCCTGCCCAACCCAGGAACAGGAGGAGATCCTTCACCTGGATTCACACATGGGATGATCCTTGAAGACAATATTCTCAATCACCAGGCCAAGCTGTTCTGCTGAGCTCTATAAATAAACAGCTTCCTCCCAGCCTTGTACACCAGGTTGCTGGAGATTATTTCTGCCAGAGGTCTTCAGTGCTTCCTTAGCATTAATTCTCTTTTTGGGAGTGTTTCACCTTGAACAGGGAATGTTTTCTCGAGTATCTCATTCTGATCAGAGTGTTCCCCCCAACCTCCTAATCTGCAGCTCTGTTAATGCCTTAACAGCACCTGGCTGTCCTGGCACAGCAGGACAGTGCTGGATCCACATGCCATCCAGGATTATGAGTCTTCTGGGCTTCCTGGGAAACCCTTGCTGCTGTTTGTAGAACAGTGGGATTTCTTTCTTCAGTAAAGGCTTACAGACCCCTCACTACTGCCTGTAAAAAAACCCCACTCCCTCAGTCAGGTCCAACTCTTTCAATTTTGTTCCTTTTTTTTTTTTTTTCCTCCTTTCCAGAATTGCTGCTTTTGCAGAAAAGAGCTTTGCTTTTCTCCATTCTGCTGGTCTGTCCATATTCATCCTTCACGAGGCTTTTCAGCTGCAGTCCTTTGAAACCAGCAAAAATTCAGTACAAATAACCAGCTTTTGCATTCCTAACAACACCTTCCCAGGAAAGAAAGGCTGAACTTATTCTTGCTGCTACTTCTGCTTGGATTGCCTTCCCAAAGCTGACTGCAGTGGCCCAGGTCACTGGAGTTTCCAGCAGAGCTACTGCAGTATTTAGGTCCCAAGCTGTAACCCTCTAATGAGCACCCAATATGTATTTAGGACCCTTCTTTTCATTTCCTGTTTTCTGCAAGAATTTCAGGTACTGTGAATGTGAAAACCTTGCAAGTTCACAGCTCTTACTGAGAAGAAATGCAAAGCACTGAGTAGGACTAGCTGAGTTTATAATTTCTCTCTCTGTCTTTATCATTTGTTTTCCTGAGCCCTGTTTTCACTGTGGTCAAAAGAAAACCTTGAAGCAGTTTGGTTTTTAAAAAGCAGGCTTGCTGGCCTTGCAGACCCACATTTGCCTTGCACACTCAACTTTTCCAGTATTTTCCCAGCCTTCCTGACCCAGCAGTCAGAGCCAGGAGCAGTTTGTAGGGAAAAAGAAGGAAGAGCTGCAGGAGCCTCTCCCAGGGCTGGGCTGGCAATTGTGGTGTCAGATGTTCTCCAGGGCTTGGTTAGATCTGCTTGGTTAGTGCAGTTGTCTGTGTTCAACAAACCCCTGTGATACTCCCTGGGATTTTCTAACATTCCTTCGCTGCAGCATTTACACATACAAGGAAACTGTGAATATCTCTTCTGTTCAGAGCCACACACACTCAGGGAAAAGGGAAAATGCACATTATATGGAGAACTGTAGCACAAGAATTTTTAATTATTTTTTTTTTTTACGGCTGCAAAAGGAGTGAAGTCATATTTGGCAAAGATATTCACTGGTTGTATATGATTACAACCACTGAAAATGTAAAGGTGTTCTGTGCATTTTCCAGGAGATATTATAAAACTGCTTTGGAGAGGGACTTTGGACAAGGGTCTGGAGTGACAGGCAAGGGAGTCATGGCTTTACACTGACAGAGGGTGATGTTAGGTGGGATATTAGGAGTAAATTGTTCCCTGTGAGGGTGGGCAGGTCCTGGCACAGGGTGCCCAGAGCAGCTGGGGCTGCCCCTGGATCCCTGGCAGTGCCCCAGGCCAGGCTGGACAGGGCTGGGAGCAGCCTGGGATAGTGGGAGGGATCCCTGCCCATGGCAGGGGGTGGATTTGGATCTTTAGGGTCCCTTCCAACCCAAGCCATTCTGTGATTCTCTGCCTCCACCCCATCGTCCCCACTGATGGCGCTTCACTCTGCAGAAACAAGTGGGATTAAATATGAAATTTACAGTCAAAATCTGATGGGGAATTCCAGTGTTTGTGGAGCACAGGCCATCCTGCTCTCACTGCCTTCCAAGCCCCCTCAGCTTGACATTTCCAGTCCCTGCCCCATTCAGTGGCAGGCCAGACACGAGTGCAGCTAACATGAAGTGGCACAGTGCATCGGGTACCGGTCAGGAGTAGGAGGAATTGATTTCTGACTAATAAAGAAAATTCATTACCCAGACTGAATGAGTCAGAAGGAAATGAAGGCTGGTGTAAAGAGGGAGGATGGACTCGTGCACTCTGTTATTTCAGGCTTGCTTGGTTGCAGAAAAGGTCTGTCAGTGCAGCATCTCCATCTGCCCAGCCTTGGCCCGTGTCCTGGGCACGATTTCAGCTCAGAAACTGCTGCTGCTCTTCAAGGGGAGAGGCCCTTGGTGGAGGCAGGACTTCAGCATGATTTGTCCTCCCTTTGGCAAATTAACACCTTTTCAACATGCCCATCCCTCCCCCGGGCTGGAAGAAGGGGATGTGGCAGAGTCAGGGGACAAGGACAGGCAAATCCTCAGGGGCACAGTGGTGCTGGTGGCAAACGCCTGTTGCTCCTCAGCTCCAGAGCAAAGGAGCAAGGCAGGCTCAGATGTGCACTCAGATGAGACCAGGTCCTGATCCGAGGAGCTGCCACCATGCCTGGATCTGGCTCCTGGTGAGGCTTTACTTCCCCAGCCACCTTGCCAAGCTCAGTGCCTGGGCTGGAGAACAAGAGCAGACTGCCAAGCCAGGGGGACAAACAGATCAGGGCAAGGTTTGGGCTGTGCAGGAACAAGAGTCACCCTGGGATTTGTCTTGATCAGCTCTTCATGCTCCTGCAGCCCTGCACATTTCAGGGCAGCCTCTGTGGGAGGCAGGAGGAGCAGCAGGGAGGTGAGGGAGGAAGAAGATGCTGCAGTGAGCTCGGTGGCAGCAGGGTGGGCATCACTGTGCCCTCCAAAACTGTGCACGTGGCTTGTCACCTCTGACCCGGGCAGGAGAGGTTCACTTTTGTCAAGAGGCCACGGGATTTCTCAACAGAACCCTCCTTTCCATCCCACTGAAGGCATCTTCCCTGTCCCTCACCACTGTTCGTGCCAGGACTGACAGTGGCTGCCATGGCAGGGAATGATATCTTAGTTAGGAGCCTCCTTGTTTAGTCTTACAGCTGTCAATTAATCCCACATTTCTGCTATTCAGACTAGCTGTGGGTAGCAACATTCCCTGCTGCAGTGAAAAACTGTTGTGAATAAGAGCTGTAAGGGGAACTGCATTAATATTTGACAGCAGTTAGTGCTGAGGGAGGCTCTGCACTTCACAACCTGAGACCCAGAGGGGTTTCTCAAACCAGCAGTAGTTTAACAGCATTTAAACAAGCTTTTGCCACATTCAGCCCTGCTGGGGACTGCTGCTGGCCCAGGCATGCCATCCCCAGCTCAGCTGAGCTTCCCATCTCAGGCTTGTCCTTCAGAGCAGAGATTTTGGAATATTGGGAGAATAAAAGCAGCTGATTACAGAATCAGTGGATCACAGAGTGGTTTGTGTGGGAAGGGATCTTAAAGTTCATCTCAGTCTCTCTTATGCCATGGGCAGGGACACTTTCCACTTCCCCAGGTTGTCCCAAGCCCTGTCCAGCCTGGCCTTGGACACTTCTGGGGATTCAGGGGTAGTCACAGCTGCTCTGGGCACCCTGTGCCAGGGCTGCCCACCCTCCCAGGGGGGAATTTCCTCCCTAATATCCAGCCTAACCCCACCCTCTGTCAGTGTAAAGCCATGACTCCCTGGTTCTGTCCCTCCATCCCTGGTCCCCAGTTCCTCTCCAGCTCTCCTGGAGCCCTTTTAGGCTCTGGAAGGGGCTCTAAGGTTTCCCCTTCACCTTCTCCTCTCCAGGCTGAACACCCCAAGCTGGCTCCATAGCAGTGGTTCTCCAGCCCCTGGATGGTGTTTGTGGCTCCTTCTGGACTGACTCCAATGGGTTCATGTCTTTCTGCTGTTGGGGACCCCAGTGAACCCAGCTCTGGCCCAGCACAGACTCCCACAGCCACCAGCACACCGACCCTGTCCTTCCACCGCTGCACCAGCCTTGCCACTGCCATCCTGAACAGCCACAAAGTCCCCATGCCATGTCCCATGGAGTCCCCAGACCTCCATGGCACAGGGATCCAGGACTGAAGCCACCCAGTGGGACTGCAACCAGTAAACATCAGGAAATAAATATTTGTGGAGAAAACCAAATGCTTTTTTTGGCCCAAAATAGAGCTGTTCATTTTGAATTTTTCATTATTTTTTTTTTACAAAGTTTTCAATAAAACTACATTAACTTCAACTCATGGAAGGGATGTGTTTCATATTTTGCAGAGTTTGAAGATGGTTACATAACCATAATGAGCCTGAACGCATTCTGTGTTTTTAGAAGCCTGCAATTTTTTCCCCCAAATTAGTCTTTCTCAAAAACTGCTCCCCAGTGGGGCTGTCAACACAATAGTGTTAATGCTGAGAGAAAATGCACTAAATCCACCTGCAAGCTCCAGGGACAGGGCAGTGACATCCTGAACACCCAGAGGAAGGAGGCCAAACCAGCACTGTAGGGCTGTAGGGAGATGTTTGCCCACAGTCCCTGCACTCCAGCAGACTCCAGCCTGCTGTTCCATGGAAAACTCCCTCCCAGAGGCTCCCATGGGGCTTATGGGGAGGCAGAGTGTGAAAGACCAGGTTCACTTTCCTGGTAAAGTTTAAAAATGTTTAATAGAGACAATAAGAGAAATAAAATAAAGCAAAGGTTAATCTGGCTGGGTGCCTTGGGGCTCTGCCAGGAGCACCCCGGTGTCTTGGAACCCCCCTTGTTATCCTGTTCTCCATGCAGGGACTTCTGCACATTCACTGTTCCATGAGCTGTTCTGCATGGCCACTCCTTGGGTCTGTCAAGTGCAGTTCCACTTTTATTCAGTTTTTATCATCTTTTGATTTGGGCTTTGGGCTCTTTTTCACAGGCAGTGAATGCTGAGAGTCACTTGGGTCTCTTCTGGAAGTTATCTATTCAGGCAGCTGAAACACACTACACCTAAATTCCAAACTACAGCAAAAAAATCATTATACATCTATTCAGGCAGTTAAAACACTCTAAAAACTACAGAAAAAAAACTCTCCACTATTATACTTACTCATTCTAACATTTGCAAAAAGCCAACACCCCACTGTGCATTTACAACCCAGAGCCTGTGCTGCCTCCCCAGCCCTGGTGTCGGGGGTGCAGCCAGCCTGTGAACCCCCCCAGCACAGCCCTGCTCCTCTGGCACAGACAGCAGCCCCGAGGAAGGACCTTGGGAGACAAGGCACAGATTTATTTGGTCTTTGGGCTGCGAGAGGCTGCTGGCTGCTGTGTGATCTCTGATAAACCCGGGGCTGCGCACAGACGCGAGTTTGCAGCAGCGCCTGCCAGCAGCTGACACAGATGCTGCCTGGCACGGCACCAGGGAGCTGTGACACTCACTTGATCATATGCTTATCCACATGTCCCTCACATACTGATAGGCACAGTGATAGCCCCTGGGCCTGCCCTCCCAAAGCACAGGCAGCTGAATTTCTGGGCTGCACGCGAGGTTTAGAAATGATGGCACAACGTTTCCCAAAGGCCTCTCTGCGTGCTGGAGGAACTTTGCAAGTGTTGCTGGCACCCAAGACATGGAGCTCACAGAACAGTTTTGTCTTGCTGTGAAAAAAATCATGTCAATTCTGCACTTTGTGGCTCGCTAGTCACACAGCATTTCTCCCTGCCTGGCCAAGCATTTTTTGCCCAGACAGCCTCCAAGCCCTCCTGGTTGAGGGCTCTCAGTCCAACGTAGCCCCATCACGGTGTTCCTTCAGTCCCATGGCATGAAAACAAGACAGCAGCAACCTTGTAGGTCCAGAGGGACTTCTCCCATCTCCCCAGGAGTGGTGGCCCTGGCTGCAGTGAGCCCTCTGCCCTGTGACTCCTCTCAGATAAACTTTGGTCCCTCTGACTGCTTTAACTGTCTTTAACCATCCACATCCCAGATCCTTTTGCAGGCACAGCTCATCCCAGCAGGGCTGGAGCTGGGAAGAGCCCCCAGGGGTGTTCAGGGTTGCAGTTTGCAGCAGCTCTGCTTTTCCCCATCATGCTCTCCCAGAGCCAACACGTGCTGTGCCTCTGTATCAATTGCATGACCAGCTTCATTTTGTACTGCTTATGAATTATTGCTGGCCCCTGTGGCTCCTGTCAGCGCTTGCCCCTGTCTCACAGAGACATTGATTCATACACCCATGAATGTTGCCAGGCTTAATTAAACTCCTGCTCCCTTCCTGACATTCTTTGTGTGCACAAAGGTGGCTGATCAGCTTTGGGTGGGCTGGGGGTGTGCCCACCTCCCCTGCTTTGTGCCTCCTCTGTGCTCAGACCCCATCAAATTTCAAAAAACTCCACCCCACCTTGAAATGGGGTGAAATCATTTTTCTTGCTCTGAAGTTCGGTGTGCTAAATTCTGTTCCACTTAGCTCTCTTGTCCACCCAAGCCCAGGGTCTGTGTGTGGCCCTGTTGTCCAGGCTCCAGCCACACTGGCCTTTCATCCCTGGATAGGATTATTCTCCAGCTCTCTTCCACCAGCCATAAAAAGCAGTATATCACCAGCAAACTTGAGATCAAAACTGACAAGCAAGCTTTTTAGATGAGCCTGTTCTGCTGTATGTAATTAATATGTCTTGTTTTCTTCATTTATATTTTATTTATATGCTTTTATGTATTGTGAGAACCTCCGAGAGGGTTTTCTTTTTTATGAATTGCGCTTTGTAAAACGGGAGAACTGATGTTGATGAAATAGTTATTATCAGCTAAAGACTGCTCTCCCAGACTGTGCCTCCCTTCCAACTGGCAATCTGTCACTCTTCCAAACGTGACCAACAGACAGACAGCCAGGCAGCTCCCAGGAAGGAGCCAGGAGGAGGAGGAGGAGGAGGGACTGTGATGAAGGTGATTAAAAATAGAGAAAGATTCCTTCGCCACAAATCACAGCGAGAAGTTTCAGAGAAGAAAACAGCGAACCTAAAAGATATTGCCTAAGGGGGCTTTTACTGATTTTAGACTGTGTTGCTCAGATCAGTTCGCTCCAGTGAGTGCCTGTACCAGTTTTTTCAGGATGGAAGAAATAATTGCCAGCATGGGGGCTGGAGGGAGGATTTTTTTATTTTTAATTTCGTTTCCCTAAAAAGT
Source organism: Sitta europaea (assembly GCA_013400255.1). Lineage (NCBI taxonomy): Eukaryota > Metazoa > Chordata > Aves > Passeriformes > Sittidae > Sitta > Sitta europaea. Next base: position 155,202 of record VXBS01009277.1, on the reverse strand, counting down.
CTTTCTTCATTTAAATCTTGGAAGCAGGAGTGTATCTGAGGGAGATACACTGATTGAAAATGGATCATTTAGAGCTTAGCTCCCATCTTTGTTTTGATTAAGTGTTTGCTACTGCCCCAAAGGGAATTTCGCTGTTTTTTATAATAAATCCCTGAAAAACAAGTTTCACTGGGACGGCAATCAAAGCTTGAGTGTTGGAATCAGGGAGAAGGAGCACAGAGGCTCCTGTGCATTATTCACTCAAAGAAAACAGGAAACAGCTCTACCAGCTCAGCAGCATCCTTCCTGTTAGATATGAGGATTAACTGGGACAAACGTTCTGCCAATGAAAACTCAAGAATGAAAGAGGCATCCCTGCCCACTCGGTGCTGGGGAGCGTGGACTGAGGCTGGGCTGTGCCAGGGTGGTGTCTGCAGCCTTTGGGGTGAGAGCACCATGAAAAGGGGGGGGTTCTACCCACCCTCCACAAGCATTCGTGAAGTTCTCTGCAGAATCAGAGACTCCCACAATGGTTTGGGTGGGAAGGGACTTTAAAGACCATCCAGTCCAACCTCCCACCCTCCACTGTCCCAGGTTGCTGCAAGCTCTGGCCAGCCTGGCCTTGGACACTGCCTGGGATGGAGCATCCATGAGCAGCCCAAAGTGTCTGGAGGTGCAGCCAAGCTGTCCCAAAGCACTGAGGCAGCCCAAGGCAGGGAACTGGTGAGAGATCTCTGGGAGCAAGCTGTGTGTGCTGTGACTGAGGCTGCAACACCTCAGATCTTGGCACGGGTTTGTTTATTTGGTGCCCTTTGCCACACACCTTCTGATGAGGCTCCTCATGAGTGATTTGGATCCTCTGATAACTCCTGCAAGTCCTCCCTTTCACCATCACGGCTTGAATAATGCTCTAAATGTCACTGCTGGGGCAGGAAGTGCAGCCCTTTTGATACTCTTGCTTCTGTCCTGATGATTCACATTGACATTTACATGACCAAGCAGAGGGGGGCAAGCTGCTGAACACATCACTGATTCTGTGGACATCTTCAAGCAACAGGATTCAAACCAGCAGAGCACCCAGAACTCCCAGGAAACACCCTCACAGAGGTGGAAGAGCTTGAACAGGCTGTAGAGAGCCACAACCCCTGCCAGCTCTGTGGAGGGTGAGCTCCATGCCCATCCTGAACTCCCCTTTTTGGAGGATTCTGAGTGTAGGTGCCTGGTGTCCAAACCATGAACACTGAGCTGTTAATGGGGCAGGAAAGATCATAAAAGGAGGCTGAGCCTGTGGGAGGTCATTTTCCCTTTTAGGATGCTTTTCTCTTATCATTTTAGGACTGTGTATGAAGGCAGGTAAGGTCATTGGATGGACATCTTTTCAAGAGACAGAGTCAGGGAGGTTAACTCATCACCTGGAGGCTGCTGAGAAATAGTCCAGCCTCACTGTTCTCATTACACAAAGTTTCCATTGTGAAACAGATGATGTTCTATCTGCACTGCAGCTCATGGGAACTCATGGAAAAACTCATGATGAACCCTTGATAAAGAGAGAGAAGCAGAGTCACAAACCCCATAATTCCAGAGCCTGGGGAGGGAGAAGGCTCTGCAGATTCCTGCCCTGAAGGCCATGGCCTCGTGCTCTGAGCTGGGCCCCTGTCCTTGGTGCCAGTGCTGGCTGCCCCCTGGTTTGGGGCTGTTTCTGCAGTGGTTGTGTGCCTTCCTTCAGGTGGCCCCTGTGAAGCCATTTTGGGAAGTTTCTGTGAGACAGGTTATTCCCACAGGTTTTACACCATCAGCAAAGCCTCCAATCAACCCAAATTACCAACTTCTTGGTGGAAATCTGCACAGTGGGAATCAGGATGTGTAAATACACAAAGATTTCACATTGCATATGTGGTGGGTGAGCTGGAGAACACACCCCAGGGATCTCCATGCTTAGAAACTTTTCAAAACTTGACTGGATATGACCATCAGCAACTTCACCCAACTTTCAGGTGGGCCCTGCTGTGATCTGTGAGTGACACACAAACCTTTCAGGAGGCCCTTCCAAGCCAGATTATTTAGTTACACCTATTTGAGGTGACCCACAAATGAGTTACAGGTAGACAAAGAGACCCAGGTTGGTTCCAAATATCTTCTAGGGAATATTGTTAGAAACTGATGGACTTTCTACCCATGACCCTGGGAGAAAGTGTTCTTGTGACAAATCTCACTGTTCACTGCCTTTCCAGTGGATTATTGTAATGTCCCTAGGTTCCTGCACAAACTGAAGGAAGGGTGGAAAAGCCAAGCCTGCTAGGAAGCAGAGGAGAAAAAGGCTCTGCAACTGCTACTGATGCCTTGGACTGGCTACCTAAAACAGAGGCTAGACAAAATTAAGAGAATAAGAAGTGGGTATTTATTGAAGGCCTTCACTGGGTACACCTTGGGCAGTCAGGAGCCTCTGGGGGGCTACAGCCAAGGTGGATGGTGGCCACCAGTTTTTCAGACAATTGTAAGTTTGGTCTATTTTCATTTCAGGGGTTAATCCTCCAATTACAGCTTCAGGTAATGAAGTCATTTACCCCCAGTTTTCTCCCCCACACAGGCTCACATTTGTTTATACTTTTCAAGGCCTGAGGCTGTAGAGTGTCCTTGAATTTCAGGCCTACAGGGATTGTTTTGTCTGATCAAAATGTGAAGACAACCAGCCAACACTATATAGTGTTCAGAATTGTACACTAACACAGCACAGGATTTGAAAAATATAAAAGCTAAAATCCTAAGGCATCACTGCCTGCAGTGAGGGAATCCTCCATCCACTGGTACATCTGGTTCTTGCCCAGCTGATCCTGATTCTGATCAGTGGCAAATGCAGCTGCCCCCCAGCTGCCTCAGGGACTCGAGGGCTAAGAATCACTTGAGGGTGTTATGCTCCTGCTTTTCCATGCACATCTGTCACACATCTGTGTGCACAGTTCCTAATTTCACATGTATGTGGGTACAGCATCCTGGGCTTCTGCTGTTCAGAAAATGAAAGTCCCCAGGGAGAGAAGAGTGAGCTCATCCAGCCCTCAGGAAAGCCTGATGTTCAAAGGTTTTATGGAACTTGATTCACAAAAAGGTTTCGAGCAGCTCCAATGGTGTTTTGGGACACAAACTCAAAATGTAGCTTCTCAAAATCCTAAAATTTCCCCCCACATGCTCACTGAGCTTGAGACTGAGGGTGCAGTGGGAACTCCCTGGGGCTGCCTCCTCCTCTCAGCATGGAGACAGCTTCATGGCTAGGCACTGTCCTTGGAGGATGGACCTCAACACTCAGTGGACAAGCCTTCCTGAGCCTGGGGTCATGGAGGCACACCTTCAGAGGGTCTGCTAGCCCTGCAGACCTCTCCCCAGCACCTCCTGGCACTTCAGCAGCTCCTGGTTTGCTCTTTGCCTGCCCCTTGGGGCAGCTGAGGGCTCCTCCTAAGTGTCCAGCCCCTGTGCCACAGGTGGTAGCACTAAAATGCCATCACTGCATCACTGAGTCCTGCTGAATTCCGGGCCCTGTCTCCACTCCCAGGTCTATATTTAACACCTTGAGCAATCCCAAACATGCCAGTTCCTGAGCCATCTGCATCAGTTGCTCCAAAATAATGCAACTGAATGGCAAACAGTGCTGTGCTCCTGCAAGAAGAGTGCTTTGGGCACGTTGTGAAGAGTCCTTCTTCTTCTGCTCACTAATTTATTTATTTTGCTCCAAAAGAAGGATCCAAAGATACAGAAAGCTTTGGTTCAGGCAGCAGCCCCAGCAATTGTATTTGTCAATATGTGGAGAGTGTCTGAAAGTGATGTATTTGCAACATATATGGTCCATTGCCTGATTAACTCAGAATGAAAACCACCCAAGCTTCACACTGAAATCAGTTAGCAATACAATATCTCCAAAGATTGTGCAATTACTTTTTTTTTTTTTTTTCTGAATGGCTGCCAATAACTGCAACTTTCACAGAAGATAAAGATCTTTTCTGCTTCATTATTTCTGAGATGGCACATTAGGATCAAATGTAGCATCCTATTAAATAAAACTCCAGGAACACTATATATAGCACCATGGCAAATGTGGCCTGCAAAGCAGCATTGATCAGATCAGCACGGCAGCCTGTTTGCATGTGGAACAGTTAAAATATTCCTGCTATTAAAATTTATCCTCTTCTTGGTAAAGCTGTGTGTACTCGTTGCACATTGTACTCACCCAGCTGCTGCTCTGTGAGCACAGACCTCAGCAGCCTCCTCTGACCTGTGTCAGGGGAGAGGCTGGGCTTTATCCACCTCACCCTGGTGACTCCTGAGATGGACTCTCAATTTCCATGGCCTGCAGGTCCCAAATTCCCCGTGGCTCAAGGCAGAGATGAGGGGAGAGGTTGAGATTTTTTGGTACCTGGACAGACTGAGGTCCCCCTGTCCTCAGGGGCATGTCAAGGGCACAAAGGAACTGTTACCATGGGATTTTTTTCCAAAAAGGAATGGATGGTTACTTGAGGACAGTGGGTGAGGGTTTTGAGTGACAGCCTGATCTTTCTCAGGACAGTCACAGCCAGCGAGCCACATCCCTGTGCAGAGCTCCCAGCTCTAACACCCAAATGTTGGTCTTGTGCAAGACCAGAGCCCAGTCCTGCCCCAGGGTTTGGCTGATGGGAGATGCCCCTTCCCTCGGGGGGGTTATTCCTGAAAAGACCCCGAGCTCACACATGGCAGAGCTGGGAGTCAGGGACAGACCCTCCAGGGGGTGAGGCAGGGGCTCTCTCTCATCCAGGCAGAGAAAGCAGCTCATGCAGGGTGCAGCCCACTCCTCCAGGGTCCTGCTGCCCTGGCACGACCCAGGGCATGGCAGTGCCCGGGACAGAGCCCCGTGCTGTCCCCAGCAGAGCCCTGCCCGTGGTGGCACCCAGGGATCCTCGCATTCAGTCATCGAGGGGCAGGTTTGGAGAATACAGAAAACCCCTCTGAAAGTGATATTGCAGTGCATTCACAAATTAAGCGAAGGCACATTTGACTGGCTGGGCATTTACATATAAATTGCTGTCTAATTGCACTAATTGCACACGTTCACAGATGCGCTATTGCACAGACAGGTTTTGCACATGGATATCAGGTGTCTGCTTTGTTTTGTAGCAAAGATGGCTTTATATCAATATGAATTATTGGTTCCTCTCTTGCCAGACCATGGCTTAGATCAACCACTGTCCCAGCCAGGGCTAGGAAGACCTTTTGAAATGATTTTCCAGCTTCTGTTCTGAGTCATCCTGATTTCATACCCTCAGGCTGGCAAGCTTTTCCTTCCTTTCCAGGTCATAAATACTTGTCTTGTCTCAGGGAAACGTTTGGTGCTGTTAGGTACTAAGGACACAGTGTAAAAATCAGATATCTTGGCATTTTACTTTTATATTGGAAACCTATCAAATAGTAAAAATGAATCTTGGATGAAGAAAATTTTAAAAGATAGTAAATAGAAGTTAATGTACTTCAATAACATCTTTTTTGTAGACTCGTTACCTCTTTATTTACCCTTCAAGATATTTGCTTCTGGTTTATAGCACAATATGTATTGAAGAGAGACATAAACTGGGCAGGGAAATGCCATTGAAATGAGAAAATAGAAAGTTAATGGTGAAACTAGAGTAGGCTAAATTAATTTACTGATTATGTGACCATATCCCATCAGTAAGACATGAATTATTTTGTTTACAGTCTTCAGGTTGTTGCCTGGCTCTGCTACCCTTCGCTGTTTTCAATTTAAACTGCAGTGATTGTAAAGAGAAGAGAAAATAAACCAAATGTTCCCATTCCACTTATAAATTTTATGTTTATAGTCTTGTAGCCATCCATGGAAACCATGCCTGTTATTCAAGTGCCTCACCTCCCCAAGCTGAGCATAATTATTACTGATACATCTGGATGTTTAACTACCTACTACAGACTCTTGAATTCCTTCCAGTTATAAAATATCCATTAATACAGGAGTGGAGAAGAGTGGATTCACAGGGGGAAGAAGAGAGGGGAGGGTTTATGTCTATTACTCCAATTCTCAGAGGATTTATGCCTTGCTTAGCACCACAGGGAGTAAAACACTATTACCTAAGCTGGTGTCATTCAGATAAAAGGATGTAACGTGCCTCTTTCCACTTTGTTCCACAAAGAATCCTCTGTGCACAGGGGGACAGATCCTCTCTAGCTTGGTGTTCTCAGAAGATGGAGATACTCACCCACGGTGCAACCCTCCCCCAGCCCAGGGGCATCACTGAGTCAGGGGGTTTAAATCCCTTCGGGTTGGGCTTTCACTCAAAACCCACATAATTTCATAGCCAATGGATCCATCTGTAAAAACAGAGCTTGGGCTTTAATCCCATGCAGCGTTTCTTGCTCTGGTGTCAGCTCTTGAGGGAAGTCCCAAAGCAGCAGGTGGGTGTGTGAGGAACCCAGCAAGCACCAAAATAGCTGGTATGAAGAAAGGGGCTCAGCTTTGGGCAGTGTCACCAAAGATGTTGGTCTCTGAGTATAACGTACGTGTTGTACCTGAGGGAAGAGCCAGCATTTCAGGAACATCCATAAATCCCTCCTCTGCTGCATCCTCGGGGTACAGCCCCCTGAAAACAACATGGGAACACCATTTAGGAATTCTAGCTGTTTTGCAAAGATAGTTCTGCCACGCAGCATTTCCTCACCGTATCAGCTCCACTGAGGCTCTGGCCCAGACTTATTGATTACCCTCTAATCTGCGCCCTATTAAATCCACACATCCGTCTCACAATTACATACGTGGCATCAGTCACTCTCCAGCAATGCCCCATTAGCCCCTATTATGAAGAACACAGTGGTAGTTGTGTTGCTGCTGCCTCATTACCCTCAGATGTACCTGATCCTCCATGGCACATGGGGCTGGCTCTCGTCCAGGGAGAACCCTCCCCACAAAAAGCCAGGGCTGACTCCTCGCCTGACACCCGGCACTGGAACCGTGATTTTCAAATGTTCCGTGTGTGAGAAACACTTAGGTACAGAGAGTGTCAGATCCCTTTCTGTGAAACTATTATTTGCCTCCAGATAGAATGGGAAACAACTTGTCTCTGATCATAGCAGTTACTTATAAGCTGCCAGACTGGAGGGATAAGTGAGATAAATTAAACTGTGAGCGCTCGCTTTCCAAGAACAGTTCACTCTATTTGCTCAGGCGTTTAAGTACACACGCAGCTTTTAGCCTGTAATCAAAGCACAGAGCTCAACCCAAAGGATCACATTTAGTGCAGCAGATCAAAGAGGGAGAGCTCAGAGTCATGCACCAGTGCAGTCCCTCCCGGTGTTCCTGCCCTCCACCACAAGCTCTGCTCTCGGGAGCCTGCAGAGAGCTGCCCTTCTGCAAACACAGCCACGCTCAGTGACAGAACAGAGCAACCAAAACCTCACTCCTTCACCCCCTCCAGCCCCCCCAGCCCCACAAAATCCCCGTTTGCAGGGCACGCAGCTGGCACTGTTCTATCCTCTGTGCCCACTCCTCTGGTGGCACGGCGAGCGGAGGTTCTGCAGTGCCTCCCACTGCTCTGCAGTCCCTGTCCCCACGAAAGTGTTTGGAGAGCACAGGGCTGCCAGATGGAATTGCACATTCCACACATTGAGGGGACCAGATGAGCACAAGAGGCTGCACAGGCCGTGCATTGTGCTTCCGATTCTTGTGGATTCCCTCTCGCGGAGGAAGTGGCCTGGAATGGGAAGCCCCATCTGTCACTGAGATACTTGTTGAAATTGAATGTTCTGATTGGTTTTTTGGGTTTTTTTTAAATTTTTTTTCCCCAAGATTGGAAATGTTTTGGTCCCATCAGCTCTGCATTTAGCTCTAGTCACGCAGCGAAAGTACAGGAAAAAACGTAAGAATATTTGGTTTGCTACATTTACCAAAAAAGAATGATATTTTGTTACTAATAGGTAGAATTTTAAGAGGTTCAATATCACCACCTTGGAATGACCTGGAAAACTTTCATAAAGGAGAGATTTATGCATTTTTGACTGGACCTCCTGTGACTAATTTTTAGCTGAAATTCTCAGATGCACCTGTGAGAGATACCCAAAGAAAAAGCCAAGCAGGTATGATCTTAAGCTAAGAAAAAGGAAGGATGTGAAGCTGAGTGTTTAGACCCAAAGGGGATTCAAGGTGCACAAAGAAGATGGGAAGACAGGAGTGTCAGGAAACTACTCTTAGCAAACAACAGACCTAATGGGAACATTAAAAACATAATTATGTCAAGTTTTGGATCAAAACTGCATGCTGTGTGATCCCAAGCCATTTCTGAAGATGCTCTGGAACCAGAACTCAAATATCTGAGGTCATCCAGCATTTCTTTTTTCCTTATTTTTGATTTGAGTTTCAAAGAAGGAAAATTACTGTGAAAATTACATCACCACAACAAGGATTTGGTGAGGATAAAACATCATCTGTGAACCAAATCTGGCCATCCAACCCAAACCCTTCTACCAGGCATTGCTTCATCCATTCAGGGGTGTGCTCCCGTTTCTGCAAGGTGTCCGTGGCCAGCCAACATCACACTTGGCTCACTTACAACTGAGAACTCACTTTGCAGTGGTGATGATGAGCAGCATCTTGTCCTGACTCACCAGCATTAAACCAGCCCCCAGGGGCTGGGGAAAGGTGACCTCAGTGGCACAGCAGCAGCTGAAAGCCAAGGCAAGGCTGCCACCACCCACCATGGGCTCTGGGACAGCCCCAGGAGGTGAGAGGCTGCTGGGCTGTGCACTCACTCCTCTTGGGCAGAGCTGCTGTGATAAATGCACAGCTTGGTATTGGCTTTTCACAAATGTTAGAATGAATGTTATAAATATGATGTTCGTTTCTGTAGTTTTTAGTGTGTTTTAACTGCCTGGATAGATGTATAATGGGTTTTTTTTGCTGTTATTGGGAATTTAGGTGCAGTGTGTTTCAGCTGCCTGAATAGATAACTTCCAGAAGAGACCCAAGTGACTCTCAGCATTCACTGCCTGTGGAAAAGAGCCCAAAGCCCAAATCAAAAGATGATAAGAACTGAATGAAAGTGGAACTGCACTTGACAGACCCAAGGAGTGGCCATGCAGAGCAGCTCATGGAACAGTGAATGTACAGAAGTCCCTGCATGGAGAACAGGATAACAAGGGGGGTCCCAAGGCACCGGGGTGCTCCTGGCAGAGCCCCAAGGCACCTGGCCATATTTAACCTTTGCTTTATCTGTCTCCTATTGTCTTTATTAAACATTTTTAAACTTTACCAGGAAAGTGAACTTTGTTTTTCACATTTGTGGTGCCCCTTGGGCAGGCTGACCTCAGACCTGGCCGAGCTCCTCCTGCAGGTGGGACACTGCTGCCATTGCATGATTTATACTGGTCTGCACTTGGTACCCAGCCAGGACTGGGTTATACTGGTAGATTCTGGGTTATACTGGTGTATCCTGGGTTATACTGGTCTGTACCCAGCCAGGACTGGGTTATACTGATGGATTCTGGGTTTTACTGGTGGATTCTGGGTTATACTGGTGTATTCTGGGTTATACTGGTCTGTACCCTGCCAGTACTGGGCTATACTGGTCTACACTTGTTTCTACTGGTTTATACTGGTCACTATCCAGCCAGGACTGGGTTATACTGGTCTATCGTGGTTTATACTGGTGAACACTGGTTTATACTGGTCTATAGTAGTCTGTACCCAGCCAGTACTGGTTTATACAGCTCTATACAAGTCTATAGTGGTTTATAGTGGTGAACACTGGTTTATACTGGTCTATACTAGTCTGTACCATGCCAGTACTGGGTTATACTGGTGTATTCTGGTTTATACTGGTCTGTACCCTGCCAGTACTGGTTTATACTGGTCTACACTTGTTTCTACTGCTTTCTGCTGGTTTCTGCTGGTCCGTACACAGCCAGTACTGGTTTATACTGGTCTATACTGGTTCATACTGCTTTAAACTGGTTCATACTGGTCCACACTCTGCCAGTACTGGTCTATAGTGGTCTGTACCCTGCCAGCACTGGGTTATACTGGTTTATCCAGCACGCCCTGGCAGGGCTGTCACCTCTGCCACCCTGTCCCCTCTGCCACGCCTGCGCTCTGCTGGTCTCCTCAAACTCCCTCTGCAGAGTCTGGCACTGCAGGAAGGAGCTGGGGCCAGGTAGGACAGCCCTGCCCAGAAGGGGAATGCCACAGGGTGGAGAATCCCCTTGACCTCTTTGCTTTCCCCCTCCCCGTGCTTCATCCATCGGGATTCTCTTGAAATAGGGCTGGGCACGTGGAGCAGCATTCTTGTGTCTTAATCTGTGTGGAGTGGAATTTCCCTTCCCCCTTGAATTTGCTATAATTTCCTTTTCTTTGAGGACTCACAGGCACCCTCTGTTCCCACAAGGATACTGACATGGCCCTGCTGTCTGTTTTCCTTCTTTCCTCCTTCTTTCCCTTGTAGCTGTGCCCTCTTCCCCACAGCTCAGCTGGAGGGACAATTCTCAAAGCAGAGCCAGGCTGATCGTTTCTGGTCCTGTCAGCATCTAGTGATCATAGCTCATGCTCCAGACGAGTGGGTTTAAAATATCTTGGGATTTAAAAGTAGTAAAAAAGCCCAGCATTTCTCTCTTGGTGTCAGGCTGTCCAAGGAGGATGTTTTCAGAACCCTCTGGGTGGGTGGAACCACAAAAAGAAAGCGTGAGCTGATAACACCTGAGCAGCACTCTGGGAATGAGAAGAGAACCAGCAGCACTGCCCTCAGCCTGGCTCTCACATTTCTCCCTGGTGCATCCCTTAGCTTGGAAAGGGAAAACCAAGCTGGAGATGCCACACCCTTGTGTTTTCCATGGCTTGGAATTCACAGGACAATTCTCTCTGGGTGATGTTTGATGATGTACCACGAGTCCCTCAAATACTGGTGAGTGCTTGAATCCCAGGTGAGCTGATGTGGGTACCAGGCACAGGATGTCCCATCAGAACCTGCTGGGAGCACAGGGTTTGTCCTTTCCCAGTGCCTTGGGCCTGTGTCCCCAGCCTGTGCAGAAGGAAACCCCAGGCTGGGCTCAAGCCTGAGGAATCCCTCATTTTCCAGGGAGGACTGAAAATCAGCTCTGGAAACTGCTGATTGCAGACACTCATGGCTTTCCATTAAGTCAGGATTTCTGTGGCTGAAAGTCTGCTCTGTGAAGGTGCCTATTTCATATTCCTAATGCACCCACACCTATTTTTGATTAATACTTTCATCTCAAACCAGTACTGAAACCCCCTGTTAATATCTGGGGCCCCTGTGCCCTGTTTGGGGCCTGTGTTAACCCATTAGCAGTTTCTAGTCAAGTGGAAATGGGTGTGTGGGAAATGAGTATTGTATTGCCAAATGACCTTTTACTCTGTGCCTGGGCTCAGCTCAGTGCCTCAGGTGCTGCTGAATGCTGCTCCAAAATCCTTTGGCAGGGAAGGGGGATTGAGGTCTCTTCTGCATTGCTGGGGTGATCCAACCCATCCTGAAACAATTCCAGGGATGGGCAACCTGTGCCAGGGCCTCACCACCCTCACAGGGAAGAATCTCTCGTGGATATCTAACCTAAATATCCCCTCTTTCAGTTTGAACTCCTTGTCCTATCACTACAGATCCTGGTGAAAACTTTGGCATCCCTAGATGTCCCCTTCAGATACTGGGAGGTGCTGTGAGGTCTCCTGAACAGCCCCAGCTGCCCCAGCCTGCCTTCATTTCTGTTGTTGTTGGCTCTCTCCCACTCTTACCCCCATCACTGTCCCCCACCACAACCCAGAAACCCTTTCAATCTGCTTTCTTTTGAACTACTTGACTTAATCACTCATTAAACGCATATTTCCTAATCTTAAAATCTATTTTCTCCTTGAACTACTTGTTTATTCAATTGCAGAATTCCTTCTTTCAAAGCTTCATTGAGGAAAACAGTGGTGGTGGAGGGAGATTTCAAACTAAAACCAAATCTGCTTCCTGGATTGAAGTGTTGGTGAAATGGTCTTAAAATGCTCTTGTAGCCAAGGAGAGTCTGAGCTGCTGCACAGGGAAGGTTTCCTACCTCACCTGGCAGGTGATGTAGGGCAGGGACTCAAGGTGTGCCTGCAGCTCCCACTGCTCCTCCAGAGCCTCCTCTGAAGCCTGGAGCTCACCCTCCCTCCCTTATCCCTGAATTTGAGGGGTGGAACCAGACGACCTTTGAGGTCCCTTCTGTTATAAATGCACAGTTTGGTATTGGCTTTTCACAAATGTTAGAATGAATGTTACAAATATGATGTTTATTTCTGTAGTTTTTAGTGTGTTTTAACTGCCTGAATAGATGTATAAGGTTTTTCTTTTACTATAGTTTGGAATTTAGGTGCAGTGTGTTTCAGCTGCCTGAATAGATAACTTCTGAAAGAGGCCCAAGTGACTCTCAGCATTCACCACTTGTGAAAAAAGAGCCCAAAGCCCAAATCAAAAGATGATAAGAACTGAATAAAAGTGGAACTGCACTTGACAGACCCAAGGAGTGGCCATGCAGAGCAGTTCCTGGAAAAGTGAATGTGCAGAAGTCCCTGCATGGAGAACAGGATAACAAGGGGGGTTCCAAGGCACCGGGGTGCTCTTGACAGCATGCCAAGACACCTGGCCAGCTGTATATCTTTGCTTTATCTGATTCCTATTGTCTTTATTAAACATTTTTTAAACTTTACCAGGAAATTCACCTTCCATTTTTCACACCTCCAACACCCCCACTCTGTGATCCTCTGATTCCCAGGTTCTCCTAACTCTGCCATCACAAACATTCACCCTTTGATGTTCCCCTAGAGGATCTCTGGTGCCCCGAGCATCTCCCAGGCACTTCAGCCTGCACGGGCCCCGGGCACAGCTCGGGATCAGCTGCCTTGGGGTCCCACTAGGTGCCCAGTGCTGCTCCCTGGGGCAGTGGGGCTGCCTGGAGCACACCAGGGGCTGGGCAGTGCCTGGCTCCTCTGCACTCCTGGTCTCCAATTCCCAGGGGCACACGCAGGTGTTATAGGTAATAAATGATAAAGCCGAATTAATAATAAAGAAAATGGGTTTTGATTTCGAGACTGATGTTCATTCTCTGATAGCCACAATCAAAGGGACAGCCCGGGGTCGGCGCTGGGTGAGCTCTGATCCCCTCTGTTCACCAATGTCCTCTCTGCTGGGGGAGTTTTTACAGTTTTTTTCGCCTGGGGCAGAGTTTCTCCTATTCTTTCCTGGTTTCACATATTCATGTAGTCTCCTTTTCTCAGACGTTTCTGGGAAGCCATGAATGCTCTTAGGGGAACCTGCTATTGGGATGCAGCTCCTGACGACTCTGGCTATCCTGATCCTCGATACTGATCGAGGATTCATCGCTTGGGTGTTTCCTGGACCGTCCCAGGGAGGGGCCATCTCCGCAGCAGCCACATCTTTTCGTTTGTTAATGATGTCTTTCTCTCCGCTGCCATCTGTGGTTTCCCAATTTGTGAAGCAACCTTCCCCGGGCTCCAGCTCGTGGTTTTAAAACTTTAAGAATTTTTCTTACAGGCACAACCTATTTCATGTATATTTTACAGAAGCACGAATTATTCCATCACATGTATTACCCAGGGATAATGAGCTGAAGAGAGGGAGGCAGGGGAAGGGGATGCCGATTTTCCAGCTGTCTCCGCTGGACCTTTCCCACCCGGGACGTTTCCCACCCCATCTCCACGGCTCCTGGCACATCTCCTGGACCAGCTGGGCCTGCTGGGCACGGGCTGCAGGGATGGGGATGGCATGGCCGTGTCAGGAGTGAGGTGTTGTCCCTGAAAATCAGCCTTCTGATTTGGTTTGGTATAGTGGAGTCAGTTCTCATGAATTGTAAGATAAACAAGGATCATGTTTGCATTCCTTTGTAAAAGATCTCACCTGACGGACTTCTCAAGTGCCCAGTGGAGATGGAGAGGTGGGAACTGCTCTGTCCAATCTCTGCTCACTGTCCAGAAACTTATAGATATGAAGTCAACAATAAACTAGAAAATTCCTTTCTACTTCTCTGCCTGAACCCCTGTTGTGTGTGTTGCTGTGTGTTTCTATCTGCACCACAGTAACAGTGAGGAGCACAGAGAAAGGGGAATTTTTTCTTTCTGGAAGAAGCAATGGCAGAGTTTGATAGAAACACAGATTTTCAAGCTCCATGGTGGGATCTGTGCATGGCTTATTAGGGACTTTTCCATTTGCAGGCAGCACCAGTAATATTTTCTTGAGTCTGTGTGGGCTACTGGCCTGTGTTATTATTTTCCACTGTCTTTTCTCACTCACATTTATAAGACTTTAGCTCCTTTTATGTACTTGAGATAAGAGTCCCACACAAAAGTCTTGGAACCTTGCAAATGAAAAAATATTCAAACATCTATTGTCTTTAAAGGTGCCTTTTTGGGGATTTTTCTCGTGTTTTCTCACTAGTTTGGAGAAAAATGTCTTTGACTGAGGAAGATTTAATAGAGGCAAGTCGTGGTGCTGGGACTTAATCCAAGGCAACTCTCCACCTTTCCAGAGCCCCTTGTTGAGGTGATTTGTTCCATTGTACAGTCAGACAGGCACAGCACAATCCAAAGGGAGACTCTTTTCACTCCTCTCAGTGATGGAGTGAAATGGACTTTTTGGAGTGCTGCACCTCCTGACTGTTGGAGTCCTTACTTCTATTAAATCAGAATTAAATGAGCCTTCAAAACACTCCAGTTCTCACTTGTTCTTTGTTCTTCTCTTTCCTGACCTCCTCATCTATTTCAGTCCAAGGTTGTGCAGATTTTCGTTTTCACAGACTTTGGAGGACAGTTGGGATGGGTGGCTCTAGATCAGGTCCCATCTCTCACCCTTGAGCTTCAGATTCCTACACAATGTCAGGGCTCCTTGGCATGCAGGGCACAGAACTGCCTTAAAACTCAGAATCTCAAATATTGGGAATGTGAAGTTCACTTGGCTTTATAAGTATTTTGCAACACTATTTTAGACTTCTTAATAAAAAACCTTGATGATTACAGGACTTCCAAAGTTTGAAACCCAACCTATCACATGAGGACTGTATTTCCTCCAATGAAGTTTTCATGCACAAGATACAGCAAAACAGATCTTTAGACTCCACAAAGACAATTTTTTTGCCATTAAATATAAATTTTGTTAGTAATGCTTTCCCTTTGAGTGAAGCCAAGAAGAAAAAAACTGATCCTTCCAAATTAAAAAGTCAGAAGAAGGCAAAATAGAGTAGCAGGACTTAATTCTCTTGTAAGTCACTCAGCACCATCATGGCAGTGAAGAGAGGGAAGCCAACACCTTCTAAGACTGTTCTGGTGTTATAATAATTGCACACAGTAGGAGGGGATGTTCAATTTTTTCTGAAATTTAATTGAATCTGACATCTCCCTCCAGTCTACAACCATCTTTTAGTGGTTCCAATCCTGCTTGTTCAGAGTCTTCTTGTTTAGGAAAGTGTTCCAGAGCAGGGAGAAGCTGGGTGATCCCCGAGCAGGCAGGGCTCAGGCTGGTTGCCAGCCTCTGTCAGTGTCCTTATTCCAGCACAGAGTGGAAGGATGTGAGTGTAAAAAAATCTGTGGAAATAACTAGGAAAAAAAAACCAAACCAACCAACCCAGACTTTTTGCTCCAGGTCATGACCTGCCTAAAGAACTTTCTCTCTGTGTTTTACACTCAGTAGGTAATTTCACACTGTCTGTCTCAGGCAGAGCTGTCTGATATGAGCTGTTATGCCTCTGCCTTCAGCTGCTGGAGGCTCTGAGTCTCACCCCACCTATAAGTCTGCAGATATTGATTGACTTCAGGATGATTTCTAATAATAACTGGAGAATAACCTCCATCCTGTGGCCAAAGTGTTGGAGCCAGATGATCTTTAAGGTCCTTTCCAGCCCAATCCATTCTACAACTCTCCCTCCTGTGCAGCCAGGACTGAAACTGTGCTGTGACTCTGAATTCACAGGGAGGAAAAGCTGCCAGAGAGGAGCCACTGTGGGCAGGGAGAGGAGGATGAGTGTTTGGTGGCAGGGACAGCTGGCAGAGGGCTGGCCAGTTCTGGTTCTTCCATCAAATTCCTGGAGGAATCTTGCTGATCAGAGCTGCAGGTCACACACAGCCCTGTGACCTGGAGGGGAGCACAGAGCCAGCCCCCCACTGTCACTGGAGACACTGGGGCCACCTGGAAAACAGGGCCCAACCAAAAGGAGAACAAAGGAAAGCATTTTAATCCAGCCTAATGCAAAGTTGCCTTAGGAAAAAAGAGCCTGAGAAAGGGGAGCTCCAAGCAGGATCTCCCAGCCAAAGCTCCATGTCCAGAGCACTTGGACATGAGCTGCTGCAGCACGAGGGGTGTCTCTGACAGGGAATGGAGAGAGGGAGAGTCTTTCCTCTGTCTTACTTTCCCTCTCAGCACTCCCTGAAACTCGTGCTGCCAAACTGCAGAGCTCTGGCATCCACACATTAAGTCAGATGTTGGAATATTCAGGGAACAGCCAAATAAATCAAAACAGAACAAGAAAAATATCTTTAAATGAGACATTTATAGAAGTCAAAGAAAAGAATAAAAACTAAGCTGGGATAGAAATGTCTGATGCTAAAGAGCTTGCATCTCTGCCAAGGAAAGGCAGAGCAAGAAAAGGCTGGAAGGTGAATGTGAACATTTCCCACTCAGGAACAAGGCACATAATTTCAGGACAGATAACAGTTAACAGCACTGGGACAAATTCATAAAGAAGGAGGCAAACCTTCCACTTTTGGTATCTTTAGGTGAGGCCTGGGATCCTCTGTAGCAGCCTCGCAGGACCCCACAGGATTCTGCAGGAATTGGGCAGAGTTAGCTGAGCTGGATCAGCTCAGCCTGCTGTCATGGAGATAACCACTGCCACCTGCAGCAGCAGGACTTGGGAAGCCTCCCAGCTTGGGAAGATGGTGTGGGGGCTGCTCTTCCCATGATTTACACCTTCCAGGCTGCCCACGACAGCTGATCCAGAGTGTGAAGAGTGCTGGGGTCCCCCATCCAGATCCTCACCCTCAGTGCTTGGTCAGAGGGGACTGGGGCGTTTATGGACCAACACTTTCCTGCCCTTCTCAGGAGAAAAGAGAGCGGGGCAGGAACGAGATAAAGAAAGGGAAGGGTAAAAGAACCAGGGACGGGAATGGTGGAGAAGAGCGAGGAGTGAAAGTTTGAGGAGCAAGGCAGGGAGCAGGAGGGCAGGGAGCAGCAGCGCTGTCCGCTGGTGGCAGTGGCACGAGTGGCTTTTGCAGAGCTGCCCGGGCTCGGGTAGGCACAGGAGCGATTTCCCCATCACTCGCCCCGGGAGGTTTTCCGTGCGAGCCCCAGGGCCGGGAGAGACCCTGCGGGCGGCAGGGGCTGAATCAGCCTCCCACGGCCCGGGGGCAGGATGGGGTGCGCTGGGTGAGAACGGAGCCCTGGCCGTGGGGAGGCTGCTGGGACTGCAGATCACTCTTTCAAGTTTTCATTTCCTCGTAGCCCTCGCGGGCTGCTCTGCTCAGAAATGAAACTTAGAGAGCCGTGCCAGCGCTTTCTGAGCTGGAGGGAGGCGCAGAGGCAGGGACAGGATGCAGGGACAGGATGCAGGGACAGGGGGGCTGCTGGGTTGGGTGTGCACAAAGCAGCCCCAGCCCCGTGGGGCTGGCTGAGCCCCCACTCTGCTCGGAAGGAGAGGATGAATGTAGGTAAGGGATTTACAAGTGCAGAGGAGGGGCGCAGGAAGGCAGAGAGGTGATGAGAGAAGGGAAAGAGCTTCCCTCCTGCTGGCTTTGCAGAAAGCAGCGCTGGAGGGGATGAGCCTGTTCTCATTTTGGAGCTGTTATGGGCGTGGAGCAGCTTTCACAAGCCCTGGAGCATCCCGTGTGTACTTCTGTCTGTGCCTCAGGCTGCTGCCCTGGGCGAGAGCCTGTTTGCCTGTGCTCCAGCAGAGCGGCCGTGTCATCTCCCGTTCCTCACCAGGAGCTCCCTGCTCCGCTTTGTTCCCAGGCGAGGAGCAGCCTTCGCCCCGATAAAAATTACATTGCAAGGCTCCTTCCCCTTAAGCGACTCCCGTGCATCAAAGGTTGTCTTCCTCACACGGTTTAAGCTGAATGTGGAGACCCTGGGCCAGAGCTGAGCCAGGCAGGGGTTCAGCCAGCCCGGGCTGCTCTCACACAATCTGCCTGGTTTCCACAGTGGGAAGGTGCAGGAAAAAAACCAGACACTTCTAACTTCTACCTAGGGATAGGGGGAGAAGTCAGTCAGGTTTGGCTGCAGAACTCACTGCCCATTGTGAGGATCTGGATGGAGCTTTTTCCTGGTGGGGTGGTGAAGAGCTAAATCTTCATCACTCAATCTGCTGAGGGAGGGCCATCGATGTTTCTCATCGAGGAGAGTAACTTCTCTTGTAATGCAAAGGAAATGTCTGTATTCCATGTTTGTGCAGTGCTCCAACAACATTTAAAACACAAACCTAAGTGAGCACTGCAGCAACCCAGAGAAAGCTGGAGACCTCAGAGAGTCTGACAGGAGCTCTTGCTGCCACCCACAAACCATTGGGATGAATTTGGGACAACTTGCTCACAGAAGCAATGGACTTGCTCATGTGAAACACGAGGACAAAACTAGAAAGCATGAATGAAAAGCAAGTTGAAATGCCCATCTTATCCCCAAAAACATCCCAAAGATCATCCCTTAAGAGTCAGACAAAGTGTCATGGTCACTGCTGTGCACCAGCTTCAAGCTGGTTTCAATCTCCCTCATGCCCACTTTCATTCAGAAAGGAACAGAGGCTAAAATATTTGTTCAAATGATTTCGAGGGTTCTTTAGAGGATTAAACAAATCTAGTGTTCAAAAATGAGCATTTTAATTGCAGAGCCATGAGACAAGCTGAGATATGGTGTTCAGTGATGCTTCATAAATCTTGCCAATTTGTACAGTTAGCTTAAAACGAAAGTGGTAATTAAAAGCAAAGGAACAGCTAGTCCGTTACAGACTAAATGGTTAGATTAAATATTACTCTGGATCTGATTATTAATGTGCAGGAGAGCTGTTTAGTGGCTGGGTATTTGTTCAGCAGGTTTTATTAATAGCCCCATGGCAAACATTTCCCGTAAGGCAGGATCCTCGCCCCGGAGCCAAGCGTGGAAAGTTGCACGCTTTTCCTCCACTGGTTTCACTCTGCCTGGTAATTTCCACAGATTTTGTGCCTTCTTTTGCTCTCAGGTTTAGTCAGTGTGACCCCTGCCATGGGCTGGGTTTTTCACTGCCCCATTCCCAGCACTGCAGAGCCACAAAACAGCTGATGTAGTTTTCCCCCCTGCGTCACTGGAAGGTCCTGCTCCCCATGACGCACGATCCCCAGGTTCAAAAAAAAATGAACCCCAAGGTTGAGCTGAAGGAGCCCATCCCAGCCTGCCCTGGCCACCCACCATTGCCAGACAGGAGCTGTGACCCCCTAGGTGTGAAACCCCAAGTAGGAGCCCCACAGAAGCCCCAGGCGAGGAGGAAGGGTGCGGAGGGCAGAGGGCTGTTTGCCTCCATGCAGGCTGAGCTCGGTTTCAGTCAGCTCCGAGTCAGCAGCTCAGATGTCAGTAGTTTCCACTGAGAGCTCAGGCCAAGCCACTGAGGGATGCATGTTAATAGGAATGAAAAACTCTGCTCAGTTGATGGAAAAGTCCCATTAAACAGAAAATTGACCCAGTTGAATGCTCACACCACCCAGCCTGCTCTTCTCTCTTGGAATTCCAGAACAGGGCTGGCCCAAGAAAAGGCAGATACCTGACTTGGGTTTGGCTGTTGCAGGGGCTGGAAGGGCTTAAACACCCCATGGATCCTGCAGAGCTGGGGGGTGCTGGTGGAGCACTCAGTGGCACTGGAGGAGCACCTTGTTCCTGCATCACCATGACTTAGAATGAGAGAATCATCAAATCCTTTATTTCCTCTTTCTCCTTCGTCTTCAACAGAGATTCCTTCTCTCTTTCTTACTCCTAATCCCACAGGGAAAGGAGCTGAAATCCTTCTTCCAACACATATGTTTGGTTTTTTTCCCTGTGAAACCTCTGAAAAACCAATGCTGACAACAATATTAATGCAGCATTCCAGGGATGAACTTTACTTATTTGTCATGGATGCGTGGGAAGAGCACACTTCAACCAGAGCATCCCAGATTGAGACTGTGAGGTGTGCAATGGTTGGATTACCACCACCCTTCTTTTTTTAAAGTAAAAAGCATTTCTTTGCTTGGTTTGCCTTGTTATTGGTTGATGAGATTAATCCAGAGCCCACCTCTCACCCTTAGCCCTGCAGGAATCCAGGTTGTCTGCAATGTCAGGCAAGTCTAATAAATAATTTGGATGGAGTCAGTGCATTTAGTCAAACAAATAACTTCATTCAAAGGGCAGAATGGATTTTGTCAAAAGCCTTTTCTCATTATGTCAGAATGAAGAAAAAATTGTGCAGCCCTTTCACTCTGTCACCACAAAGGCATTTGTTCAAGCTTCTGGCTTTGCTTGATGTAAAAAATGGAGTTGTCAAGGCCCACACAGTGAATTGCTCTTCCCCACTCTGTCAGCACGAACACTCCTGCACAGGGATGGAGGGATGTGAGTCCTGTCACTCCAGAGACACTCCTTGGATGATATGTGTGTGGAGAACAAACAGTGGCTGGTCCATGAGGAAGAGGAAGCAGAATTCCAGTTCTCCTAGACTTGTTTGTGTCCCACCTTGTGCCCCAGGTCACCTCCACCAGCATCCTGGGATGTGTTCTGCAGCAGGATGCAACACCCTGAGAGCCCAGAAGAAATTCAGACATCCCAGACCATTCTGAAAAATCCCTTTCACTCCACTGAAATCGCTTCACTAATTTAAGCATGTACACATCAAACATACATGGGAGCAAAAACAGGGAAAGGGGAAATATGGGCATTTTAGGCATATCTTCATTATATTTATTAAAAGTAATGAAACAAAAGACTAGAACCTAGGGGCAAAATGCTGGGTACTAGAAGCTCATTGATTTACAGTCAAAGTGAGAGACAAAGAGAGTGTTCAGAGCAGAGCCATGGGCTGCATCTCCTGAGTGTGTGCTCAGACAAGATGGGACCACCCACGGGCACCATCTCAGAATCACAGAATCACAGAATGGTTTGGGTTGGAAGGGACCTTGTGGATCATCTTGTTCCAGCCCCCTGCCACGGCAGGGACACCTTCCTCTTGCCCACTTCAGAGTGATGTGTGTTGCAATTTGCCACCTCAGCCCCATATTCACCACAATCCGTGGCCACACTCCCACCCTGACATTCCAAGGCAGCATCCCCCTGAGGTCTACCAGTTTGGCTGTTGCAGGTGCCCAGCTAAGCTCTGCCAGTCACAGGGGTGGGGCAGTCACCCTGCAGTTCCCCCAGCAGAGAATGGTGGATCCAGAGCCACATCACAGAAACTTGGCAAGTTTCCTCAGGAGCTTGGCTGCCTTAATGCAATGGATTCCTCCGACAGAAAAGATGCTCCACACACAGCAGTAGCCTAATCAGGCAGCTGACTCATAGCTGCTGGGGAAAAGAGAGAGAAGACATCAATACAAGAGGCTATTTTTGTATTTTGAGTGGTGCTCTGTTGCCGGAGGGGACACAGAGCTCTGTGAGGCTCATTCCTGTATTGCATCAGCTCGAGTTCACTTTACACTGTTCTTCCATCTCACCTGAGCTCCTACACCTTCATCCCTGTCTGTCCTCTCACTTCCCACCCCCCAGAGCAGCCTCAGCCCATGGTCCCTTCCCTCCCAGTGCAGGAGCCTCCCTCCATCCTAACCTCTCTGCATCCTAACCTCTCTCCATGCTAACCTCTCTCCATCCCAGCCTCTCTCCATCCTAACCTCTCTCCATCCCAGCCTCTCTCCTCTCAGCCTCTCTCCATCCCAACCTCTCCCCATCCCAATCTCTCTGCCTCCCAGCCTCTCCCCATCCCAGCCTCTCTCCATCCCAGCCTCTCCCCATCCCAGCCTCTCCCCATCCCAGCCTCTCCCCATCCCAGCCTCTCTCCATCCCAGCCTCTCTCCATCACATCCCAGCCTCTCTCCATCCCAGCTTCTCCCCATCCCAGCCTCTCCCCATCCCAGCCTCTCCCCATCCCAGCCTCTCCCCATCCCAGCCTCTCTCCATCCCAGCCTCTCCCCATCCCAGCCTCTCCCCATCCCAGCCTCTCCCCATCCCGCCCTGGCTGTGGCTGCTGGCTCAGTGCTGAGCCCTGCCTGGAGCAGTGGCGCTGCACAGGGGGCACCGCCCCACTCCTGCACTCCCACCCCACCCCAAATCAGGAGGAGGGAGCACAGGGAGTGCCCCTCAGGCTGGGAACGTGGCCTGTCACACCCCTGGGGGAGCCCTGGGGGCTGCAGGCCCGCAGAGCCCCAATTCCAGGCTGGCATCCATCTAGGAGAATGGCAAAGCAGGGTTTTATTCAGATGTAGCAAAAGAATAATGAGTTCATTAGATACCAATTGATTGATAAAGAGGGATTTATTGAAAGGTCTAATGTGTGTCGCCAAAATTAGTTTGCCATGTAATTAACTAAAAATGACTTAAGCAATGCATTCTTAATTATTATCTTAGTACAGCCAACTTGTAAGAAATTTCAAGCATTTAATTGGCATTTGATAGAATAGCTATAGCAAGCTAATTAGGTACCAAATTATGGAATGCGCTAATTGATATTTAATAAGTATGTCAATTGGTATCTAACTAGCCAATATGTTATAGCTATCTTGGAATGTGTCAATTAAGTGCCTAAAGATCTCTTTCAAGTAGATTATAAATGTAATCTATTAAGGATGTAATTTGCAACATTTTTTGATTATGGATTGTAACTTATTTGCTTCCTGAATATGTTATTGCTATTCACAGGCTCATTCACACAATATAATGTGCAGCATTTTGCCTACTCGAGCAACTTTGACAACTGATGTTTTCCTGGGCTCTACTCCCCTCTCACTCTGGTGTAAAGAGATTTCCACTCTCTCCACAGGCCCCAGAAGGGGACATCTCAAATACACACGGGCACAGCAGCCGTGGACAAATTCAGAGGTCACCCTGGGTTAGTGGCAGCTGGAGTCTGCCCACAGTATTTTGGTTATTTCAAGGGGTGGCACAGTCCAAACTCTTTGATGTGTGGTCCTGTTCAAAGAATCACAGAATGGTTTTGGTTGGGAGGGACCTTAAAATCCACCCAGTGCCACCCTTGCCATGGCAGGGACACCTCCCACTGTCCCAGGCTGCTCCCAGCCCCATCCAGCCTGGCCTTGGACACTGCCAGGGATCCAGGGACAGCCCCAGCTGCTCTGGGCACCCTGTGCCAGCCCCTGCCCACCCCACAGGGAAGAATCTCTTCCTAAAATCTGATCTAAACCTACTCCAGTTTAAAAAAGTCCTCCTCAGGAAAAATCAGAGGGATGCTTTTACAGTCAGAGCCATTGCAGGTCTAAACCAGGGGAGAGATTTTCTCTCCCAAGTTTATTCATTTAAATACCATAAAAACTGCTGCTCTCAGGACAGGAACAAAGCGGGTAGTGCTTGAGAATCAGCTTAACCTAAAGGGTGAGATGTCCCCAGTGCCCCTTGGGGGGCTGGCATCACACCTGGGGGTGTCAGGCTGGCTCCCTCAGCTCCTGACAGAATTTACCTGATCCTGGAACGCCCCAGCCAGCCTGAATCCCCGGGGAATTTCACTGAAGAGTTAATTTAAATCACGGCAACGGCCGCGCTTATTTTCTTTTGATTTCTTTGATACAAGTTGCCATTTACGCCGCGCCTCCGGAGGTTTTTCCCCTAAAGCGACGCTCCCGTTCCTTTGTATCATGTGTGAGTAGAAGGCTGGTGTGGTGAGAGGTGCAGCACACAACATTAGCGCCGCAGCGATCTGAGCACTTTATCTTCATGAGTAAAGTACCCAGCTGCTCTTGAATTCAACTGAAAAAAAAAAAAATATGCTGCCACTCGTAAGAGCAATACATTTTCAGTTACTAATAACAACTGTTGTCATGGAAACAGCCGGTCCAGCATGAATGTAAGGATTTGCTTTCAGGTCAGTGCTGTATTAGTCAGCAGCCTTTCAAAACCACATCTCCCCAGCACACAAGTCTCCTGTCCAATTTACTCTTTGCAGCACTTTTTCTCCATTGTGAATTACTCCAAATTAATTACATTTTATGACAATTGCGTGCGGCTCCTTTTCAACTCCACTCGCTGTATAATTACTTGGAAATGGTTTATGGAGGCCAAAAGAAAATTTCATAACTGTATCCAGGTTTGGGAGTTCTGGAGTTTTTTTTTTGTTTGTTTGTTATTTTGGGTTTTTTGTTGTTGTTGTTGGTTTTTGGTTTTTTTTCCCAAAAGAACGGTAAGAATAGAATGGGTTGAATTATCATTATGATCATTAATGGTAATTGGGCATCAGGCACTTGGGATGTTTCCAGGTTTCTGACCATTTTTGGGGTCTGTGGGTTGGTTGGAAGGGGCAGTGCAGGGGAAGGGGTGAGGGTGTGCAAGTTTCCCCTGCTCTAAAGCTCACTTTGAGCTCCAGGGGTGGATGAAGGTAAAAGAAATCTGCCCCAGTCCAGCCCTGTGGCTCATTTCTGCAATTTCCATCAACCCCATGGACAACTGGCTGGAAGAAGCTGATGTCCTTCAGCTCCCAGCTGGCCACATCACAGCCCCCAAAGGCTCCTTCCCCACTGGGGAAGCAATACCAAAGGAGACTGACTGTGGAGTTTTCCACCAGAGGAACCTCCAGGCTGGAATTGCAGGAGGCACTTTGGGACCATTTCTCCTGGCTTTCCTAAGTGTCCAACACCTAGAGCTCCTGTTGGTGCCAGCAGGAGGAAGGAGGGTTTGACCCCTTTTTGCAGCCTGATTTAATTCTCCATTGGATGCTTTGCCTCTCCCCCCAGAGAGAAGCAGCCCCATTCCAAGTGTGGGCACACCAAGCCTGAGACCCTGCTCCTTCTCAGTCCCTCTCCAAGCTCCCTCCCACACAGACACGTCCCTGCTGCTTCCTCAGGGGAAGAACAAAAATGGGCTTTTAATTTCTACCATTCTGGGACAAAATTTGCTGGAAAAATATCCCCACACAAAGGGGCTGATGCTACCTCCAAACATCACTGGTGGCTGTGGTCCAGGTTTTTCCTGCAGTGAGGAGCAGAGTTTGATTATTCTTTCTCCACAATCCTGGTCCATCCAGCTTCTTTCCTTGCAGATTTGCTGCTATCCCTGTCCTGGTGCATTTCCCTTTTTGTTTCTGGTACTTTTTGTTTTCTCCACATTTTTTCCTGTCTATCATATCTCTTTTTAGTACCATAACCTGAAAATCAAATTAAACCACTGTATCCTTTATTGCAGGGATGGACAGACAGCCCTGGCTGGAGGGTGAAGGCCTTGCCTTGCTGTGGGGATAACTGCAAGGATATGAGGAAAATAAGAAAGGGATTTGTGTTTCAGGAAGGTTTTCTGACAAGAAAAAGAATACACTTTTGTGAGGAAGAACTGATTTCAGGGAGCTGCAGATTTCAGCATCTTGAGGTGCTTTGGGACATTTTGGGTGCTTTCCTTGGTGGGGACACATCCCTGCCTTGGAGCCTTGCTGGAGAGCAGGTCCCAGCTCTGCAAGGCAGGAGGGGAGGAATAAAGATGAAAGCCATCAAGAGCCTCAGCCAGAGCATTCCTGGCATGCAGTCAAACTTCTCCAAAGGCACAGCTGGAGTGCAGGGCAGGGTTTTGAGTCAAAAGCTGCAGAGGGAGGATGGGCTCTGACTTTCAGGGTCAAGATGCTGCCAAGAGAGAGGGGACAAGAAGGGCTGGAGGGAGCTGATCTCAGAGCCAGAGGAGCTCTTGAACACCTCTGTACCTGCACCCCATGGTGTGCCCCAGACCTGCCCACCCACCCAGCCAGGCTGAGCAGTGGGCACTGTGTGTTTAACCTTGAATGCAGAGTACAAAACCAACCCTGAGAGTGATGAGGGGAAGGGAAGGAGCTGGCAGGGATTGCTGAAGCAATGTTTGATTTCTGCTTTCACTCCAAGTCCTGCTCAGCCAGGTGGAACACACAGCCAGTGTTTGCCTGTTAACCTGGCCCTGACTGATGTACCCAAGGATGTTTTGAGGGCTGAGAGTCTCTAGGGGTGCTGCTCCTGCATCCCAGGGCATGGACAGTGCAGTGCCCCCAAAATCAGCACATGGGGGCTTGGAGCAGCTGGGTCAGGCTTGGTTTGATGCTGCTCACAAAAAGTCCTTCTGGTTTGAGGGGTCCCCTCTGCTCTCAGCAATCATCCCCCCCCCCTCTGAATGAATCACCCCTCCAAGGAAATGTGGGTGGCTGGAGTTGCCCAGAGATTTTAAGGAGAGCATTTCAATGCATACAGAGCTTCTGCCTGAAGCTGAGATGCACATCCTACCTGGGAGACCTCTGCCATCCTGCCCAGAGGCCACCACAGCTCCCAGCACACCCAGAGCTCTCCCTGCTGCTCCTCAGAGTTTTTCCTTTCTCTGCACAGGCAGTCCAAGCTTTTCAGCTTGCCTGCAAGCTAAAATGAATGAATGCAGGGTGAACATGATGGTTTCCTGCTCAGACTGTATTGTTTCCTTCTCTGGTGAGATGTTCCAGCAGATGTGGTGGGGACTGAGGCCTGAGGGTCTCTCTGTGCCCTGCACTGAGAGGAAATGAGCTGGGTCAGCTCATGAGATGCTCACACACCCACAGGTGGGGAAGGGTTGTACCTGCAGCTTTGCCCCCTTGTGCATCAGCCTGGGCAGGAATGAAGGGGCCAGCCTGAACTTTGGGCTCTCTGTGCTGATGGCAGACTCTGCCAACAGGGACCTCGTGTCCTGGCTCAGCACAGCTCCAGAAAGCACACTCAGCCTCCTCCATGCTCTTCCTTGTGAAAGCCATCAGAGACCCAGCCAGCTTAAAGCCCTGCAGGCTTGGGACCACACTGCAGGTGTGATTTTGGTGATCTTTGGTACAGTGTAAAATAAAAATCTTAAAAATGCTTTGGGTACATTTTGGGGAAAAAAAAAAACAAAAACAAACCAACATGGGAAATATTAGACATTATCCCATGCTGGAATTGCAGAGGCCAAATCCAGAAGGCCATCAAGATAATTGTGAAGGCTTCCCAAAGCCCTGGGTGAGAGCCCAGAGCACTGGATTACCCTGTAAGCTGAAAAGAGCCACCTGCTTGTGGGGCCAGTGGTGCTGCAAGGCAGGGAGGGGCCCTGGCTGGTCTCACCCACTCCAGGGATGACCTCCCACATTCACTGCCTGTTTGGGACCCCAGACATCCTATTACATCAGATATGTGAGATAAAACTTATGGAGAGAAACATTTTCAGCCTCCTGGGACTTGCTGCAGCTTTGACATCCTTTGCCAGGCCAGGGAGTCATGGATAGAGGCTGGTCCCAGGAGCTATTTAATAAATAAAACTTGGAGACTTAGAAATCCCTGCTCATTCCTATATCAC
Source organism: Sitta europaea (assembly GCA_013400255.1). Lineage (NCBI taxonomy): Eukaryota > Metazoa > Chordata > Aves > Passeriformes > Sittidae > Sitta > Sitta europaea. The sequence goes on along the minus strand of VXBS01009277.1, from coordinate 127,726 downwards.
TTATTGTTTACTCATAGTACTCAGGCCTTTGTCAAGCATACTTGAAACAATCTGATAGAAAGTGTTGGAAGGTTCTAAAAATCCTTTCCTAGAATTATGTAAGATCCATTTCAGGCTGTCCAAATTCTTTCCACAGACTAGTCACAAGCAGGAGGAAAAATTAGCCTAGAAAATACAACCAGCCTGCCTCCCCCTCAGCCAGGAGAGCTGTATCTTACAAGCAAGGCACATTAACAACCTCAAAATACAGCAGGAGCACAACAATAACAATACATCAAATAAATAAAATAAACTGATACTAATAATAAATATAAAAAATAATAAACCAAATCTAATAAGAGCATGAGAGCCATCCCAAAAGGGCTGGGACACCCAAATGCCCCAGCAGGCTCAGCCAGCTCTGCCCCTGTCATGGCTCAGCTGAGCCTCTGTGCCTTTCCTGCTGAGGTATCCCTCATGTTGGGAAGACACAGATTTTATTCATAGCCCTCTCCTTCCTACCTTTTTATTATTCAGTTGTGCCCTCTGAGAAGTGTGTCCTGTACAGGCTGCAGATGAAGTTTTTTTCTCACCAATATATGGGGCATTGAAAAAACAAGATGACAACAAATTGAGAGCTGAGAGGAGTCTGGCTCTTATGTAATGTACAGAGTGTGCTGATATAAATGAGTCTTCAAAATGATAATGTCCTTCTCCCCCAGGCCTGCTCTGCTGTGAAGTTGGATTTCTGGAGCTGGAATTCCATTTGCAGCTCATTGTGCATGCTGGAGTTTTTCCCTTTTCCCTATTTTTGAGTTTGTTTGCAGGCCATAATGGCCCCTTTCTGGTTCTTCCTCATATCCCTTGAATTGTTTTACAGGAGTGAAATGGAGGGTTCTGATATGTTGAATATATTTAATATTTTAATGCTGAGAATTTGCAGGACGGAGCAGAGACTGCCTCTTGTGATAAGAGACATTATTATTGTTGTGAAGAATTCCTTTAAGATTCCATCTTAATCATTCTGCTATTGAAATGGAAGAATAAAGTAATAAATGGTTTGAATAGACTTGATTAAAAAGAATAATTATATTCCTCGTGTGGGTTAAATATATAAACTCTTTGTAGTTTTGCATTCTCCCAGAATTTGCCTGGGAGAATTAGCTTTTCTCTTCAATAAGGAGAAAGGAAGGAGAGGAGCCTTGGCAAGGAGGTTTGGATCCTCAGTGGCCCCTCACCTGAAGCCAGGCACTGCCCATGTTTCTCTGCCCTGCTTTGGGGCCAGATTCCTGCCAGGAGACTTCTCTGACCCCTGGGAGATGCTCCATGTCCTTGGGGGTCTCCCCTCTTTCCCTGCCTCTCTGGGGCACCCACAGTGGGTCCAGAGGTCTGTGGTGGGCTGTGCTCCAAGAGGACACAGCCCTGCTGCTCCTGGCTCCCTGGGGAGAACACACTCAGGAATTTGGGCAAGCAGGACAAACTGCCTGCCAATGTCAGGCAAACCTTGGGGTGCTCACCTGTGCACCCTCTGCCAGGCACAGCCTCCAGCTGTCCCCTGGAAGGGATGGGGGAAATCATTCCTTCCTGCTGGAATCCTGAGGTGTGACATCCATCACACTGCACCCTGGCTTAGGAGGGAATTGAGCCCATGGTGCACAGTCAGGTGTGCCAAGGTGTTTCTCTCCAGTGTCCTGAATTCATGCAGGATGATGCTTCAAGTGAAACTTTCTCTCCTGCCTGCAGTGGTGTGAGCAGCTCACTGAGGTGGGACCCTGCTGCTGGCAAAGCTTCCTTCTGCACCTCAGATCCCCCCCATGGCATCCTGAACCCCAGCTCCCACTGACAGCATCCTGAACCCCAGCTCCCACTGAGAGCATCCTGAACCCCAGCTCCCACTGAGAGCATCCCAAACCCCAGCTCCCACTGAGAGTATCCTGAACCCCAGCTCAACCTCAGCTCCCACTGAGGCCATCCCAAACCTCAGCTCCCCACTGACAACACCCCAAACCCCAGCTCCCACTTACATCATCCCAAACCTCAGCTCCACACTGAGACCATCCCAGAGACAAGCCCTCCAAGGGCTGAAATCCACATGCCATGGAATCCACATTCCCTGAAGGAAGCTGCTTTTCCTGAATTCACTTCCACCTCAGAATTCTCCTTTTAACCCTTGTGGTGCTCAGGGTCTCACAGGTCTGCCCTCTCCTTTGGTGCTTGAAAACTTTTCTTGGGGAAGAAGACTTTGCTTCCAACCTACATTTTCCTTTCCCCTCACGTCAGAGAGTGGCTGCCTGCCTCCCCCTTCCCCTGCAGATGGGATCATAGATCCTATGCTACTAAGGCTTCATTATTTTTACAAAAATCTACTCCAGTAAGAAGCGTTATAAATAATTAAAGAAACACTAGAGTTGTCAAAATAAATGAACAAAGTACACTTTGAGATGCATGCTCTTGGCTTATTTGGGGTTTGTTCAGTTGGCAGCTGAATTTCAGAATTCAGTCCCTGGAAATATCCAGCAGAAATGCAACCAATGAGGTTCAACCATCTACCAACAAGGAACCTTTGTGCTTCCCCCAGAGTCATCTAGGAACAGGGCTGGACATCAAATATCATGTATAAAACACCAAGCTCCAGTCCCCTTCTTGGCCTTGCCAGGGAAAGCCAGGCCCCAAAACTCATCCAACCATGCATCCAGAAGTTAGCAAGACCACTTGTATGGCCTGCTTTGTGTGATGCTAATGTTCCAAGTGAATGCCTCATTGCTCTGCACAATAAACCTTCTTCTCTTCATTCAATGCTCTTTTCCAGAAGGTCTTCTTTGTCTCCATGACGACAAATAAATTGCTTCTTGTTCACTGAAATCTGCTAAAAAGCTCGTTATTAAGCTAATGTGCCCAGGGTGACAACGCAGCAGAGGAAGACAGTCCTGCTCCAGCAAAGGATGCTTTTCTTCTTGGTTTCCCACGTGGACACCACTTCTCTGGGCTCTCAGGACAGCATTGCTCTCATTTGTTGTCAGAGATGCTTCAAAAAAATCGAAGACATTTGAGAGAGGAGGAGGAAAAACTCTTGAGAGCGAGCCAAAGACACTGCTAATTGTCTGCCTGCCCTTTCCATCTGCCTCTCTGCCTACTGCTGCACTCCCTCCAAGCTCTCCTCCCTTCTGTGCTCTCCTCCAGCACATGGAGACCCAGGTGGTGACCCTGGCACTGGGGTGGCACCAGGGTCCTGCTCCCTGTCACCTCCAGGGTGCTGCCAGGGCCAGCGTGGGCAGGTGAGGTGTGAGAGGAAGGAGGGATTTGTCTTTACAAACAAGCCATGGGTCTGCTGGGAGATAGCACTGAGAGAGAAAAGAAACAATGGGAGGGATTCCACTCATTGATGAATGGAAAGAGATATTTGCCTCTACAAACAAACTGTAGGTTTGCTGATAAATGAAATTGGATATTGAAAGATGAAAGGGGAGAAACCATAAATTCTATAAGAATTAAAAGTTAAAGAGGAGGATCGTACATTAGAGGGGAATGTTGGGTGTCAGGTGTTCTGGGCAGTCTGTGCCTCTCAATACCTCAGGCAATGGGGAAAGAGAGAGGGAAATGGGGTTGGGGAATTGGGATAAAAAGGAGGGAAAATCCTCCAAAAATTGGAGATACCCCAGGGCAATGCCCCACGGCCTCTGCCTTTATTCAAATAAAGTAGAAGGACTCCTCTGTCTCCTTTTGGACATAAACCTCTGGTGCTTGTGGATTAATTTTCCTGACACCTGGAATGAAGGGATGGTTGGGGTGCTGCCAGGCTCTGAGCAAGCAGTGCTTGGGTTCCCCAGGTCTCTGCCTCTTTGCCTGTGTGATTCCACAGGATCCTCAGGAAAACCCCCAGGGGCTGCTGGTGGCTTCTCGTGGGTTGCCCACCCCATTTAGCATTTCAGCACTCGCTTGCTCCTTTCCCAACCACAGCATTTTTTACCAGTTCTTGCTCTCCCCACAATCCAAAGTGCTAAAATGTCCCGTGAGAGTAAACGGTGAGAGCTTTCATGTGGTTTCTGTCACTAGGGAAACCACTTCCTTGTGATTCACATGTGCTCTGAGTCTCTCTTCCTCTCCCTCTGCATTCAGGAAGGTAATATTGCATTGCTACACGTCGGGGGGTTGGGCAGGGAACAGGCAGAGGCAGCAGGAAAATGGATGAACATGCAATTGATTGCAGAGTTTTGAAAAAAAAAAACAAAAAACAACAAACCAGCATTGTGTCAGGGTAGGGTAGAGCTCATCATTAGGAAAGGATAAGTATTCAGAACTGGTAAAAAAATAAAAACCTATGTGACAGTCCCACCAAAAAATAAAATAAAAAAAGAAGAAGAAGAAGAAAAAAAAAAGCTTTTTCTCCCCTTCTGGAATTACTTTTCTTTCCTGATCACAAAAGAGCTCATTGTTAAGATGGGTAGATAAATCATCACCATTTCTCTTCTCTTGAAGTGGAAGAGCCTGGTGGGAAGAGCCCTCTGCCCACCCAGGTGAGAGGGGCAGGAGAGGGAGGTTTGCCCAGCAGGTCAGGGAGGGGCAGAGACACAGACAGGGCTGGTGAGCCAGCTGGGATGAGGAACAACAGCCAGGCAGCAGAAACCCAGGGTTTGGAGAACATCCCAAAGCTCACACAGAATCACAGGATGGTTTGGGTTGGAAGGAGCCTTAAAAATCCTCTTGTCCCACCCCTGCCAGGGCAGGGACCCCTCCCACCGTCCCAGGCTGCTCCCAGCCCCATCCAGCCTGGCCTGGGGCACTGTCAGGGATCAGGGGCAGCCCCAGCTGCTCTGGGCACCCTGTGCCAGCCCCTGCCCACCCTCCCAGGGAAGGATTTCTTCCATATATCTGACCTAAATCTACCTTCCTTCAGCTTAAAGCCATTTTTCCTGGGCCTATCACCACCAGTCCTTGTCCCCAGTCCCTCCCCAGCTCTTGGAGCCCCTTCAGGCACTGGAAAGAGCTCTGAGCTCTCCCTGGAGCTTCTCTTCTCCAGGCTGAACAGCCCCACCTCTCTCAGTGTGGTCTCAGCTCTGGAAGTTTGGAGCCCAGGAACACAGAAGAGACCTGAAAGCCCTTGGTTATTCCATGTACCTCAGCCTCCAGGCTTTGTCTGTGGCAGGATAAAAGCTGCAGAAATTGATGCTTTCTTCAAGCACAAATAAACACACTCATTCTTGCTTAAAGAAAAAAAAAAACCAAACTTACTATCCTTCACATTAAAAGAAAAAATTATAATGGAGATTGTTTTTGATCTAACCCCAGTTTCCCACTTATATTAATTTTTGCAAAACATGATTTCATTCAGGAGAAAGTGATGATTTAGGGGAGGTAGGAGAATGAAACCTCTGAAAACAGAAAGGCTGCAGTCAGCCCTTAACTCAGTCAATTCCTGTTGAGCCCCAAGCTTGAGAGGAGTCACCAGGTGTTTGGAAGAGTTCCTGTGCAGAGCTGGGCTGGGAATGTCCATCCTGGAGCTCCATCCCATCTGTGCTCCTGCTCTCTCCCTCACCTCCCTTTGCACCACCTCGCTGGAATCACATCTGTGCAGGCTCAGTTTGCTGCCCCACAAATTGAGTTAACATTCCAATCCCTTTGATAGCCATGAAAGGTGGGTGCTTGAATCAAATGAAGATGAATATATTTGCTGACATATAATTGTTTTCTTTAGTAATTGCACTCGGGTTTCTTTATATCTCGTCGTTAATGCTGGGTGAGGATTATTTGTGAAATGTCTCATTGTTTCTGATGAACCCTATGAAAAGTGACATTCCTGATTATTTTGCCATGCAGGAGATTACACCAGGCTCTGCTGCTGAGCAGTATTGATAGACCCTGTGCTGTCTTTTACTGTTTAGTTGCTACTGATAAATCAGAACCTGGATTCTTCTCCACGTGCTGACTCTTGAATCACATGCAAACGTGAGAAGAGAGCTTCAGATGAGACATCTTCCCAGGGGTGTCACATGGAGGACTGGAGATGGTGGTGCTGCTCCTACACAGGGCCTGAGGAGGGGGTCCTGAGCACCTTCCTGGGGCTGGGATGTGACCACCCATGGAGGCAGCAGGACCTGGCTCCTTGCTCTCTCCTGGAATGCCGTGCTTTTCTGCTGGTGCTGGGAGGCAGAGGGCTTGCCAGAGGCACGGCCTGATCCCAAAAGGGAGATCCCAGCAGCTGCCAAGGATGCAATACAGCTGCCTGACCTGAAACGCTGGGAGCTGGAGGGGACAGCAAAACTCTCACATCAGAGAGCTGCTGTGCTCTGAGATCCCCTGACAAACCCACAGCCAAAGGGGAGACAGGGGCAGGTAAGTGGGAGGGGTAGGGGGGCTGGATGTGCCCCCTCCCTGGCGGCATGGAGCCTCCCACGAGTGCCCTGCTTGGTGCCGAGGGGCCAGGGCAGCATCCAGGGACACGATCCCACGGGCAGGGGGGAAATAGCCGTGAAGCCAAAAATCTCAGCCCCAGCCCAAAGCCAGGCTGGGAGAAGGAAGGTGTTCAGGGGCCAGGGATGTCACAGCTCAGGCTGGAGCATCCCCAGTGCTCCCAGACACACTCGGGCTGGGGGAAGCCCCGGGTGCCACCAGGGATGGCAGCGGCTCCAGTGGCTCTCCCTGGAGCTTCTCTTCTCCAGGGGGGCCCAAAAACCTCAGTGACCCCATGGGGGGGCCCATGAACCTCAGTGATCATCTTGGGGGGGGCATAAACCTGCAGGAGGAGATGAGGGATCAAAGAGGGAGAGTGAGAAGAAGAACTTACACAGACACACAGACACACAGACACACACACACACACAGACACACAGACACACAGACACACAGACACAGACACAGACACACACAGACACAGACACACACACAGACACACAGACACACACAGACACACACAGACAGACAGACACAGACA
>VXBS01009277.1:95100-115388 GCA_013400255.1 Sitta europaea | reverse complement strand
CACTCCCCCCACTCACCCCACTCCCCCCACTCACCCCACTGAGCCTCTCGTGGCAGGAGACAAGTGCAGGAGAGAGGGAGGCCACCAGGATGTTGCACTCTGCAATACATCGAGTAGTCCCTGCTCCTGGGGAGCACCTGCCTGCCTCTTGGGCTTAGGTGAACTTCCAGAGGAAGGGTTAAAATCACTCTCATGCAGCTCTCCTGGAACCCAGCAGCAGCAGGGCAGCCCCCAGCCCCTGCTCTGCAGCCCCTGGAGCCCAGGTTCTGCTGTCACCTGGCTGTTCCACTGCTGCTTTTATCCTGCCCTGGCTCCAGGAGAGCTCTGCCCCTCAGCCCAAGCCCAGGGCCACCTTCAGACCCACAGGAACAGGACAAGAAAGCCAGGTGGATGGGATAACTCATGTGTGATGAGTTGAGAAAGAGGAGAGGAGGAAGGTGATAGAGCAGTGTGGCATTGCAGGGGCTACAGCCAGGGGTGAATGGTCCTGTCTGCCAAATCCTGCAGCAGGAGCTCCTTGATTCTGAGCTCACAGCTCCCTCCTGCAGCAGAGCAGTTGATGAGGAAGGTCACTGCCATCCCAATGCCAAGGCTGTGCCAGGGATGCTCAACCTAAAGAGTCAGAATTTAAGCTGGGATTTCTAACCATGAGACAAGAAGAGGACAACAGTTAGGATGTACTTGGAATACTNGATGCCTTCTAGAGGCTGACCTGGCATCACCATCGTGCCAGTGAAAAAAAACCAAAAATAAAAAGAAAAAAAGCAATTTCATGGATTATCCTCCCCCACCAGGGCTCCTGGATGCCCATGGGCTGGGGTCAGTGGTGATGCCAAGCAGGTGGCCTCATTCACCTCCTTCATTCATGGTAATTGTTGTGTCCAACCAGTCCTTTTGGAACTACATCCACCAGGACAGCCAAACAGGGTCACCTGAACCAGGCACACTTCCTCCAGCTGTCCCCAATCCCAGGGTAAACATGCCCCAGGATCCCTTTGGACCAGGCCAGCCCTTGTGTGGCTCCTGCAAGGCTGAGATGCAAACCTCTCCCCTGTCCTGGGTCCCATCATCACACCAGCACTCCTGACCCATCACCTGGGGATCACCCTCTGTCCCTGAGGGGCTGCTGCAGCAGGTCTGGCCCCTCCTGGAAATCAGGCAGTTTCCAGGAGTCCAAATTTCCAGCAGTCCTGGAAATCAGCCCCTGCCAAGCAGCCTGTGTGGAACCTCCCAGTACTGCCTGCACCACTGGCACCAACACAGGCCACAGCAGCTGTCAGGAACTGCCTGATTCATCCTGTCCCCTCTGTACCCAGCAGATAAACACTCAGGGTCTGCCACCACAATCCAGCTCTGTGTTCTAATAATGCCCCTGGGTCCCTGGAAGGGTCCCAGGCCAGGTTGGACAGGGCTCTGAGCAGCCTGATCTAGTGGAAGGCGTCCCTGCCCATGGCAAATGAGTTTTAAGGTCCCTTCCAACCCAAACCATTCCATGATTCCATGAATAACTGCATTCCCAATATCACCACTCAGGTCTTCTTGTCTGAGGGAAGTTCTTGTTCTTCTCTGCTGTGGGAGCATTTTTGATGTAAGAGGACCCTGGAGGGGAATTCTCAGCTACCTCAAATCCCCTCCTGCCATTGATTTCCTTCTCTTCCAGGTCTTGCATCTTTTTCCATCAGAGCCAGGCCTGCAGTGTGACATCCCTGCAGGTCTCAGGCAGGAGCTGCTGCTCCCCTGAGCCACCCNGCCAGGGATGCACAGGGTGGGGTTGCTGGGGGGTCTGTGCAGGGCCAGGGCTGCCCTGGGGGATCCTGGGGGTCCCTCCCAGCTCAGGATCCCCTCTGATCCCATGGTTCACCTTCGTGCCTGCTGGAGCAGCTGGGATGGAGGGAGGCACAGCACCAGGGACCCACAGACACCTGCAGGGGGACAGAGAGGGGACAGCAGTGCCACAGACACCTGCACAGCCCAACCAAGCCCTGAGAGAGCCACTGACCCCACAGCAGCTCAGTGTCTGCTGGCCAGGGCCAGGTCCCTGGGGTGAGGGTGCTCAGAGAGTGCCCAGCTCTGTGCTGCCAGCCTGGGCTCTGCAGTGCCCACCACGGGGAGCCCTGAGCTCTGCCAGCCCTTCCAGCCCCCTGCCCTTCACCTCCTGCCTCTCTGCACACCCAGCACAGGCACTAATCACTTCAAACCCCAACTGCTGTCATGTCTTATTGCTTAAACACCAGCTCTGCCAGCTGCACATTTACATCCTCAGCATTGACTCAGCTAATGTAGCTGTCATTTAAGCACCAGTGATCTGCCAGAAATAATCCTGGGTACAGCAGCTCGTGAGGGTCGAGGCTCAGGGTTTTTGCTTGCAGGGAGCAGGGCCTGGATGCCCCAAGCTGGGCTTGTGGCAGCTCCCACTGATGGGCATCTCCAGGATGCAGGGGAGCAGCACATCCTCACACTCTGTCAGGGTCCACAGCCCTGCAGCCCTCCTGGGAAAGACTAGAGGTGAACCCAAAGAGATGAGGGATGAGTTCTTGGAGGGGTTGCCAGGGTTCAGGGTTGAGGTCAGTGTGGCAGTGTTGAAAGCTGGGATAGCTGCAGTTATGGTGGTGGCACAGAGGCAGGAAGGGCTTTGCCTGGGTTCCACAGAGATGTTTGTTGCAGCCACACTGCAGAATGCCCAGGGTGAAAGGCAAAACGAAAGAGGAGGGTCCAGGTTCAAGTGTAGGGGTGGTGGGGACTGACAGAGCCTCAGGGACCAATTGTCAGGGGGCTTGGGGGAGGAACAAAGGCAGGGATGGGGTGTGGGAGCCAAGGGAGAAATGGGGGGAGTGACCAAGGGATGGGCAGGGGGCTCACAGGGCTCACTGAGGGAGCAGAACAGGGGTGCACTGGCATAACAGAACAGGGAACCCTGTGAGAGAAGCCTCTTGTGTCTCCCCAACTTAGGGAATGCCTCTCAGGGTCCCCCAGCCTTCACATGGCAGGATCCCTGGGATGGGATGTGAGCAGAGGCAGAACTCCTGATGGACAGTTCCTCTGATCTGAAGGTACCTGGCTGTTCAAAGCTGCTCCAAACATGGGCTGCTCCAAGCACTCACAGGAATTTGTTCTCTCCATGCCACCCCTCTCCTCCCCCCCAGCCATGTCTAGAACTGGCTGAAGAGAGCTGAGGGCAGCACAGCCTCTGAGCTGAGGCAGAGCAGAGACAGACAGGCTTTACAGGAGGATTCCATCCTGGGAAAGGGCCTCTGCATGGACTCAAACTGCCTCTGATTGCATCCCTAAGCGTGGGGGTGACATCCTCCAGTGAGCCTCTGCAGAGCTCAGGAGCTACTCCCAAACCTGCCCCAGAGCTCAGGCTCCCTCCTGCCAGGCTTTCTCCTCTCTGAGTGTCTCAGCACACCCTGGGGGCTAAAACCACGCGCTGGTGGGACAAAGGAGATTTCAGAGAGCACACCTGGAGGTGCCATAACCACATGGACATCCCTTGGAGCACAGCTCAGACCTGCAGGGAGAGTCTGCCCTCCCTGGCACCAGTGCCTGGTCCCTGTGCTGGGCCTGGAGGCTCCTCCAGAGCTGCTGCCAAGGGAAGAGCTCATGTTCTGCCTTTGTCACTGACTTGTTTCCATGAAAGTTTAATGCACCTCCTCCCTCTCCCTGGAAGTGAGATGCCTCCTGTGTCCCTGCACGGCACAAAAGCCAGGCTGGGGAGGATGAACCCAGCCCTGCCTTCTGCAGCCCCTGGGTCCAAGCAGCACAGTGGAGATCAGAGCAAAGGTCTTTGGCTAAGTCCCCCCACAGGTGAGGAGTGTGTGAAACCAGGAGGTCCAGCAGTGGCACTCAGTAATCGGGGCCAGGGCTCAGGGGAGCTTGTCTGTGGTCTTACTGAGCTTGAGGAAGCAGGCAGACATAATGAAATCTTTCATTCGTCAGTAAATGTCACTGTATGAAGTGTAATTAATGGATTTACCAGGGCTGGATGTAGCCCAAACTGAAATATAAGCACTCAGGGAGCCTGCTGGGAGCAGTGTCCTCTACACTGTTTAATTATAAGGTCACTGCCAGAGCACCAGGAGCTCCACTCAGACTCTGGCCTGGGGGAAATCTTGCCAGCTTGGAAATATTCTCCAGCAAAATGATGGCTTTTTGTGGCCAGGGAGCAAAGTGGGAGAGGTGCAGGCAGGCCCTGAGCAGGGAGGTGGCGCTGGGCTGGGTGGGCTGGCAAACCCCTGGGCTGGGGCTGCAGGGCTGTGGGTGTGGAACCACCCAGCCTGGCAGCAGGGAGCCCAGAGTGCTCCCAAATCTGGGCTGGAGTGGGATGTGGAACCACCCAGCCCAGCAGCAGGGAGCCCAGCATGGCCCCAGCTTTGGACAGGTGTGGGGATGTGGAATCACCCAGCCTGGCAGCAGGGACCCCAGCATGGTCCCAGCTCCAAGCAGGAGTGGGATGTCTGCACTTGGCATCGAATTTTGTCCCCATCTGAGAGTTTTCCCTCTGGTCCCTCCATGGCTGTGCTGGTCTCACAGGTGCCCTGACCTGCAGGTGAGGAAAGGGCATTATGGATAATAAATCTCTGAGCTGGCTTGCAGGCTGGGATAGCTGGCAGCTCATTTCCTCCGTGCCCACAGCATCCTGCCATGCTCAGCAGGAGCCACACTCCCACTGTCCCTCCTCTCCACTTCACCAGAGTTCCTCAGGGAGAAAGAGGTGAATGTTAGCACAAAAGTGGTTTCCTCCCCAGCAGAAGGTGCCTGGCTGCATGGGGCTGGTCTCACTGGCTCCCCAAAATCTCACTGGATGCTCCTGGTCCCCAAAAATTTCTCTGTGACCAAATACATTTCCACTTCTGTCCTGAATTAGGATCGACCCCTTGCAGCTGAAGGAGCTTCATATGTGAAAATGAATCTTGTGCACAGAACCAGGCAGAGCTTCTCTTCTCGAGATTATCCCTCAGACTAAATATCCTGGCATTCAGGGTGGCCAGCACAAGGTCTCACCCTGGTTTTTCAGGTGCCACCAGGTGTTTGAAGGGCAGCCTTGGAGTGCAGGTAACCCTCCTCCAGGGACAGGCATCCTCCCCAGGAGGCCTCATGTCTCCAGCTGGAGAATTTATTCAGCCAGGACATCTCTAACTCAGCTGGAATGGACCTCCAGTTACTCTGCTATGAAAATAATAAATAATGGCCAAAAAAAGCCTGGCAATGGGCAGGAGACAGACCCAAGCACAAGTCTCCTGTAACCTGTTCCACTCCTGATGAGGATGTGGATCCTCTGCAGCATATTTCAAAAAACCCCAAGCCCATTATGAGGAACAATCAGCAGCAGATTTTAATGGATGCATTTTGCACTCAGCTGTCACCATCTGTGTTTCCCCATTAGAAATGCAGAATGAACGAGCTGCATAATTACAGCTGGGAGGGTCTGGGAGGCCCAGCACAGCTCTGAGTGCAGCCACCCCTCCTCTCCTCCTCCTGGGGAAAGCCTGTCCCTGCAGCACAGCCAGCTGCAGCTGGGGCAGCCCCAGCCCATGGGCCAGGGGGTGTCCCAGCCTTGGGGCATCCCCTGCCTGCCCTGGGCAGAGGTGTGCAGGCTCTGGGCACCCCGGGCTGGGACCCCAGCCCAGTTTGTCACCCAGAAATGGGGCATGGTGGCAGGAGACACTTCCAAAGGACGTGCTGGGGGTTCTGCCTTAGTGCCCCAAACCTCAAGGGGCTCCTGTGCACACTCCCACAGGCTAGTGAAGCCACAAAGCAGGAATTGAGGCTGCNCTGCCAAGGGAAGAGCTCATGTTCTGCCTTTGTCACTGACTTGTTTCCATGAAAGTTTAATGCACCTCCTCCCTCTCCCTGGAAGTGAGATGCCTCCTGTGTCCCTGCACGGCACAAAAGCCAGGCTGGGGAGGATGAACCCAGCCCTGCCTTCTGCAGCCCCTGGGTCCAAGCAGCACAGTGGAGATCAGAGCAAAGGTCTTTGGCTAAGTCCCCCCACAGGTGAGGAGTGTGTGAAACCAGGAGGTCCAGCAGTGGCACTCAGTAATCGGGGCCAGGGCTCAGGGGAGCTTGTCTGTGGTCTTACTGAGCTTGAGGAAGCAGGCAGACATAATGAAATCTTTCATTCGTCAGTAAATGTCACTGTATGAAGTGTAATTAATGGATTTACCAGGGCTGGATGTAGCCCAAACTGAAATATAAGCACTCAGGGAGCCTGCTGGGAGCAGTGTCCTCTACACTGTTTAATTATAAGGTCACTGCCAGAGCACCAGGAGCTCCACTCAGACTCTGGCCTGGGGGAAATCTTGCCAGCTTGGAAATATTCTCCAGCAAAATGATGGCTTTTTGTGGCCAGGGAGCAAAGTGGGAGAGGTGCAGGCAGGCCCTGAGCAGGGAGGTGGCGCTGGGCTGGGTGGGCTGGCAAACCCCTGGGCTGGGGCTGCAGGGCTGTGGGTGTGGAACCACCCAGCCTGGCAGCAGGGAGCCCAGAGTGCTCCCAAATCTGGGCTGGAGTGGGATGTGGAACCACCCAGCCCAGCAGCAGGGAGCCCAGCATGGCCCCAGCTTTGGACAGGTGTGGGGATGTGGAATCACCCAGCCTGGCAGCAGGGACCCCAGCATGGTCCCAGCTCCAAGCAGGAGTGGGATGTCTGCACTTGGCATCGAATTTTGTCCCCATCTGAGAGTTTTCCCTCTGGTCCCTCCATGGCTGTGCTGGTCTCACAGGTGCCCTGACCTGCAGGTGAGGAAAGGGCATTATGGATAATAAATCTCTGAGCTGGCTTGCAGGCTGGGATAGCTGGCAGCTCATTTCCTCCGTGCCCACAGCATCCTGCCATGCTCAGCAGGAGCCACACTCCCACTGTCCCTCCTCTCCACTTCACCAGAGTTCCTCAGGGAGAAAGAGGTGAATGTTAGCACAAAAGTGGTTTCCTCCCCAGCAGAAGGTGCCTGGCTGCATGGGGCTGGTCTCACTGGCTCCCCAAAATCTCACTGGATGCTCCTGGTCCCCAAAAATTTCTCTGTGACCAAATACATTTCCACTTCTGTCCTGAATTAGGATCGACCCCTTGCAGCTGAAGGAGCTTCATATGTGAAAATGAATCTTGTGCACAGAACCAGGCAGAGCTTCTCTTCTCGAGATTATCCCTCAGACTAAATATCCTGGCATTCAGGATGGCCAGCACAAGGTCTCACCCTGGTTTTTCAGGTGCCACCAGGTGTTTGAAGGGCAGCCTTGGAGTGCAGGTAACCCTCCTCCAGGGACAGGCATCCTCCCCAGGAGGCCTCATGTCTCCAGCTGGAGAATTTATTCAGCCAGGACATCTCTAACTCAGCTGGAATGGACCTCCAGTTACTCTGCTATGAAAATAATAAATAATGGCCAAAAAAAGCCTGGCAATGGGCAAGAGACAGACCCAAGCACGAGTCTCCTGTAACCTGTTCCACTCCTGATGAGGATGTGGATCCTCTGCAGCATATTTCAAAAAACCCCAAGCCCATTATGAGGAACAATCAGCAGCAGATTTTAATGGATGCATTTTGCACTCAGCTGTCACCATCTGTGTTTCCCCATTAGAAATGCAGAATGAACGAGCTGCATAATTACAGCTGGGAGGGTCTGGGAGGCCCAGCACAGCTCTGAGTGCAGCCACCCCTCCTCTCCTCCTCCTGGGGAAAGCCTGTCCCTGCAGCACAGCCAGCTGCAGCTGGGGCAGCCCCAGCCCATGGGCCAGGGGGTGTCCCAGCCTTGGGGCATCCCCTGCCTGCCCTGGGCAGAGGTGTGCAGGCTCTGGGCACCCCGGGCTGGGACCCCAGCCCAGTTTGTCACCCAGAAATGGGGCATGGTGGCAGGAGACACTTCCAAAGGACGTGCTGGGGGTTCTGCCTTAGTGCCCCAAACCTCAAGGGGCTCCTGTGCACACTCCCACAGGCTAGTGAAGCCACAAAGCAGGAATTGAGGCTGCCCAGAGGAAGCTGTGCCTTTCCCTGCAGCCTTTCCCTGCCTCCAGGAGGCTCTGAGGGTGCTGGGGGCACCTGGGGGCTCTTGAGAGCTCCTGGGGGCTCCTGAGGGCACCTGGGGGCACCTGAGAGCACCTGAGAGCTCCTGAGGGCACCTGAGAGCTCCTGGGGGCTCCTGAGGGCACCTGAGGGCTCCTGAGGGTTCCTGGGGGCTCCTGAGGGCACCTGAGGGCTCCTGGGGGCTCCTGGGGGCTCCTGAGGGCTCCTGGGGGTTCCTGAGGGCTCCTGGGGGTTCCTGGGGGCTCCTGGGGGTTCCTGAGGGCACCTGAGGGTTCCTGGGGGCTCCTGAAGGCACCTGAGGGTTCCTGAGAGCTCCTGAGGGTTCCTGGGGGCTCCTGAGGGTTCCTGGGGGCACCTGAGGGCACCTGGGGGTTCCTGGGGGCTCCTGGGGGCTCCTGAGGGCACCTGAGTGTTCCTGGGGGCTCCTGAGGGCACCCTGCCCAGCCTCAGGGCATCCAGAGCTGCTCAGCTGCCAGGGAAGTGTGGGGCTGCTTGGTCCTGCCTGGGGTGGGGAGAGAGGAATGGCAGAACCAAGGAATATCCAACACCAAGGTGCTGGAAGGACTCACAAGGTTCAAGTCTGACCCTGCACAGGACACCCCAAGAAATCCCAGCCTGTGGGGCACAGGAGCAGCCCCAGAGCTTGTGCAGAGGGAGCAGAGGAGGAGCAGCTGTGCCTTGGAGATGACCTGACACAAAGCTGTTCCATCCCCAGGGGATTCTGCAGAGGGGCTCAGCCAGGAGAGGACCCGAGCTGGAGGAACCTGGCAGGACATGGGAATCCACGAGCTGCCAGGATAATTACTTTTTTAATCAAGTCTTTTCAAAACATCTAATTTTATTACTTTATTCTTCCATTTCAATAGCAGAATGATTAAGATGGAATCTTAAAGGAATTCTTCACAACAGTAATAATGTCTCTTATCGCAAGAGGCAGTCTCTGTCTGCTCCGTCCTGCAAATTCACTGCATTTGAATATTAAATATATTCAATATATCAAAAAAATCCATTTCAGGCCAGGAAAATAATAAAGAAGAGGAAAAAAAAAAATCTCCACATGCAACAGAAATTTTCCCGTCTTTCTACTGAAAAAAAAATTAAAATTAAATAGCTCCCAAATCTTTTCCCCTCCAAACTGCCTTCTCCAGGAGGGAGGCAGGAGAGACCTGCTGCTGCTGCTGCCAGGCCAGGCACTGCCTCAGCTGGAAAATGAACCTTTGCAGAGCTCTGATCCCACAGAACCCACCCAGCATGTGCTGCTTGGTTTGGAGGAGGAGTGGGCTGGGCTGGTGACTCCCAATGTGGTGGCTTAGGAAAGCATCTCCATCACATTCTGAGGTGGATGCAGGATGTCAGCCCTGGTCCCAGCAGTTTTGGGGTGCAGGGAGGAGGATGTCAGCCCTGGTCCCAGCAGTTTTGGGGTGCAGGGAGGAGGATGCCAGCCCTGGTCCCAGCAGTTTTGGGATGCAGGGAGGAGGATGCCAGCCCTGGTCTCAGCAGTTTTGGGGTGAAGGGAGGAGGATGCCAGCCCTGGTCCCCAGCAGGGCTGATGTTGCTGTGTCAATGCTTGATTTGATCACAGTGTCATCTAATTTTAGGGGTCATCAGCGTGGTCCTGTGTAATGCAGGCTGTGTTTGCATCCTTGTTTTCTCCAGGAGAGCACAAGGTCAAAGAAAAGTCGTGGTGCAAGTGGACAGGGGAGGGGAGTGACAGTGGCAGGAATGTGTTTGCAGTGTGATTTTGGGTTGTTTGTGACAGGTCAGACCTAAACTTACCTTTCAGAGCTCGGGCTGGAAAAGGAAAAACCCAAAAGCCTTGTTTTGAGAAAGTGCCCACGGAAATAAGATAAAATGTTGGAAATAAACACAGATGACCCTGAGCTACTGTCTCATTCCAAAAGCATGCATGTAATTTCCTAACTTGTTTTGCTTTGCTTTGCTTTCTAAAGGAAAGAGGTAAAAACAAATTCGACTGTCAAACATCCTTTGGATGATTTCCCTCCCTGCCCTGATTCTGTCGGGATCTGCAGCAGGAGCTGCTGTGTAACAGTCCCAGGTCTTCCCTGGGACAAACCCACATCCCCATCACCTGGCACCTGTGGTGAAAGGAGATGGGACACAGCACCAGAGTGACCAGCTGTCCTCGTTATTGTTGTCCATGTAGTAATTGGAGTTTCCTTATAATAGCCATAAATAGATAATTATCTTTCCTTACAATAATTCCCTCCATTTTCTCTCTGTGTCCATCCCAGTGACTCTCACAGGTTCCTCTTTGGGAAGTGCTCCAGAGGTGTCTGGGGCTTCTCCTGCACTTTTCCTCCAGCACAGCTGCTCCATGCAAATCCCAGGGAAGCTGGGTCATTAGAGGACATGAAAAGAATGCTACTAACACACGTAAGTGTTAGGACACAAAAGAAGGGTAGTTTATTCTTGACTTTGATATTTATAGATGTTGGACAATGATTAGGGATTGGAGAATAAGGTTACTACTTCTCTGATCCCACTGGTCAAAGTAGAAGTCCATCAAATGACATTCCTCAGAGAGGAATGTGAAAAACAATCACTTGTTTGTGTTCAGTCCATGAAAACCTGACTACAAATATAAAAACATTAAAAAAATTATAAAAATTCAAAGCAGCAAAGCTGGGCACAGCTCTCCCAGAAGCCATCCTGCAGGCCAGGTCTGGTTTTGGTACCCACCACTGGCAAGCTGCCTCCAGGAGCCAGGACTGGCATCATCATCCTCTCCTGAGAGCAAGGGGCAGCCCAGGGGAGCCCTCACCCCTGGGAGAACCATCCCCAGGGCTCTGCTGGGCAGCTCCATCCCAAGGCTCAGTGAAATGTGACGGCAGCCCGAGTGATCAGCAAGGCTTTGGACCCTTGTCCCTGAGATCCCCACCCCGGGAGGCTCCTGGGGAATGTCCCTGCAGCAGCCCCTGCCAGCCCCCCAGGGCACTGCTCACTGCAGACAAACCCAGCAGGGCCTTTCCAAAGCCCAGGAGAGTCCAGCTGCTCCCAGTTAGCCTGGCTTGAGCCTCTGAGGCTCTGGAAGGGTGCAGGACCACACAGGGGTTGGACTGCAGGAGCAATCCTCAGGAAAAGCAGGTTTATTCCTCTGGTGTCCCATAGACCTGCTAAGCTCCAGGAATTTGCATGGCTTTTCCATGCCTCAGCTTGCCCACGAGCAGAATGGCACCTTCAGTTACCCCTGAGGCAGATTTCCCTGCATTGCCTGCAAAAGCAGCTGTGGGGAGCCTGGGGGTTCCCATCTGCTTGCCATCAGCCTCCAGAACTCCTCCCCACACACACCATGAACAGGTCAGGATGCTCTGACAAGAACCACTCCCCTTCCCTCAGGTGACACAGCAGCACTTTGCTTTTGAGGGGAGCCCTGGGCTGGGGTCAGTTACCCAAGGGCAATTCTCTAATGGTTTCCCCTCTGCATCAATACTCCTTCAGAAGAGGAGTTTTAAATTGATGTCTGTCTCTAACAGACTTTCCTCAGCCTCCCCTCACAGGAGCTGGTTAGAGATGAAAATCCACTCCAGCCTGCCCAGCAGCAGTTCAGTGACAGTTGTTTCATCAGTTGATGTGAATCCACTTAAAATAATCTCTAATTAAACCAGAAACTGAAATAATTCATTTCTGGAACCCTCCTATGCTGGTGGCATGCTCTGCTCTGCTCTCCCCCTTCCAGACCTGCTGTTACTCAGTCCCTTGCCTTGTCTCTGGTGATGTATCAGACAGCAACAAATAAATAGTGTTTTCATTAAAGTCTTTGCCAATCCAGCAGCAGATTGAATTATTTGTCCTTCAAGGTGCACCTGAATGAGAAGGAAAAGACAGAAAAGGGGAGAGAGCAGTGTGCTCCTGTCTTGACCAAGCTGGAGCCAGGGTTCATCCTCTCTTTTCTGGTTGGGATGCCTGGAAAAGGGATTGAAAGGAATGGGGACCCTCTGGGAGTGCCTGCAGTGGTGAGGGGCAGCCAGGTGGGTGCTTGGTGCTGGCACCATCCCTGTGCCCAGGGAGGGGCTGGCAGCTCCTGAGGGCTTGTTGCCTGGAGCCAAATCTTTTCTATTTAAAAAATTGCAGTACAATAAGTAGAAATGCAAAAAAGTCAGACCTCCAGGAGGAAAAACAGGTTTTGTCATTCAGCTGGGCAGGTGTCCCCAACCCCCAGGAGATGCTGCAGGGCCTGGACTGGGGGCCACTTCCATGCAGCACACCCAAGTCTCTGCCACCATCAGGAATTCCCAGGGAAGTGGTGGAGTCACTGTTCCTGCAAGTGCCCAAAAATCAGGTAGATGTGGGAGTTATTGGCGTGGGTTAGTGCTGGGCTTGGCAGAGCTGGGTCAGTGGTTGGACTTGGTGCTGCTGGAGGTCTTTTCCAAGCTTGGTGATCCTGGGATGCCAAAGTCCCTGCTGGTTTTGTACCACACAAGAGAAGGGCAGTGCTGGAGCCTGCAATTGGTGCAAGGAACTGGGCACCTCTGCAGTGTGGGGGGATGGCTCCAGAGGGGGCTGGGAGGTGCCTGCTGCCTATCCCAGATCCCAGCTGCCCTCCTGGGGACCCCCCGGCCCTATCCCCGTGCCCACCTTCCGTTTGGGATGCACCAGATGTCCCAGGAGAGGCTGCAGGCAGCGCCTGGGTGTCCCCAGGGTGTCCCTGAGTGTCCCTGGGTGTCCCCAGGGTGTCCCCAGGGTGTCTCCAGGGTGTCCCCAGGGTGTCCCTGAGTGTCCCCAGGGTGTCCTCAGAGTGTCCCAGGGTGTCCCTGGGTGTCCCTGGGTGTCCCAGTGTCCCCAGGGTGTCCTCAGAGTGTCCCAGGGTGTCCCTGGGTGTCCCTGGGTCCCCAGGGTGTCCCAGGGTGTCCCCAGAGCTGAGCTGGCAGGTCACAGGTGAAGCAGTCAGTGCTGACAGGGTGGTGGCACCAGTGCCCAGGGCAGGGATGGCAGTGGGGGTCCCCACTCCCCCTGGCCCCCGTGCCAGCACCAAGCCCATGCTCCATGCAGTGCTGCACAGAGGAGCTGGGACAGCAGAAATATTTTTTAGGCCCAGTTCCCACAGCACAGGGTTTCAGAAATGCAAAAGGGACTGCCTGCAGATTTTCAGGCAGGTGCCATGGAAGGAGAGGGAGAGAGACAGAGAGGGATGCTCTGATTTTATCAAAATCAGTTTTCCTGCCCAGGGGAGGATGGAAAGCAGCTACTCACTCTCAGCAAGACGATTCTATTTAAACCACAGGATCATGTTGTAGCTACTTCTTATTTACCAGACTGGAAAGTTACATTAAGAAGTTATCACTTATCTTGCAGGGGGACAGATTAAGAGTGAAGGACCATTCCCTGGTTTGCATAGAGCTGCACTTCCCAGGTTACTAAAAAGACAATTGATGTAGCAGTTCAGGAAGAAATATGATTTTCATTATGATACACAGGCATCAGGGACTGTATTCTAATGGTCCCCTGTCAGCAGTGAAGAGCAAAATGTCCTGTGACCACTGTAATGGAAAAAAGCTTTCTGTGGTATTTTGCATAGCATGGAGGGAACCTTGTGTTTGGGGTTGGTTATTTTTCTTTTTTGCCTTGTAACCTCCTGGTGGCAGCATTAAAGGGAACAGCACCTGCTTATTCTAAATAAAGACTTCGGTGAGAAAGTTCCTCCCCACTCATGGCAGGATATTTGTATTTGAAGTGAACTTTTGTCTATGAGGTAAAACAGCAGGCTGCACTTTTAGCAGGGCTCCTAGAATGCCCTCACACCTCTTTGGGCAGCTGAAATAAGAAGATTTTATGGAGCTCCCTCATGGCACAACACTTTTTTGGGGGCCATTCAAGCTTTTTTGGAGCCAGTGGGCTTCAGGCTGTAGGAAAGCATCCAAGAGCAAAAAGTGCTGGTTGGGCTTTACCCTGCAGAACCTGTCTGATGCACAGGGATTGCACCCAGGCTGTGTGAGCACCATGCCCAGCCCCAGATCCTCCACTGCCCCCTTTCCTCCTCTTTTCCCACCATGTTCAGTTACTTAATGGAGGGAGAAAATGTGAGTGAACACTTCACCAAAAGCAGGGCTGTGTTCCCTCACAAAGTGGGATCTTCCACCCCAATATTCCTGCCTCATCATCTAGGAACCAGAACCAGCCAGGCAAGTGGCAGGAGGACAGAGATGGCTCAGCCCACCCTGTGAACCAAGAGCAGTGTGGCAATATTGGCTATTTCCCACAAATTGTTCAGGGGTAATTCCCAGAGGGAGGGAAGAAAAAGATCCAAACCACATTTGTGAATTACAGAAATTTTTAATAATTGATAAATTAAAAGATTTCACTCTGAGTTTCAGTGCCACAAGCAAGGTGGGGAGGATGTAGCAGTAAGCGATGCGATTTTTCTCTCCTGTTTAATTACTTGGCTGCTGTAAAAAACCAAACCAAGTTTCAAAGGTAACTCAAGTTCTCCCATCACTAAACAGCACAGAGCCCTTCCCATCCTGTGAACTTGCAGACAGCTGGGCTGAGCAGCTTTCCTTTAAACCCACCTAAGTTAAAGACAAACAATTTAGGTCCATTGATCTGGAGCTGCGCAGCCTCCTGTTTAAACTCGGGGAGATGGAAGGAGCATAAAGCGAGTGCATAGGATTTTCTTTGCATTGCTTAGATTAAAGGACATCAGGATGAGTGGTTTGTGTGATGATCAAAAGATTCAACACACTCTGCACCTGTCACAGGTACCAGCTCAATTCCTTATGGATAAAAACAGAGTGGAGCTGGCAGAGCATGAGAGACTTACAGGAAGGGATGTGCAGGGAGTATATTTAAAGCAGGCTGCATGAATATAGGATTAAATGTTAGTACTGGATGATAAAATATTAATTTTGCTTAATTAGGCTGTTTCTAGCGTAGAGTTCCTGTTGATCAGAGCACTCCCTACCAGATAAAGAGGGTGATAGGGAATTGTCTTCACAGAAATAGGAGAAAGTTTCTAAATAGGGATTTGGGAAAAAATAAAACCAGTAAAGTGGCTGAATTGATTAATGTTTGCAGCTGGCCCCATTGCCTGACTGGGATGGAGAAAATGGGAAACTCATCTGAATTTGCTGTTTTACTCTTCCTCCAGAGGGTCTGACTCGCCCAGGGGAAGGTGGAGTCTCTGCACTTCCACCACTCCTAAAATTGTCCTGGAAATCTGGAGACTGCTGGGACATGAAGAGGGCTGACCTGCCCTGCCCAGGTGCATTTCCATGCCAGAGACTGTTATTCCATGAGAGCTGAACTCACCTGGAGGACTGCATTTTCCCTTTAGACCCTTTTTTACAGTTTTTACAGTTCAGCCAGTTCCTGGCCCAGCATCCACCTGCAGAGCCCAAGCAGCTCCTTGATGCTCACTCAGCTTTTCCCACTGCTGTATCTCCAAGAAACCTCCAGCTGAGGAATGATCCATGCAGGGAAGAGAGGATCCTGGAAAAGGATTCTGCTGCTGGGAGGGAAATTCAAGCTGGGTGAGGCACACTGGGTCCACCAGCCTTGCCACAGGGCTTTAGCTGCCATCTGCCAGGATTTGGCACAGCTGGAGCCTGAAATCTTCACAGATTCTTTCTCCAGGGAAAAGAACCACGAGGAGTCAACCTCTCTGAAAAGGACTGTTTTGTTAAGTGATCTCCTAATGCTGAATTTCCATTTCTCCATGCTCACGGCAAGTTAAAAATAAATAAATTCAGTATAACCATTGGGCAATTAAACAATGCCTGGATCAAGATGGAAATCGGCAGGGTGACAAGGAACAGGCAGTTGGGTGATGCTGATCTGGTGACACACTGCATTTACACCCACTCCCTCTCATTACCTGTGTCACATCAGGGTCACTGGGCTGCCACCTCCCTGGTCCCCACGTGCATCAAAAGGAACAAGCAGAGGGGAGAAAAAAAAACCTGGCAAGATGCAGGTGCAGTGCTTTGCTCTCAGACTTTGGCCCCTGGTTTCTTTTTCTACCCAAGGACACCAAAATCAGCTCTGAAGATTTTTGTTTCTCTAGGAATGGACTCCTTAACTTTCAAATCCTTAATTGGACTAAAAACCCAATAAGAACAGGGAGATTCATGAGGAAGGTGCAGAAAGGGGCTGCACAGGACAACAGGCAGCCTGAATCCCACGGAGGAGGCAGTGCAGATGTGCTCCTTGTGCTCTCACCTGCATGGAGCATTCCATGCCATTGCCACTCTGTGCTGGGTGAGCCAGGCCAACCTGCAGGCAATGCCACACTTGGATTTTCAAATTATCCAAGCTGTCCACAAGAGTCAATGGCTCAGTGACAGTTTTTGGAAAACCCAGCAGCAGCCTTGGAGGAGGTTGTGGATGTTAAGAACTCCAACTCTTTGACCAGAGATCTGAAGTACCCCAAGAAACCAAAGAATTTTCCCTGAATGTCACTTGTACCTCCAAGTATCTGCCAAGCTGGGTCCAAATCCCCCCTGGCAACCAGTCAGCTTTGGTATCCCTGCTTTGATCATTGCTGCTTCCACTGAGCCAGCCCCCTCCAGCCTGGCCTGGGACACTGCCAGGGATCCAGGGGCAGCCCCAGCAGCTCTGGGCACCCTGTGCCAGGGCTGCCCACCCTCTGAGCAAAGAATTCCTTCTGCATATCATAATCTAAATTAAATTTTCCCTCTTTCAGTTGGCATTGTTCTGGTTTCAGCAAGTGCTTCACTGAAGAAACGAATTCCAAGCAGGGATTCTTCCTCTGGCTGGTCACTGATGCACAGCTCCAACTTAGAGCATCTGACAACCTGACCAAGGGTCCCTCCTTCCCAGCACTCCCTGTCCCAGGCCAGGCTGGATGGGCTTTGGAGCAGCCTGGGACAGTGGGAGGTGTCCCTGCCCATGGCAGGGGTGGGATGGGGTGATCTTTAAGGTCTCTTCTCCCCAAAGCCATTCTGGGATCCTGTGTCACAGAAACAGCCCCCAAAATGACTCTGAGCTGGCAGCTGGGCAGGTACCCTCAGTCATCCCTGGGAAATAAAGCCACCCCAGTGCTGAGCTTGGAAAGGGTTATTCTTCATAGAGGAAAAAGAATATTTAAGACTGCAAAACTTCTTTTGACAGGGTTGTCTTTTAATTACCCTGTGGAATGATAAAATCCCAGCACTGAAAATGTGTCTTTACAAATCTCTAGCTGGAGTAATTAGTCCCGTGCCTGGCTCTCCTGAGAGATTATTGCTGCCTTCTTTTCAGATTACTTACCCAAATAGAAGTGGAATCATTGCTATGTTTGACAGTGAGATATAAAATATCAGATAAAGCTGTTAAAATACTGTTTCACACGCTGTGTTTCTGCAGAGTAAGGAAGCATCTGCTCTCTCACTATCAGCAGCAGAGCTGAGCAGAAAATTCACAGCTGAGAAGATGAATCTCACTTCTCTTTTTTTTTCTTTTTTTTTTTTTCCCCTGGTCATTCCTAGAAAGATCCAAGTAATCAAGAATTGATTTGTTATTCGAATATTGAATAATGTTTGCACCTTTGCACCTGTGTCCATTTTAAGGCTTGAATACATTGGTGGGGTTTGGGGTGAGCCCCTCTTCTGATCTGAGGAACTCAGCTGGAATATTTGTGTGATAAAGGCAAAGGGTTAGCACTGAACCCTGCAAAATCCCAGTCTTGTGACACCAGGCAGAGATTTCAGGTGTAAACCTCTGTAAAGTCTCAATGCAGAGGCACTTACAGGGGATGCAAACACAGGTAACATTCCTCCTGTTATATCCTTAATGGATCCACTCAGAAGGCAGTTTCTCAGTAGCTATGGCACAGATCTGCAGTGGAATTTGCCTCAAAGAAGTTACAGTTGCTATTTATTACTTTCTAGGGAAAGAAAAAAAAAATCCCTCTGTGGGAATTAAAGTGCTTCCTACATTATGTCAGGCTGCTGAGCTCACAGCGCTGGAAAACGCATTAGTGGCAATGCTCATCAGTGGCTGAGCTGTTGTGCAGATCACACCCCGGTTATTTCCTCCTTTTCTCCCCCCCAGGGCAGATCTGTGCCCATGGAGAGGTGTTCCCCGGGCTGGAGGAGGTGATGCTCTGGCTGCAGGGTGTGCACCAGCCAGGCAGCAGCTCCCTCAGGGAAGGAGCATCCCAGCCTTGCCTCTTCAACAGTCTGTTTCCTGCCATCTCAAATAAATGTTTTTGTGTCATTCTCACTCCTCCCAAGGCAGCTTTTGTGTCTCGTTGACTTCTGAGGTAACTCAGCATCTCAGTGGAGGCATTGCCTGGGTCACCAAGGAGAGCTCAGGCAGAGCAGTGGGATGAGGAACCACCAACTATCCTGTGTCCAGGGAAATTAAAACCACCCTAACGCCTTCCAAGAACAAACTTTATGGGTCAAAAGTCTGCTCTGCTCTCTAGTCCAGCCCATATGCTCAAACAGCTGCAGCAAGTTCTTCAGGACCTTCCTCACTGGAGTCCCAATATCTCTGGAAACAGAGACCCCACCAGTTTCTCTGAGCTTCAGTCTCAATGTTTCCCACCTTGGGGGTGACATAATTACTTTTAAACTAAAGAGAACTTTCCTGGTGCTTCTCATTCTCCCACCCTGTGCCTTTGGGAAGAGCCTGACCCTTTTCCATGCATCTCACCTGTCAGCAATGAAACCTCCCTCGTTCTCTGTCTGTCTGAACAGCCCCAGCTCTGCCCCTCAGCCTCCCACCCACCCCCTGCTCCAGCCCTGGGCACCCTGGGCATCCCTCCCTCCTGTCCAAGGGCAGCTCCTTCCTGGTCCTAGGGAATCCCAAACCAGGCTCAATATGAAACCCAGCTGCTCTCCCACTCTGGCAGTCGGGCCGGGGCTGCCTGGGTGAAAAGCACAGTGCTGCCAGGTGGGAGCACAGGCACCTCCAACAGCTGGACCGCTCCTGGGACCAGAGCCTGACAACAGCCCCAGCACCCCACCCCTCCCTGGTGCCTCCCACAGCCTGGAGGGGGGCAGCACAGTCTGGAGAGAGGCAGCACAGCCTGGGGAGGGGCAGCACAGCCATGTGAGAGGGGCAGCACAGCCGTGTGAGAAGGGCAGCACAGCCAGANACCCAGCTGCTCTCCCACTCTGGCAGTCGGGCCGGGGCTGCCTGGGTGAAAAGCACAGTGCTGCCAGGTGGGAGCACAGGCACCTCCAACAGCTGGACCGCTCCTGGGACCAGAGCCTGACAACAGCCCCAGCACCCCACCCCTCCCTGGTGCCTCCCACAGCCTGGAGGGGGGCAGCACAGTCTGGAGAGAGGCAGCACAGCCTGGGGAGGGGCAGCACAGCCATGTGAGAGGGGCAGCACAGCCGTGTGAGAAGGGCAGCACAGCCTGGGGAGGGGCAGCACAGCCTGGGGAGGGGCAGCACAGCCTGGAGAGGGGCAGCACAGCCTGGGGAGGGGCAGCACAGCCTGGAGAGGGGCAGCACAGCCATGTGAGAGGGGCAGCACAGCCGTGTGAGAGGGGCTGAGCTGCTCGGTGCTGCTGGGCTCTCGGGATGCTCCTGCAGCTCCCTCGGAGCTCAGGCTGGGGCGGGCAGGGTCCTCCCAGCCAGTCCCACGGCTCTGCTGCATCGAGGGTCGCGGTCCCGAGGATCTGCCCACCCCTCTGCCCTGGCAGGGTTCCCCAGCGATGCTGCAGAGCCCCGGGCAAGGTCACCCACGGGCCGTGCTGCATTATTGGTGATAATCGGTGGCAGGCACTAATTCCAGCCGGCATGAAGGCGAGAGCACAAGCTGCTTCCCTTTATTGCATTTGATTACACTTTTTTGTTTTTGCATGATTCCCTGCAGTAAGTAGCTCATAATTAACAGCGGATGAATAACATTTCTGCCACTCTGCGTATTTAAGTTTTCTCACAACAAATGAAAACATAATTGCCATTACACAGCGCCCTTATCAGAGTGAACACGCTGCCGTTGGGATGAGGGAGATTTTCTGATAGGCACAACTTCCACAGCTACTTAGGGGTGAGAACAAAACGCTGGTGGCTGAGGGGCTGGGGCTGCCAGGCATGCTGATCCTGCTGCCTGCAGTCCCTCCATGGGCTCTGCAGCAGAGGAATCTGAGAAGCACAGGATGGTTTGGGTTGGAAGGGACCTTAAAGTCCATCTCAATCCACCCCTGCCATGGCAGGGACACCTTCCACCATCCCAGGGTGCCCCAAGCCCCGTCCTACCTGGCCTTGGACACTTCCAGGTGTTGTAGATAAAACAACCAGATTAGGCCAAATCAATAATCTGAGTACACCAGATTAAAAAAAAAAAAAAAAAAAAAA
>VXBS01009277.1:74123-93922 GCA_013400255.1 Sitta europaea | reverse complement strand
AAAAAAAAGGATAGATTTTATTTCAGGAATCGAAATACAATCTTTTGCCCACCACAATGTAAAAGACAGTGTCGGCCTGGGACCGACACTGGGTGAAAGCTCAGTTCTGATCCTCTTTCACATCAGGACTGTGGAGTTTCACAAAGTCTGTCTGGTGAGCTGTGGTTTTATACTGTTTTTCTTGCCTGAGGTGAGGTGCCCTTTGTCTCTTTCTCTTTCTTCGAATATTCATGCAGTTCCCATTCTCTGTTCAGTGTTGGAGAATTCTGCCTCTGAGTAGTCAGAATTTGTGACCGGAAAAGATTCGAATATTCGTGTAGTCCAGTGTTCTCTGGGAGTTGGAGGAATCCTGTCTCCAATACGGACAAAACTATCTCAAAACAAACGATACCGTGCCCAGGAACTGATACCTGTGAAAGACAAGTTATGGGAACAGGGATTTGCATGCAGGGTGGGTTACAGGAATTGAGTTAGACACCTCCTTCAGAATTTGGAACGAATTCCTGTGTGTGCTACAAGTAAATGAGGTAACCAGTTTCCCAATCCCTGTAAGAGACTTGCAACAACCTAGATGTCTTTTTGTAACATATTCTCAATCGTGCCTTGATCATATTTATATGAGCACGAATTTTGAATAATTTATTACACAGGGATCCAGGGGCAGCCACACTCTGGGCACCCTGTGCCAGGGCCTGCCCACCCTTCACCTTCTGCTGCTGCTTCTGCTACAAAATCTTCTTGGAAAGGCTGGTCTGGTATTTCCCCTTTCTTTTTTCCCTTTTCTTTTTAGTTTTTTGTCCTTCTTCAGTAGGATCAGGTAAAATAGAGACTCTTCCACCATTTCAGCACTGCTCTGCCCAAATCCTGAACCTTTCCATTTGTGCAGTGATAGTTTTCCCCCAGAGGGAGCAACCTGGAGGATCTCTCCATGCTTTCCTGGTCTGCTCCTGTAAAAGTCCCAGCTTCACAGTCCCTGTATGATGCTGGTGTGACATCACAGACAAAATGTTTAGGGAGGATATAACTGCCAGTTGCTTCATGAGCTGCCTCCCAACATCCTACCTGGACTCTTTGAATGTGAGTTCTCACCACATGATAGGAGAAGTAATGGCTTCCTGAGGTCAGGCCTTGTCCTGGCTATAATTCCAAAGCAAATGGGAGCACAGAGCACAGGCAAGGCAGAAAATGCTGAACTACACTGATGGGTCTCAGGACAGGGCTTCCTCACCCATGCTGGGTGTAATTAGCTCTCATTAGAGCTACTTATTGTACAGACACTCCCAGAGGTCCTGCCAGGAGTTCTGCTGGGCACTGAGCAAATCCATGGAGAGAAACTCCCTGCTCCCAAGCCTCAATATCTGAAAAGCAAATCTCTCAAGGGCAAGGAGTTCAACCAGTTCTGAGGTGCAGACGGATCTCCTGGCCCAAGGGGTGCCCTGTGCAGTTCCCTGCACGTGCAGAGGGCAGGACCTGGGCTCACAGGGGCTCCTCTGCTCCAGTTCTCCTTGTAAAGAATCATGGAATCATCCAGGTTGGAAAACATCTCCAAGGTCATCGAGTCCAAGCTGTGAGTGATCCCATCTTGTCACCCAGACCAGAGCACAGAGGTTTCCTGAGTACCCAAGGGATTGATCACTTGGCTGGCTGTTTTCCTACATCCAGGCTAACAGATAGTCCTTTTCCCAAGGAATGTACATCCAATACACATCCACAACTCTGGTATCCCCCCTGGAGCAGTGATGCTGGACGCCCCAGATGTGTCCCACCCCCCTCCAGGTGAGCCCCCATCACCACACTCTGCATCCACCACTGACCCTGGGCATCCAGAAAAATAACTATTTAACCTTTTGGAAGCTTTGTTGGAATCCTGTTGCCATCTCCCAAACAACCCCAGCTGCAGGTTTATCTACTCACAGGTTTTAGAAAAGCTGGATTAGAAACAAACAGAAAGTTCCAGAAATAAAAAAGCTTCTCATCATGTCACTGCAGGCTGTACCCACTCAGGGATGCCCTGGAGTTACAACCAGCCTGTCTTTGGACAGCTCCTGCCAGACCCTCCCAAAGCTCATTTCCTTTGGATTTGTCAACCACAAGCGATGAGCTGGAATCCAAACACACCACCAGTGAAAACCACTCCTCCCAGAGGGATTTACAGCCTTTAAAAGATTTAAAGCAGGCCTTCCAAAACATTCCCAGGGCTTGGAGCTGGGCTGCTTGCTGCTCACACAGACTTTGGGGATTAACACGTTGTTTTCATGGAGCAGCAGAGGGAGAGGTGTGTCTTTGGTGACAGTCTCTCAAATGACTCATGTCCCCTGCAATTTCCATGTGGGTGTCATCAAAAGGCTGCCAGCACACAGCAGTGATGTCACAATAAATTACTTTTCCTAATTTAAAAAATTGCCCTCTGTGTTTTTTGACTACTACGAAAGTACCTAAAAAGCCAGAAGTGAACAAGAAGACATCCAAGATCCTTTGTAAAATGAAGAATTCTCTTGATAAATACATCTCTTAATGAAATACAAGCAATTAAACTAAAAGCCCTATCCAATACTGCTTGTCACTCCACACATCGACATTTAATTGAATTTTTTTCTATCCCCTGGTCCTTTTTCCCTGATAAACAAATTCATTCACAACAGATCAGGTTTCACTAACCCAGAAACCAGATGATAGTCAATCAACTAATTGACACAACAAAGACTTCTGAATGGAAAAAAAAAAAAAGAAGTCTAATTAAAGCTGAAATGAAATTTAAAGATACAAAGACGACTTATAGTAATGAAGAGTCTTCTTGCATTAATTACTTGGGGTTTAATCCTTTCCCTTTTGGTCACTGAAATCATGAGGAGGATGAGGGAGGCAGAGGAAGTGCTGAAGCTGCTGTGTTCATCCAAGAGTTTGCAGAGTTCCTGATGGAGCAGGGGACACCTGGATGAGCCAAAGTCTCCTTAAACAGCTCTGGGTTAAATCAGTTAAGACCACTGTGCCCTGCTTTCCCTCTTCCCCACCTGGCCCATGGTGCTCAAACCTGTGAGAGTCCCAGAGAGATGACAGAGAGTGTCCCAGAATGGATGGATGGATGGATGATGGATGGATGGATGGATGGATGGATGGATGGATGGATGGATGGATGGATGGATGGATGGATGGATGGATGGATGGATGCTCCTGGAGCTCTGGCAGGGCTGGGACCATTCCCTGGGCAGCCTGGGCAGTGCCAGCACCCTCTGGGGAAGAACCTTTCCCTGAAATCCAGCCTGACCCTCCTTGGCACAGCTCCAGCCATTCCCTTGGCTCCAGGAGCAGAGATCAGAGCTGCCCCTCAGGAGGAGCTGCAGCCCCCGGTGAGATCTGGCCTCAGTCTCCTCTGCTCCAGCTGAACAAAACAGTTGGAGAGGTCAGGGAGAGACCCTTGGAGCTGCTGCAGTGACTGAGCTGGGGCAGTGGCCCATGTCCCTCAGCTGGAGAAGGGCTTCACCTCCACGGCCTCCATGTCTGGATCCTGGGTGCTCCCACACCAGGACATGTGGAACCAGTCCTAAAGAAAGCAGGGTAGAAAAATATCCTGAATATAAAGAACAGCCACTTGCGAAAAAGCCAGATAGGAGGAAGAGAGAACAGCTCAGCAGAGCAATAAGAGATAAAACTGTTTAAAACTGTCTAATTGCTCGTGCAAGCTGAACCCATGGGGGTGTCAAGTGCCTTTTCCCTTCCAGCTCCTCCTGCGGGCAGCGTTCTGGCCCTTGCCGCTGCTCTTGGCTCTCTCATCAAGAAGCAGCTATTATTTTCACAATCAGTTTCTAGTGCACTTTACACCACTAACACAGCGAGCTGTTGTGAATGGTCATTTTGCTTCCAGGCAAGTTTGGACACAAACAGCCCTGAGCTCTTTCACCAGCTGAAAACACCCTGGGCTTCTCTCCCTGCCCGAGGGTTTGGAGCCTGCCAAGTGCCCAGGGCAATCAATCCTGAGCCAGGCTGCCCCCTGGGCCGTGCCACTGCTCTGAGAACTCATTTCTGTTAAACAAAAGCCAATGGGGCACAGAGGGAAGAAGAAAGGGGAATTAGCAGCTCTGACAGACTCCTTCAGGTAATTATGGTTTTTCTATCTAAAATTACAAGCCAGTTCTGGAAATGCCACTTTATTCTGCTGGTGTGTTTGGGAAAAGGGTGAATGGAGAAGAGGTGGTTCTGCAGGGGGAAGCTTTGTCTTCCAACAGGTTTGTCAAAGGTGAAATTGCTACAGAATTGCTTGTGACCAGGAAGAAAACAGCTTCTGGTCATCGCTGAACCCAAGGGATTTAAAGACACAAGAGCACACAGCTGGAACAGCTGGATGAAATCCTCAGCATCCCACAGCTGAGGTTCCCCATCTCCACCCACCAAGGAGCCTGGATAAGAGGCAACTCAGAAAAGCCTGAGGCTGCTGGAGAAGAGACAGAGGCAATGCACTCCCCAGAGAGTCTTTTTTTCACAGAGCCCTCAATGACAGAAACAGCTTGCCCTGGTCCCTGAGTGCTCCCAGCCCTCTCCCCAACACCTCAGCCCACCAAATGCCCTCCCCACCAGAGGTTCCTGAGCCCAACCCTCACCCTGAAGGCAGAGGGGCTGTGGTGGCACTGGGATGTGCCAGGAGAGGGCAGGGGCAGGGCCCCAGGGCACCCAGCAGGCAGACAGGACAGCGGTGTGAGCAAGGAGCCCTCCAGAAAAGGGACAGCAGTGTCTGCAGCACCTGCAGAAAGCCCTTCCCAGACCCTCAGGAGTCGCTCCTGGCTCCTGTGGAAGAAGGACCACCAGTGAGAGAGGCTGGTGTGCAGTGCAGCTGAATCTTCCCTGATATATTTAGACATATTTCTTGACATTCCCAGAGATGGCAGCCTGACAAATGCAAGTACTCCAAGGGTTAAGCGCTTTTAAATGTCTTGGGAGTTATTTGTAAAGCTATTACTTCTGAGTTTGTTAATAAATCAGGATTTAATACACCTGAGTTACATTATCTCCCTGTTCTAATGTATAAATCCTGTCACTAAACCTTCAGGCCCAAGTGCAGCATGCTTTTAGTCTTAGCTTTAGCTACCTGGCTTCTAAAACGTTGGATTGTTTCACAAGTCAAGAGATGGATTTTTAAATCCTTCACATCTCTCAGCAAGTATACAAATCTGTGTCTGGAGTTACAAATCCGATCAGAAGGTTTGTAAATCCTACAAAAGATTTATTTGAAAAAGTTTTCATTTACAAATTCTTGCTTTGCCTCTGGGATGTGTAAGTGACTTATTTGCCAAGGAGGATTCAGCAGCCCTGGGTTAGATTGAGAAATCCTTCCCTTCGCTCGTCACACACAGTGCTGGATAAATCCTCATCCTGCCAGGCTGCAGCTGTCTCCCAAATTAAGTTTGGGGGTTGCAGGGAGCTCCAAAAAAATCACTGGAGAGGGATGGGTGCTCTGGAGGAGTGTCAGCCTTGGCATCCCTGGGCTCTGGAGACGCCTCCTGTCCCTTCTGCTCACGGGAAAGGTTTTCTAGTGAGAGAGCCTGGGCTGCCCCCTGCCCTGGGGGTGAACATGAGGATCACTATGTCCATGAGGATCCCAGCAGCCTCAGGAGCTGGGCTGGAGGTCGGTGAGGGGCAGGAGTGCTGCAGCCAGGGGCCATCCCCACTCATCCCAGGCTTTTTGCTGGGTTTGCTCCTGGAGAAGGCTCTCGTGGGGTGTGAGCAGCCACGGGAACACCTGGCACTGCTGAACAGGGGGTGTCACCACTGGTGACAGCCCTGAGTGCCTCGGGGTGGGGGGCAGGCACAGCAGGATCCCATCCCAGGGTGGGCAGAACCAGAGCCAGGCTGGCCAGAGCCAGCCCACACACCCCCAGGTGTCCCTGCAGGAACCCAGCCTCCAGCAGGTTTGTCTCCTGCCAGGAAGAGGCCGTCAGGCTGGAAAAACGAGGATGGGTGTGGACGTGGAGGGAAGGCAGCTGAGCTGCAGCTGCACCTGGTGGTGCCTCCAGCCCACCTTGACTGCAGAGTGAAACCTCCAGCACCTCTCACTCTGCCCTGAGCCAGTTTCCATGGCTCTGTCATCTCTCTAGCTGCTTCCAAAACCAGTGTGGAATAGAGTAATTAAAGAAATTGGGAAGATCAGTTTGGGTTATGTCAAATATTTGACTTTTTACAATCATTTATTTTTTTCTTTGCTGCTTCACTTTCTGGTTTCAGGCCCTTCTGTTCACCTTAGAAAATTTTACTGAGACATGAACCTCTGAGGACATGGAGGCAAATACAAAATGAGATTAAAAAAAATTCAGGGAGGTTTTATCAAAAGTAGAGCACATAAAACTAATTTAATATCATTTTAATAGGAAAATAGAGAGGAGCAGAGGAGCTAATCTGTCTAGGTTTAAACAAAATATTGCATACAGAGCCTGATGGGAAATCAGTCTTTCACTAGAGATTCTTCCTGGAATCTCCATGGAAAGAGTTACAGGAGTTCCAAAGGGGCTGTGGGTCCAGCTGAGGGAAGGCAGTGCAGCAGGACATTACCAGCCAGGAGTGCAGAGCCAAAAGGAGCAGCTCAGGGACCTGCCTGGGGGTCTTCCTGCAAAAATCAGGTGTGTGTTTATGAAATGGGGGAGACTATGAAGATAGAAGTTATTGCCAGTGCTGGAGGAGTCTGGGTTGCCAGACTAGAAATGTGGAAATGGATCCCAGAACAAGCCATGCTCTGGCCACAACGGCTTCTGCCTCGCTTACTCGTGCTGGGCTAACCCATGAGAGGGCTGGGGCCCAGGAATGCCATTTTCCCAGCAAGAGGAGGTCCAGAGGGGTTTTCTCTGTGGGATGGGAAGCACTCTGGTGTCCAGGTGATGATGCAGTGGGGGGAGAAGACACCAGCAATGCCAAGGGCAGCCAGTGCTGCTGTGTCCCTCTGTCCCACGGGGCTTTGGGCTCATCTGGGAGGCAGCTGGGGCTGCACAGACCAGGCTGGGACTGTGGGGCTGGAGCTCAGCCTGGCTGGAGGCCAGAGAACCTGGGAATTGTGGAAGAGGTTGGGTTGGAAGGGAGATTAAAGCCCATCCCATCCCATCCCATCCCATCCCATCCCATCCCATCCCATCCCATCCCTGCCATGGGCAGGGACACCTCCCACCATCCCAGGTGCTCCCAGCCCCATCCAGCCTGGCCCTGGGCACTGCCAGGGATCCAGGGGCAGCCCCAGCTGCTCTGGGCACCCTCCCAGGGAAGGATTTCTTCCTCATCTCTACCCTAAATGTTCTCCCTGCCAGTTTGAAGCCATTGCCCCTTGTCCTGGCACTCCAGGCTCTTGTGAATATTTTCTCCATCTTTCCTGTAGGCTCCTTCAGGTACCAGAGGTGGTTGAGAGAAGCTGGTCAGGACCCTCCTCTGACCTCCAGGTCCCACAGACACAGCTCTGAGCCACAGGAGATGCACCCAGACATCCCAGGGATCCTGGAGGTGCAGATTCCCTGGAGAGCTGGCTCCCTGTGCCCCAGGCTGGGGGTGTGTTTGAACACACCATCCCCTCCTTTGGTCCACAGCAAAAAGGGTGGGCTAATGTGATACAGCACTTCTTAATTATTAGATCACCAACATCAAATAAAAGACATATTAAACCTTCCAGGAATGGATGCAGCTTTAAACTTTGGCTTTAAATTAAAATAAAAAATCCCCCAAGCGGGTTCAGTGCTGCTTCTCTGCACGCCTGAAAATCAGAAATGGCTTTGCCATCTCATACTGCTTCTGTTTGTCCATTCTTCCTGTCTCTGTTTTCATGTTTTCATTTTTCTATGGCTGTGTGGAACACATTTCTCAGTTAAGTACTTGCTTTTGAGAGTTGTTGCCATAACAACCGTTTCATTCCACGATATGCACACTATCTCTGAAATACAGAATTTCTCCTTAAAGGAGCATGTGCCACACACATCAAAGAGGAATATGGACTCATTATTTTTACATTATTTTCTGGGCAAATAGATGTTTTCCAATACAGTTTTTTTTTTCTTTTCTAACTGGATTTTCTTGTTCACTGAAACTATGGGTTTTTTAAGTATTCCTATCTCATAGTATAATTTTTTGCCCAAAACCCAGGATGTTAGAAGACAAGAATCTTTATTGTAGTTTCTTTTCTCCAAAGGTCTGAAAGAACTATGCTGCAGTTAATGCATTTAAAACACATCTTATTAGACAGAAAAATTATGTAAATAAAATCCATTAAAAATGCATAGTTCTTGAAGTAAAACCTCAATTTTCCTGCATGAATTGGTGGTGGGAGGAAGGAAAGGGCCAAGATTAGGTTGCTTCATTTTTAAGTATCTTGGTTTTGGTGGTCTCTGCAAGGAGCTTTATGTGCAACTGAACAGTAAGTTTTTCCCAAAAAACACCCCACAAAACTATTCTGATCCTGAAATGTCAGAAAAACAGAGTTTGGAACGAGATGATCTTTAAGGTCCCATGTGCTGCTGGAACACAAGTCCCATGGTTTGCTCACACAGGGGCGTGAAGCCAGGAGCACCAGAGGGAATTTGGATCTGGACATTGATTTCCAGCACGCTCAGGAAAGTCAAGCTTTGCCTGCAAACCCAGGCAGATCCGAGCCACGAGAGCTCCGGGGGTGGAGGAGCTCTGAGCACCCTGCCCTGATGGCTTTAGGGTCCCCCCAGCCCGTCCTGTGGTTCTGGGATAGAGGAGACTGCTCCTCCCACCCCATCCCCCATTGCCTGCACTGCTTCCCCCACCACGGGGATGGACACTGCTTGCACCACAGTGCCACCACACTCGTCCTGTCCCAGCCCCACTGCCCCTGCCAGGAGCTGTCCCAGCACTCCTGTCCCCTCTGGAGCTGTCCCAGCCCTCCTGCCCCTCTCAGGAGCTGTCCCATCCCTCCTGTCCCACTCTGGAGCTGTCCCATCCCTCCTGTCCCACTTCCAGGAGCTGTCCCAGCCCTCCTGTCCCCCTCTGGAGCTGTTTTATCCATCCTGTCCCTCTCAGGAGCTGTCCCATCCCTGCTGTCCCCCTCTGGAGCTGTTTTATCCATCCTGTCCCTCTCAGGAGCTGTCCCATTCCTCCTGCCCCTCTCAGGAGCTGTCCCATCCCTGCTGTCCCCCTCTGGAGCTGTTTTATCCATCCTGTCCCTCTCAGGAGCTGTCCCATCCCTCCTGCCCCTCTCAGGAGCTGTCCCATCCCTCCTGTCCCATCCCATCTCCCTCCATCCGTGGTACCCTCCGTCCCGCAGCATCCCTGTCCCTGCTGTCACCCGGTGCCCGCCCTGTCCCGGGGCACACCCAGGGCACGGTGTCACCCCGGGGGATGCCAGGCCAGCCCCTGGCCGTGCCAGGGCTGTCAGCCCGCCCTGCGCTCAGGAGGGGGGAGCCTGAGCACCAGCAGCACGGAGCCGGCAACATTCCCCGGTTGCCAAAGGCATTCAGCTCGCTCTGGCACCAAAACCTCTCTCCTGAGCCACGAGCACAGCCCTGGAGCAGCCAGGAGCAGGAATCTGCATCGGCAGCTCACACCAGTGCAGGTTTGAGCCCACACCAGTGCAGGTTTGAGCTCACACCAGTGCAGGTTTGAGCCCACACCAGTGCAGGTTTGAGCCCACACCAGTGCAGGTTGGAGCTCACACCAGTGCAGGTTGGAGCTCACACCAGTGCAGGTTGGAGCTCACACCAGTGCAGGTTGGAGCTCACACCAGTGCAGGTTGGAGCTCACACCAGTGCAGGTTGGAGCTCACACCAGTGCAGGTTGGAGCTCACACCAGTGCAGGTTGGAGCTCACACCAGTGCAGGTTGGAGCTCACACCAGTGCAGGTTGGAGCTCACACCAGTGCAGGTTGGAGCTCACACCAGTGCAGGTTGGAGCTCACACCAGTGCAGGTTGGAGCTCACACCAGTGCAGGTTGGAGCTCACACCAGTGCAGGTTGGAGCTCACACCAGTGCAGGTTGGAGCTCACACCAGTGCAGGTTGGAGCTCACACCAGTGCAGGTTGGAGCTCACACCAGTGCAGGTTGGAGCTCACACCAGTGCAGGTTGGAGCTCACACCAGTGCAGGTTGGAGCTCACACCAGTGCAGGTTGGAGCTCACACCAGTGCAGGTTGGAGCTCACACCAGTGCAGGTTTGAGCCCACACCAGTGCAGGTTGGAGCTCACACCAGTGCAGGTTGGAGCTCACACCAGTGCAGGTTGGAGCTCACACCAGTGCAGGTTGGAGCTCACACCAGTGCAGGTTGGAGCTCACACCAGTGCAGGTTGGAGCTCACACCAGTGCAGGTTGGAGCTCACCTTTAGGAGCTGAGGGCTGCAGGAGTGGAAGGATGTGGGGCTAAAAATGCTGCCAGGGCAGGAGCTGCTCAGCAGCTCGGGAAGGTGTTTGAGGGGCCTTGCTCTGCAAGTGCTGGGTGCTGGCAAGGGGAAGGCAGGCAGAAAATACCTTTGTTTCTGACATTGTCTGGTCCTGCTTCCAGCTCTGAGAGGAAAAGATCTGTGAATTCATGCCCCATGCTCTGGGGAAGAAGTCGGATCAATCACTCTCCCCTGGCCTCTCCTTCCAAAAGCAGCTCTGGACAGCAATGCTGGATTTTACACAAATGTCCTGAGGAAGAGACCAGGGCAGAAAGTCAGAACTCCAGGGCAGTTCTGAGGACTGGGGGAGAGCAAAATTTAAGCTCCAGGACCACAAAAACTGCAGAGTAGCTGCAGCAGGAGTGCTGCCTATGCAAAATATTTCACACTGGGTGTGCATCAGCACAGGGGTTCTGCACCCCACACAGATCCACCTGGTCAGTTCTGTCGTGATGCACCCCAAGGGGGTTGTGTGGCCCCAGAATGAGAGAGAGGAAGGGGACCTGCCCTTCAGGAGGCAGGGACTTGTTCCTCAGACAGAAATGTCTGAGTCCATCAGGTAACCAGCAGCAGAAGTGTTAAGGGAGTGGGAGATGGAGGCAGAGAAAATTCAGTCATTTATCAGAAAACACGGCTTTTTAAGGGCCATATCACAGCTCACTCTGACCTGCAGCTTCTGCCAGAATCTGCTGCATTTCTGGCTCACATCACCCACAGCATCTCTGACTATCTGTGGATTGGAGCCACTCGAGATCTCTGCAATGGATACAGCACAGAGTGAGGGATGTACTCTGAAATCAAACTTCCTTCACCCTGCTGGGGGGCAGGGCTCTCCCAGCCTGGCAGGAGCTGGCTGAGGGTCCTGAGCAAGCCCCAGGGCTGCAGGCTGATCCCTCCCTGTGGCATCTCCTCCCAGGATCCTCCTCCATCGCCAGTGGTCACTCTCCCTCCTTGAGCACCCTGGCAGTGCCCAGCCCTTTGGAGGCACAGCCACCTCCTCCAGCAGCTCCCCAGAGCTGCTTTGAACCCTGTGCCAGCACGGACATTGATTTATTAATGAAGGGTGCTCACAAACACATGCTGGTGAGCTCCATGAAATAGCCTTCAGCTTGTGCTGATTACTCATGTTTTACATCAGCCTGATGTTTTCTAGATGTGTTTCAATCAATACAATGGCCTTTTTAGCACACATTACCGCTGGCCTTTGGCTAACCAACCATCACATTTCTTCTCAAGTGCCCATTTGCATCAAACTAACCCCAAAGAAGCATCGGCTCTCCTTTGACTGCCACCTGAGCTGATGCAAACGTTCCCATTTAGGTTTCAAAATGCTTTGCACGCTCAAGCTTCCTTGCTGAGTGCTTCAGACAAGATGTTGGATGTGTTGTGTCATTCATGTCAGAGTTATTCTTCACACAACTTTCCTCAGCAACGGCAGCACGAATATTCAGCTCACTCTTTTTTTCCCCCAGACTCAACGTTTGTCTAAGCTACGCTTTGGGGTCAAGGCAGCTCCAAGGGGTAAATGCCAGCAGCCACCTGAGAACAGGGGAAATATTTTGGCTGAGCACGTGTGGAGTTGTGCACTGAAGTGGTTTCATCCCTTCTGGTACCCATGGTGGCCGTGGTCAGCTCGAATTTGGCCCCCTAGAGCTGCTCTCATCTGCTTTGCTCAGCACCAGATAACCTCTGCTCCTGGATGCCATCCAAGGTTTTCATCCAAGGTTTTCATTGGGAAGCAATGGTTACAGTATCTGAGTGACCTTTAAAAAATAGTAGCAATAGAGAGATTTTTAAAACTTTTTTTTTATTATTTTTATTTATGTTTGATCCAGTCTTTGAATATCCAGCTATCCTTAAGGTTTGCCATTACAGTAATATGTGGGAAATGGCTCTGCTCCTAAAGCAGCACAATTGTCCTTTTGATCACCACTGCAGTCAGCCCAGCCAAACTCAACCATCCTCGCCACCAGCTCTGTTTTTAATGCTCCAGCTGCACTTTTATCGTTCGGGTCATCCTGGCCAAACCTGCAATTCCACATTTCCCTGGAAGGGCACAGAGCATTTTGCCTGTTTTAAAGGCCCATTCTTCGTTGGTAGTAAAAGGCACACTGTTAAATAACACAGCTGTTGTCTTCATTTGTTCGGGAGTGACGCGAAAGCAAACAGGGGAGGGAGGGGGAAGGGACCTCCACACACACACCGGGCACCGCTCCCCAGCCCAGCGGGTCCTCATTCAGATGCTGATTTTGGTGAACTCCTCTGGGCGTACCCCAGCCAGCCTTGGAGCTTGCCGGCGTTTCCTTGGACCCCGGGCAGGAGTGACACGGAGTGGCAGCAGGGCAAGGACAGTGCCAGTGACAGCAGTGCCACTCCTGCCTCGCCCTCCCACCCTTCCTTCCCACGGGGATTTTGGGACACCTGGACCCTCCACACCCTCTGCCTCTGAGCCTCGCTGAGCAGGACGGGGCAGAGCACAGGGCATGAGCTGGGAGGGTGCTGTGGCAGCAGGATTTTGGACAGCCCTGTCGCTGTGGGCGATGATCAGACGACATGAGACATCGTTATAAAAACATCTGTCTCCTCTTTATTCAAAGACCCCCTTTTATAGTTTCTAGAACAGGCCATCTCACTGGTCAGAAGAGTGCCAGAACTCTTCATCCCATTGTCCCAAAACTGAAAGACAGAGAGAAGTCCATCCCACAGAGAGGAATCCAAAACATCACTCTCGTTACAATAACACTTGTGACGTTTATGCCAAGCCTGTGAGAAACAAGGTCTTCCTGAACCCAAACATCCCGAAGAAGCTGAGTCCAGAGACTCAGAAACTTCAGGCCCAGGAGCCCCAGACTACAGCACAGCCCCAGGGAGATGTGGGGCTTTTGGGCACGAGCTGTGCCCCAGACCTTCAGAAGAGGAGCAGGTGCAGCCTCAGGAGCCAGGGAGACACGAGCAGGTACCAGAGCACCATGGGCACCAACCAGAGGGCACTTCCATCCCTGCTGTGTGGGAAGCCCACGTTGGACAGCCCCACTGCAGTTATCTCCCCTTCACAAGGTTCTCTGGAGCTGCAGGGGTTGTGTGGTCCAGAGCCAGCTCCAGGGAGCTGTTTGCCTCTTTTCCTGGGGTGTTTTGTTCTTCCTCATGTTCAGCGTTCACCTCGGACTTGAAAACGTGTTTCACACCAAGCAGCCCAGAAAACTCCTGCTGCCAACCATCAGCCTTTCCAGGTATCAGCATTCCCATTGCTTAAATTCCCTGTAAAAGCCCAGAGCTGCTCTGTCTTTGAGGTCTGTACAAACACACACCACTGCAGCTCCAGAGGAGCCCTGGAGCTCCAGAAACCCAGGGACAGACTGGATGTCTAATCACAGATATGTTTTACCACAGAAATGGGAGAGCTGAGAATTCCTCATGACTGCAATGGGATCTATGGGAGACCCACACCCTTTTGACACACCTTAGATTTCTGTCTTAAGGCACTTTATTCACAACCCCCTGCTTTGTTTTTGGCTCCCAGTGACAATGAATGGGTGGTCCAGGATCTGTGGAACACCTGCAGCCCACGTGTGGTGGGTGCTGTGTTTGAGGACCACGGGGTAGGAGTGTGGCCAAAATCTGGCCTAAGCTATAAGTGGCTTGAAAAAATATCATTGAAAACTTTGGCAAAGGAAATATTCCTGCAAGTAACCTGGATTGCCAGGACAAGGATGTATTAGGGGATTATTGATTGGCCCATGAAGGGCTCTTCTCCTTGCCATGAGCCCGAGGGGACCCTTACTTCTGGCATGGCTGTTTCCAAAGTCCAGTATAACAGTGGGCTGATGAGAAACTTCATGGCCTCCTGCATTGTAAAAGCTGAGAACTGCAACAAGAAAGGGAGAGGGGAAGGTGGGGCAAAAAGGCAAATGTGAGTATCAGTGGGTGGGACTGGGCAGGGAACTTGCCTGCTACTTTTGTCAGGAGTTATCAGCTCATCTAACATTTTTGAGCCCAAAACAACTTTCTGAAGGCAGCAAAAGTGGGTCAAGTTCATCATCTGGTCTCCAGCCTGTTGTTCCCTGAGAAGAGGAAGGAGACCCTCACCTTTGGATGGACAATAGAGAGGATGTGTTAATCATACCTTTATTCCATGAAAACAGTGAAAAGCAAATCCAAGTCTGAATCCTAGGTGGGCTCTCAGCTTGGGGAAAACTCCCTCATCCCACTGCTCCAGACTGGAGCTGTCACTGTGTTCTGGTGAGCTGCTCCCCTGGTTCCTGTTGAGCTGTTCCCAACTGGCCTCTGCTCCTGGATTTGCTCTGGTCTCCTCAGGGGCTCTGGTTTCATTTCCTTGCTCGGTGCTGTGACAGAAATAGCTGTGCATCAGCAGCTCCTCCCTGCTGCCCTCAGCTCTGTCCCCTGGCCAGGCAGCCCAGGACAGGGTCTGGGGGGGCTCCAGAGGGGACAGGAGAGGGTTGGAGACACTGCCTGTGCTGCAGAGCCCGGAACACAACACCCCTCTTCTTTCTAGAGGCAACATGTCAAGCTAAATCGACGATGCTAAATGTAATTGCAGTTTGCTTTAGCAAAACACACTCTCAGCCGTCTGCGAGAGACGTTTCAGCACTGAGTGCTCCTGATCCAAATATTAGCACATTTCTGGGATTACAGCCTCAGCCCACCCC
This sequence comes from Sitta europaea, assembly GCA_013400255.1. Lineage (NCBI taxonomy): Eukaryota > Metazoa > Chordata > Aves > Passeriformes > Sittidae > Sitta > Sitta europaea. The sequence continues at coordinate 78,900 of VXBS01009277.1, read as the reverse complement.
TGATGGGAGCATTGCACTGGCCTCAGTGGGCACTCCAGGGCTGGAGCTGCATCAGGAAGCTGCAGTTCCCAGGGCAGGCTGGCTGGCCCCTTCTGCACACACCAGGTGAACAGGATGGCAGCAGCATCCCTCCAAGGGGACAGGGTGGCAGAAGGGCCACTCCAGGCCAGGAGCACTTGCCATCAGCCTGTGCACCCCAGAAACCATTGGCTTTAGCAGGAAGGACCTGCTCAGCAAACCAGGAGTTCCTACAAAACCAACCAGAGGCTTTGTCATAATGAGATGAAATGGGAATATAAGATGGGCAATGGGAAACTTGAGTGATTTCCCAGAGAGACCTATCAGATTCTGGAATAATCCCTCCAGGGATGGTGGCAGGTCCACACCTTTAGAAATTTAAACTAAATTAAACACAAGAAATGCAGGGGAGTGTGTTTGCAGTGCCTTTTCCAGTGTGATGGAGAAAGGGAGTCTGCAGGAGGATAGTGGGTGTAGTCTGGTTTCAGGCCTGAAGTTCTGGTTTTCTAAAGTTCTGGTTTTCTGAGGTTTTGGTTTTCTGAAATTCTTTCCCAGGAAAAATGGGAAAACGTCATGGAATGTTTTTGTAGCCATATCTATGTTTTACATTCCTTCTGGGAGGAGGGATTTCTCTTGATGCCCCTCTGGTTTGACCAATGTAAGTGAAGAGGTTTGCCTTTCTTTCACCAATCACATTGGTCTGTGGAAAATTGTGTATAAGGGAGAACCATCCCTAATTAAGTAGCAATATTAACCTCCTTGATGATTTGGAGTCTGTGTCGTGTGTTGTCAGGTTTTTAAAATATATAAATTTTTTTTAAATACTTTTTTCTCTTGGTGTTTTGCTTCCTTTGTTTCCTGGTGTTTCTGACCTTCTGACTTTCACCTGACTTTACTTGTCTCTGTCTCTGTCTCTGTGCAAGTTTCTGTTTTCCCCCAGCCCAGTGTCTTCTCGTGTTCAGAAATTTGTTTATTCTTTATCATCTCACATTTGTGGCTCTGGCCTGCCACGGTGTTCTCTGCAGGCCAGGTTGTGCTGAACTCTCTGCCCTTTGGCACAGTGCTCTCTCTTATACTAGAAATTACATATGCTTTATTTACAACAATACTCCAATCCCTATTAACTACATTGAACTTCTGTCCTAGACCAACCCAAATGTGCCACACCACCACAGAAGATGGAGAACAAGAGATGAAGAAGCAGCTCAGGGACACACCCCATTGCCTCCAGCTTTGCCCCCTGACCCCACATTCTAAAACCCCAAAATTCTACTTTTTCACCCTGTGACAGCTAGTTATCATTCTGTCTAAATTCTTACCACTTGTAAATCTTCCCAGGACATCCCAGTCAGAAGGCTGTCCTGGTCCCCACAGTGTGTTACCAGAAACAGCAACAAGAGGGGGAACCTGGTCCAGATTTGCACCAGAGTGCCAGAAACAGAGAGGGAGGAGGAGGGGGAGAGCTGAGTGCTGGCAGTGCTGGGGCAGTGCTGAGCCACTGACCTGCAGGATGTGCACCCACCAGGGAGGACCAGCTGTGGGCACGGGGGAACCAAAATCTCGGGAGAGATGCACAGCTGCATGGTGTTCTGAAGGGGGGTGGGGAGAGAGGAAGAGATGAGACTTTGCTAGAAGTGAGGGAAGTGCTGAGGGAAAGGGGGAGAGGTGGTGAGAAGAGGAGCAGGGCCCTGAGGCTGACCCAGCCATGGTGGTCTCCAGACAGGCAGCAATGGGCCCAGAGCAGCTGCAAACTTCCCGGCTTCTGCCCAGTCCTGCCATCCTGGAAAAGCAGGTTCCAGGCACGAGGTCCTTCTGCCATCCAGGAAAACCTCTCCTTGCTCAGTTCTGGGGCTCTGTGCCCAGGAGGGGCCGAGCCAAGGCACCAGCTGCGCTTCTTATTTTGCTCTTCCCATTTTTTCCTTGGAGAGGGAGAGTGAAAAGCCATCAAGATGAGAATTGCTGAACTTTCAAACTTTTAGGGGGCTTAATGCAAGCTGTTTCACCTGCTCTCAACATGTAGCCTGAATCTATGTTTCCAACCATAGTGAAGAATTTACTTTGGCATTGGGTTTTTTGTTGAAAATAAAACTGAACTGAGGGCAGGATGTTGTCCTTAACTAGTTTGAGATGACTAATTATTAAACTCATTTTCTAAAGGTTACCGTATACAGAAAAGCAATTATACAGAGATTAAAAAAAGTTCAGAAACCTGATTCATTCTGAAACTATGGTAAACCCAAATCTTGTACTATTTCTGATTTTAATGACCTCGGGAACATTTTATTTAACTTAGATGTCAAATGCAATTCTGAAATGAGAGATTAAATATATTTCGTGCTTTTCTTTCTTTTCTTTTTTTTTTTTTTTTTTTTTTTTTTCCCCCTACATAGCACAGTGCACAAATTTCCAGTGCTAATTCTGTTAGTGGATTTCAGCAGGCTGGCAGGAAAGCTGTGCATGGAGAGAGGATCCTGGTTAACCCCTGGGTGGCTGCACTCCTTTGAGATGCTCCTGGCTGGGAATGGGTGCTTTGGGGTCCCCACCCTCCATCAGCCCCCTCTAAACCTCGGGCTGTGCTTTGGGGGGTGGGGGCAGAGCAAAGAGGGTCTAATGATGCTGTTTCTCCTCAGGGCTGCTCCCCACTTGTTCTGGCCCTGACACAGTGACCCCAAATCCTCCCCTGGAGGCTTTTGCTCATGTGGATTATCTGTAAAAAGCAATAATTTGGTTTGGTTTGGTTTTTGGCAGTTCCTCAGATCCCAGTCCCTCAGGGGCATCCTTCCTCAGGGTGCTGGCACTGAGCAGTACCAAATCTTTGGTCTTCCCTGCCAGGGCATGGGGCAAGGGGAAAATGCCCATTTTTAAGCAAGCAGAAGAGCTCCCCTCTCCTGAGGACAGAAGGAAGGTCAACATGAGATATGATGTACAATGTACCATTCTTGCTTTTATGGTGTCTGCCTCTGACCACGGGGATGGCCCCTCCATCCCAGTCCTTGGGGTCATTCTGGGGACCTTAGCATCACCAAGGTCATGTTGAAGGAAATCTCAGCTCATCCAAGTTGTGAATGGGAGCACAAGAGACAGAGAACAAATTTTGGGAGGATTATGGGGAAAAATAGCCCCTTGCTCTTGTTTATTGTCTTTATTGTCTTTTCCCATAGGGGGAAAAATGAGTGAAAGGGACTTAGGACTGAGCATTTGGGTTTGGGTTTCTAATAGAACATGAAGCTGTACTCCTGGGCATCCCTGTTTCCCCTAGGCTGGCCAAAGACAGAAGTTGTTACCCACAGGAGCAACACTGGTCTCATTTTCCATGTCCTAGAGATAAAGGCAGCCAAGCAATAAACAGCTGGTTTTACAAAACACCAACTGTAGGTGAAGAGTTCCCAAAATACAGCTGCACTATCGAGGAGCTCACACAGCAAAACCCTCCCCCTTGGCTGCCCTGCAGCCCCACTCACCCTCCCTGGCTCATCCCCGTGGCTCTAGAGGCACCCAGATGGAGCTGGGACTGGCAAATCTGGGCTAAAGGCACCGATCTGGGGCAGAGGGGAAAAGCTGCGTGTTTCATTCCGACCTGCACTCACCAAAGGCTCTGCTGTCATCACCTCAAACGCTCTCATCCAGAGCAAGGCACCTCGACTGGCTGCTGCTGCCCACACTGGGGTGAAAACTTGTGTGAAACTCCACGAAACGCTCCATCTTCAGGCACACCCAGTGTTGCAATGGGCTTCCCTTTCTCCTGGGGAGCGGATTCCCCTCTCCAGGGCGATCCAGCCCTGCCCACCGGCAGCCCCAGGGATTATTGCCCAGCTCCAGTCCGGGCTCTGTGCTGCTCCAGCCTGGTGCTGATTCCCCTCTCCAGGGCCATCCAGCCCTCGCTGTTTGCAGCCCCAGGGATTGTTGCCCAGCCCCAGCCTGCCGCAGGTGGCACAGCAGGCTGTGGGACCTGCTCTGCCCCCTCAGTGCCCAGCTGTCCCCAGGGCCACCCTGGCATGTGCCCGCCTGGCTCTGCAGGGCTGCAGAGGATCTGAGCGGGATTTTCCAAGCTTTTCCAGGATTCCAGAGTGCTCACAGCTGGAAGAGTTTACCTGCCCTGTCCCGGCCACCACCTGCCGGGCCACAGGGAGCTGTCCCCGAAAATAAGTGTTCTGGCTCGTTTCTGTAGAACGGAGTCAGTGTTCTCACGAAATTGTCAGATAAACAAAATATTTGCCATTTGTTTGTTAAAGATATAATGTAAAAGACTTCTCATCTAACAGGTAAAACCGGAGAGGTGGATACCTCAGTACCCGATCCCTCCTCAGCGTCCTAAAATAATAAATAACTGAAGTTTCACTAAACTGGAGTTCTTTTCTTCTCGTGTACCTGGACACCTGCTGTCCGTGCGTCCCCTGTGCGCGTCACAGAACATCAGCGCTCCGTCCCACGGCGAACCCGGCCCGGCTGGAGCGGCGCCCTGGCGTTAATGCAAGGCGCACACTGGCCTCTGGTGGGCACAGCGAACCCCGTGTGCCGGCAGCGCCGCAGCAGGGACGGGGGACAGCGCCAATGGGATCAGACATGTGAAAAAAAATAAAATAAAGTAAAGGAAAATAGCGTAAAATAAAATAAAATAAAGTAAAACGAAATAAAATAGAAATTAAAATAAAATAAAAGAAATAAACAAAGTAAAATAAATAAACAAAATAAAGTAAAGTAGCATAAAATAAAATAAAACAAAATAAAATAAAAATTAAAATAAAATAAATAAAACAAA
>VXBS01009277.1:56308-74103 GCA_013400255.1 Sitta europaea | reverse complement strand
TTAAAAATGAAAGAAAATAAAACAATATAAAATAAAGTAAAATAAAACAAAAATAGAACAAAATAAAATAAAATAAAATTATGGAATGGAATGGAATGAAATGAAATGAAATGAAATGAAATGAAATAAAATAAAATAAAATAAAATAAAATAAAATAAAATAAAATAAAATAAAGAAATTATGCATATATATCCACACTCATATATGAATGTTCATGCTTTATATACGCACACACATACATCTGTTTTTTTCATGTATTTCTATACACACAAATAAATATCTATTTCCCCATGTATTTCTGAATTCACAGGTATACATGACCTGTTACTCTATGGATGTCATACCGAACCCCAGAGCTGCCTTGCACTTGATTTCTCTCAGCTCAAACTCCCTGAGTTCCTGTATTGTCCCCTTCTGACAGAACCCAACCAGCTGCCTGTGAAGTGGAGCCGTGGAATCAAATTAAAAATTAAATTAAACTCAAACCCAGCAGCGCCCTGGGAGGTGCTTTGGGAATCTCTGGACACTGCCCCTTGGCTGATGGCTCCTGCTGGAATGGGCTGGAATCCAGAGAGAGGAGTGACAGAACTGGGGGGAGGAAACCATCCTGAGACTTTGGGACGAGAGCCAGCTCCTGCATGGCAGCTCAGGAGGGAGAGGAGCTGCTTTGGCCCCATCGGGTCCCTCAGAGGAGTCTGAGCGAGCAGATCCCGGGAGAGGCAGCTCTGCTGAGCCTCAGGAGCAAGGGCTGCTGCCCCGGGCTCCAGGGGGAACCAAAGGGCTGGCCCTGTTCCTCCTGACATAAGCAGCACATGAGCAGATTGGCTGGGTTCTTGTTAGATTCTTAAAAAATAAAAAATATAAAGATATATTTTTAGATGTTTTTGGATGTTTTTGTTTCTTTCTGTGTTTGTGAAGGTTTCTGTTTTCCCCAGCCCTGTGTCTGAAGAAGAGATCGAGTCGTCTGCTCTTGTTCTCAGGAATTTGTTTATTCTTTTGTTATCTCATATTCATTCCCTGGGTGCCACAGCTTCTGCAGGCCAGTGCTCTCCTCTTTAGTCTGTCCTTCGTTGTCGTTGGTCTGTCATCTCCAGTCATCTCTGGTCATCTTCAGTCGTCTCTGGTCATCTGACTTCTTCTGCCTGCCCTTGGGAGGGCACTATCTTTTATACAGAAAATTGCATGTACTTTATTTACAACAATTATCCAATATCTACTAACTATGTTGCAGAGTGTTCTTTTACTCTAAACCAATCTAAATGTGCCACACCACTGCAGAAGATGGAGAACAAGAGGAAGAAGAAGCAGCTCAGGGACACACCCCACTGCCTCCAGCTTTTCCCCCTGATCTCACATTGTAAAATCCTAAAATCTACTTTTTCACCCTGTGATATAATAATTATTATTCTATCTAAATACTTGTTTATTATAATTCTTCCCAGGACACTCAGAAGGATTTTGTGATTCCCACAGGTTCTCTGGCAGATCTGAGGGGGTCACACAGACCCCTCCCTGCCTGCAGAACCTCCTGCTGCTCTCAGGCCAGGGGGAGCAGGGGGAGCTGCCTGGGGGGCTCACTAGGAAGGAAGAAACTCCTGAGATCCAGCCCTGGGGGATCTGATTGCCCAGCAGCTGGCAGAGCCCTGTCTCAGGGCTGGAAGGATAATCTGGTTTAAAAGGGACCACTAAAGGTCCTCTAGTGCAACCTCCAGAGACCTCCCTGTGCTGATGGATCCAGCACTGATGATGGTTGTATCTGTCAATGGAGATCCAACCCCTGGGCCAGGACACAGAACCTCCTGGAGAGCCAGGACAAGGGCAAGAGCCCCCAGCACTGCCCTCAGCTCTGCTGAGCTCCTTCCTCAGCTCCTCCCTCCTGTTCAACCTCCAAAGGCTTCTCCTCCCCTCTTCCCAGGGGGACCTGATCCTTCATCCCTCTTCCTTCCCAGATCCTGGTGCATAACAACATGCCACACTTTCAAACAGGTGTTTTTGTCACCCCCAGCCCTCTCACTGGGCACCTTCAAACCCCTTTTACCACCTTCAGCTCCCATCCCACCTGCCCCAGTTTCCTGCACTGGGAAGTGCCCAGCCAGGATGGGTCTCCTGGCAGAGCCCACTGGGGCAGCTCTGCAGAGCATCAGGGCAAAAACATCAGCTCCACCAGCCTGGAGTGAGTGGGAAACAGCCCCAGACAGCCCCAGGACCCTGCTGGTCCTGACACCTCCAGGCTGCTCTGGCCATAAATGCATTTGTGCTGTGAGATCCATGGGCAGCTTAACACAGGGCAGCTGCACAGGGAGGAAAGGAGACACTCATGGCCTGGGGAACCACAGCAGGGGGAAGGGAAGAGAAGGGAAGGGAAGGGAAGAGAAGAGAAGAGAAGAGAAGAGAAGAGAAGAGAAGAGAAGAGAAGAGAAGAGAAGAGAAGAGAAGAGAAGAGAAGAGAAGAGAAGAGAAGAGAAGAGAAGAGAAGAGAAGAGAAGAGAAGAAGAGAAGAGAAGAGAAGAATGCTGCTTAGAGGTATATATACATTAACATTTCTCACACTTATGGATCTTTTGGGTTTCCTCTGGCTGTCTTCTTTAAACTACATCCACATCACTTTGTGCTTTCCCCTGCAAACACCAGGGCACAAAGGTGATGCAGAATAAAAACTGAATCTTTGTGGTACATGTCAGCTCTAAGACTTTAGCTGGTTCACAAACCAGCTACACTTCAGATGAACTGCAAATTTCCCCACCTGAGAGTTTCACACAAAAACATTCACCAAGCTCCACTGGAAGAACTTTTTCTAACTGTATACATGAATTTTTGGCACAAGTGGAGCTTCAGTTATAAGAAAAATATTGGTCCCAGGTGATACATCAGACAGTGATCTGCAAAACTGCTGCAAACCTCCTAAAAGCCCACAAGAGACAGCAGATAAAAATCTGTGGGTGTCTATTATCTGATGACTAATAAATGTTGATCGAAATGTTTGTAATTCTTACTGTGAAAATGTGTGCTGGCAAACTCAGATGTTGCTCAGCTCAACACAAAGGGCTCCTTCCAACCACCCCACCAGGGCACTGTATGAGGAGGGCTGTGGGATTTACTGGACAGGTTGGATAGTCAGAGAACCATGGAATCATTTAGGTTGGAAAGATCACCCAGTGCAACCCTTCCCCCAGCACTGCCAAGGCCACCACCACCCTGTGTCCCCAAGGGCCACATCCACAGGGCTCTGAATCCTGCAGGGATGGGGGCTCCACCACTGCCCAGAGCAGCCTGCTCAGTGCTTCTCCACCCTTTCAGTGCAGAAATGTGTCCTGATCTCCAATACAAGCCTCTCCTAGTTTAAGGCTGATTCCTCTCACCCTGTCCCTGTTCCCTGGGAGCAGAGCCTGACCCTCACCCAGCTGTCCCCTGCTGTCAGGAGCTGTGCAGAGCCAGAAGTCCCCCCTGAGCCTCCTTTTTCTCCAGCTGAGCCCTTCCCATCTCCCTCATCCCCTCCTCATATGTTTGTCTAACCAAAAATACTTGTCTTCCAATAGTTCTGTTGCAATGATGTATTTCATATTACAGCTCATGGTGAGAAGGACCAGAAGAGTCACTCAAGCTTTGGGGGCAAAACACCACAGGGTCACCCATTCCCACTTGGTCCTCCCCATTCCCAGCTGGAGTGTCCTGGTAGGAACTTCCCACCTTCAACTCTTTGGGCAAGTTGACTTGAAATTAGTCAGCAGCTGTAAAAGCTGTGGGGGACTCACAGGCAGGTGGCAGGAAGACAAACAAACAGGCAGCTGGCCTGGCTGGAGCCCAGGGAGAAGCAGGAGAAAAGGGATGTGTGTGGTTTTCAGCAGGAGCTCAGTGATGGACACGGGGAGATGGATCAGGAGCCCAGGCTTTCATCACTCCCGTGGGGAGGAGAGGACAGCAGGACAAGGCCAGAGACCCATCAGGAAATGTGCCTGGCTGCTCAGGGAAGCTGTGGATGACCCATCCCTGGGAACATCCAAGGTCAGAGTGGACGTGGCTCTGAGCACCCTGCTCCAGTTAAAGATGCTCCTGCCCACTGCAGGGTGAGCTTTTCTGTCCCTTCCACCCCAAACCAGTCTGTGATTCCGTGAAATAAGAAAGGCTCTGAGAAACACAATGGAATTGCAGGCTCCCTACAGAAACAGGACAGGGGTTGGAGCAAACTTGGACAAACACAGAGAAAAAAGATTTTCTCTGGACCCTTCATCCTACAGGATGAGAAGCCAAAGTAGAGGGGTGGAGAGCAAGGATCACCACAGACATCCTGATCCCAGCATTCATTCCCTCTCCAACACAAGAAGCAGACCTGAACTGCCTATCAAATAAATATTTGATAATATTTGATTAAATATAAATATTTCTGCTTAGCAGCCAACAAAAAAACGAACACGAGTTCTTGATCCAGGCCCAGCAAGGACAGGGTGTTTTTTTTCCCACCTAAGTGAAATAACAGGGCAAAAAAATAAAATCAGGGAATGTTTTGACTACCTTTGAAACATTTTGACCTCTACTGAAGAAACTCCCTTAGGTGCCTGGACATTATTTACCACTGAAAACGTTTTTTGTGCCTTTGTAGTTTGAGTTCTCCCAGGCAGGTGCCATCTCAAAATAAAAGTGGGAAGATTTTGTTTTAGAGATTTTGAACTGATTTTTTCTTCTTTTTTCTTTTTTGTCAACTACCAAGTGAAACATTTTGTTCAAAAAATGCCTAAACAAAATATTTTGACATTTTCAAAATGTTCTCTTGTTCCCTTTAGCCAAAACACGTTGCTATATTCAAAGCAAATTCGCAGATCCCTTCAGCCCTTCCAAAATGCTCTGGGTTTGCTGAAACTGCACATTAATGGAGAGATAATCCACAGAGGCTGAGCAAAGGGCAGGGAGCATGGAGGGAACTGAGATGGGGTTTGAGGGGTCAGAGAGAGGAGAATGAGGGAGGCAACAGCCTGGGGGTGCCAGGAGGAGGTGGGAGAGGCTGGGAGAGGATGAGCAGCTCTCAGAGATGGAAAGAGCCAGGGGGCTGAGAAGCTCCAGGGTGTGGGTGATGAGGTTCATGAGGTGGATTAGGGACAGAGAAACCCAAAACAGGGCCAGACACGGTTTTGTGCCCACCACCTGTGCTACAGCTGCTGTGGGGAGGAGGAAGAGCCATCCCTGCTCCCTGCCAGGCTGTGAGGACACTTGGCTGTGCCCCTGGGCTGCCAGCCCCTTCCTCCTGACACACCAAAACTCCTGCAGGAGAGCTCTGCTCACAGCCTTGCCCTGTGCAGAGCCAGGAGGAAAACAAAATACCCACAAATGAAAGATTCTGTGTAGTGGCAGCCCTGCCCTGCTGCTGCCCAGAGGCTGTGCCAGTGCAAGGAGCCCACCACGGGAGGCTGCTCCCAGCTCTCCACCTGGGGCTGCTCCAGGGTGGATGGAGCACCTGGGAGAGGCAGAGGGATGGGATGGGCACCAAGCATTCCTCCCCTCCTCCTCTCCAGGCTGGCCAGGGGGTGTCCTTTCCTGCAGGAGCCCTCTGCACCTCTCAGGGCTGGCAGGGGTGCCCTGGGAGCTGTGGGGCAGCTGCTGCGGGGCTCAGCCACCCCTGCCAGCCAGGAGAGGAGGCACACACAGCGCCTGGATTCAGGGGAGAGGCAGCTGCAGCGCATTCACCCTTCTGGGTGCCATCCAAGCCTGTTTCCATGGCAAAGGGAGACGCAGGGAAGGCGCTATCGGCACAATCAGCGGCGGGCTGACGTCTCCTTAAGCCCAGATTTCCTGTTATTTCACCAGAGCTACATGTGGGTCCACGGCTGAATCACGGGGCTCGTGACCTTCGCAGATGCTCGGGTGCTGGGGACACTGTGGGTGGCTGCTATAATTAGTGACTAATTTGGTGAATTCAGCAGCACAAGCCTCACCTCACCCTGGCACAGCGGTGGCCCCAGGGGCAGGCTGGTCACAATTCCCCACAGGTGGCCCTGGTTGCAGCACAGCTGTAAAGACAGGGATGGGAAGGTGCTGTAGGTTCTGTGTCCAGACCCACAACACACATCCCAAGCTCTACCCCCATCCCATGGAGCTGTCCTGCCCCAACACATAGCATGCCGTGGTGATGATCTACACATTCCCCCCCGAAATCCCCCTGGGTCCCTGTGATGGAGAAACCCCTCTGTCTGCAACAGCAGGAAAAAGGGGATGCTGAGAGGAAGGCAAAAAAATGGAGCTTGAGGGAGACTCTGGAAGGATGGGGTTTGTTTGGTGTTTTCAGCATCACACTGGTGGAAGATGTTGTGGGAGCTCAGCACTGGGGCCTCATCCCAGAGTGGCTGGGAGCAGCAAAGGAGAGATTTGGAGGATTCTGGTGAAATGTCTCAGCATGTCCAACTCCAGGTTGGCCAAGCCAGATGAAGGCTCTGCTCTTAGCCTTCCTCTGTACTGGTCAGGAGCCAAGACATGACCAGGTGGGACATTCTCAGATGCTTTAAAGGGACCCATATTTTAAAAAAAGCAGAGCAGCCCTCCACCCCTACCCTCCACCACCTCCCTGGAGCTGCCTGGGACTGTTGGTGCCTTCCACATAACCCAACAGTGTGTGGGGTCTTCTGGGCAGGACTCAGCATCTCCCCATCTTGACCATGCCACTACAAGGCCAGTTTTCCCAGCAGAAGTTTTGGCCCAGCAGTTTGTCCTCCCATCAGCAGCACAAAGCTGCACAGATGGAGGATTTCAAGGGGAAATTATTTAGATAAGAGATTATCAGGTATACCTTGATGTCAGCTGAGCTTATGGGCTTAATGCAGAATGATGAATCACCCATCCAAACACATATTATTTTCCCTGGAGGCTTTGTCCTGTGAAATTTATTTCCCACTGAAGGGCCTTGTAAATCATTTGTAGCAAATAAACCACAGTAGCTCCAATCCCACATGTTCTAAATTCTGGACTCATGTCTGAAGACTGGCCTAAAAGCCATGGGATCTCCCCCTTCTCCCAGTTTCAGGAGATGGACCTTTCTCTGCTTTCTGATCTTTTTCTGCTCGCTCACCCCTTTCCCAAGCTTCCCTCTCCGCTCCCCACTCCTGGCTGTGTTATGTGTTCATCTCCCCATTCTCATGCTGCTGGGGGACATGATTTGCCCAAAAGTGTTTGCAAACCCAGGCACTGAACCACTCCCACCACCAGTACCAGCACAGAGCTGGTACTCTGTGAAGTTTCTGTGGGATTTGGGAACAGGGACTGTCCCTGGTGGGGAGCAGTGCACAGAAGCACTCACTCCATGGCAGCTCTCTGTCACTGGCCTTTTCCAGTCAGGGATTTCTTGGGGTTATCCAGGACAGGCTCTGTTGTCTCCTTGGCTCAAGCCATTTTTTGAGGCTCTGGGGGGTGATTTTGGCCATGATTCCATTCTCTGTCCCCCACTCCAGGGAATGGATGCAGAGAGACTCGTGTCCCAGGCATGGCTGAAGGATTGCAGGCAGTTTCCTTTCTGGGTGTCCTCTCTGTCCTCTGCCTGGGGACAATCCTGACTCACAGCTCCATCTCACCCCAGCCAGATGCTCTCCTCTCTTTTTGCCTCTTGGAGCTTCATTTGGAGTTGGACAGTCATCAAGTTAGACTTGATGATCCATGTGGGTCCCTTCCAACTCAGGATATTCTGATTCCATGATTTCTGGGCACCTGTTATAGCCACCCTTCACAGAGGAAGGATGAAGCAGAGGCATCTTCACTCCCACCTTGCAGACAACCATGAGCCTGATGGCCAGAGATGAGCCTGAGCCTCCACCACTGCCCTCCAGTGCAGCAGATCCTTTGGCCACCTCCACAGCCAGCCCATGCTTTTGGGGCATCAACATCCCCAAGATAAGGTGGTGGAGGAGACCCTGTCCATCAACTCTCTCTGGAGCAATGGTTGTGACAGGAAATGTGATGGGAAAAGGCTCACAGCAGGAGCAGGGTTCTTTGTAACCAGCCTCAGGCCTGAGGAGTTTTCTGAAATACTGAGGATCATGGGTGCTGCAGCAGATATTCACCTTTCAGTGGACATTAGGGGGGAATAATTTGTGCTGAGCAAAGCCTGCAGCAGTTGCTGCCCCATATCTGATCATCTCCTGTGATAGGAGCTCAGCCCTATCTGATCCAGCAGTTATTGAAAACTCAGCTGAGTGTGACCAGGATCATTTTTCAGGGTTTTCATGTTGCTCTTTAACCAGGGTGAAAATTAAAGAGCCAACTGTGGAGCGGGAGAAAGCGCTGTACTTTCACTATGACACTTTCTGGTAATGAGATATTTATTAATGTTCATTTCTTCTGAAAGGAAACAAACCAAACCCAATCCCTTATCTCTCTCTCGGTGTTTAAGTTATGAGTAACACGGGAAGCTTTTAGGCCATGAGACAGCAAATACACCCTGCTTGGGAGCCTGTGGGTGTAGGAGATGCAGTGATAAAGCCAAGATAGATCAAATCACTCCCATTTACCTAGAGCTTTCTGCAGCTCTTGAAATGATGGAGGGATTGAAAGATGCTTTGTCTTTTTTATGAGAAAAGCAGCTGTGATTTAGCAGTTTAATCACTTTTGTCACAAAGAAATGCAAAACAAAGCCCATCACCAGGATAGAAATTTTTTCAAAGTTGCGTTTTGCTTCCTAGCTGTAAGAAATGATTTTAATTGCTAATGGTGGGCTGAGACAGACACATGGGAAGCAAAGGCATTGCTTATACAGCAGCCAGGTACAGATCAGCTCTCTGAAGCTGCTGTCCCACTAAAGGCTCAGCAATGGTGTTCATGGTCACTCTGCAGATTTTGGGGGCTCAGCAGGTTGTCACAAGCAGCTGGTTGACCCGAGGGTGATCTGGAATTAGCCGCATAACCAAGAGCTGCCTTAGCACCTTGCAGGGTTTGGCTCACAGGGTTCTGCCCTCAGGTGACTTGTGAATGACCCTGTTGAAGGTGCAGCTGGCTGCTGCAGCTCCCCTGACTCAGCTGGCACACAGGACCCGAATTCTGGCAGTCTCCACTCCCTCCCACGTTCCAGACTTGCAAACTCCTCACTGCTCCACACACGGGCCCTGGGGTGTGAGGAGATGACTTTCTTAAGAAGAAGTAATAATTTCCTTTGTCATTATGCTCATGTGATTTATTAGCAGGGATGGAAACTTCACAGAGCTCTGCCAAGCTGTGGTTCTCACCAAACCCTGCTGGCACTGCTCCCACCACAGCTCCCTTCCACAGGTGATTTCCCAGCTGCCCAGCTCCTCACAAGGATCCCAGAGTGATTTGGGTTGGAAGGAACCTCCCAGACGATCCTGTTCCACCCTCTGCCATGGCCAGGGACACCTTCCACTGTCCCAGGTTGCTCCAAGCCCTGTCCAGCCTGGCCTTGGACACTGCCAGTGATGGGAAATGCTTTGGGATCTTTGTCTTAGCCCTTCCTTTTCCCTCTTCCTCACTGCAGCCCAGCTCTCCCAGTACTGGGAATGAGCCAAGGTGCATGCAGGGGATTCCATTTCCCAGCATTGGCTGCTGTAGATGGGAGATACAAAACAACCCCTGACTTCCATTTGGGGTGTTTGCTAGATGAGCTTTCTCCAAAGGTTTGTGGTACAGCCAGACTTGGGCCACATCATCCCCACAGCAAAATGGCCATTTTTCTGTTCCCAGGCTCCAAGCCCTTGCTGAGCCTTCCCAAAGAAAGAGCTACAACATTGAGATGGTTTTGTGACACATCTTATGTTTTTACACCTTAAAAATACTGATCAGAGGTTCCAAAGCTCACATGCTGCTGCCAACCTGGACAAGAGGGGTTGTACGAGATTTGGAAGCTTTGTTTCCTCAGGAGCCTTTTTTAAAACCCATTTTGAATGTTGTGCTGGAGAGCACAAGGGGTGATGGTCAGAGGGCAGGGTTAGATGGGATTTCAGTTAGAAATCCTTCCCTGTGGGGTGGGCAGGCTCTGGCACAGGGTGCCCAGAGCAGCTGGGGCTGCCCCTGGATCCCTGACAGTGCCCAAGGCCAGGCTGGGCAGGGCTGGGAGCAGCCTGGGATGGTGGAAGGTGTCCCTGCCATGGCAGGGGGTGGGATGGGATGGGCTTTAAAGTCCCTTCAACCCAAACCTTTCTGTATTTCTAAGACTCAAGACAAAGACTGGAAGGGAAGAAGTCTTCATGGAGCTATGGAGAAGCCCTTCTCCTGGGTGAGCTGGGGGGTTCCCCCCCTGGACACTGGCTGGGTGGGCCAGCAGCCTCTGAATCCCCCAGGCAGAGGCACTGCATGATTGTTCTTGTGGAGAAAAGCCTTTCCCAGGGCCTTCACCAGCATCCCAGCCAGGAGACAAAGGGGTTGCCATGTCCTACTCTGGCTGCACATCCCTTCCTGCCCCTGAGGGGGGCAAAAATGCAGTCAGGAGGCAGTAAATGAGCATTTACCCTCCTTAGTTATACAGACAGGGAGTGGGGAGAGGAGCTGGGGAGACTCTCCCTTCACTGAGGGTGGATGGCAGTGAGCCTCCCAGGGGCTGTGGGCAAACAGCACACAAGCAACAGCAGCTCCCAGGAGGGTGTGGAACAGGACACAGCACGGGTGAGAAGGCAAAGCCAGCCTGGCTGGGAAGGACAAGTGCTGGCTCTCAAGACCCTTCAGAGAGCTGGGTTTGCACCGTGGCACAGGAGAGTGTGAGTGCCCACGGCTGCTCCCCACCACCTGCAGCACAGGCTCCTCTCATCTTGGTGGCATTTCCCAACACCACAGTGACAGTAGTTGTGAGATGAGCTGGCCATTCACCCACAGCACCCGCTGCACCTCTGCTGCCAGCACGGAGCTTCTGGGGCAAACTGGGCGGCTCGGGTGACAGCAGACCCTAAAAAGCCACAACTCCAGCACCTGTGAGAAGATCAATCCCATGGGACATGGCAGAGCTCAGGCTGGGCTGCTGCCCCTCTCAGCTGGTGCTCCACATGCACCCCACAGCCCCACAGCAGGCAGTGCATGTCCGTGATGCTCTGCTGCCATCCCAACATTGCTTAAAATTTCAAACCATGTGGCAGTGCCTGGAGAAGGCACTGAGGTACCAGGAATTTCCACTGCTTTGGCCAAGCACCAGTGGCTCCCAGGAGTTTTGTTTGGTTTCCTAAACCCAGTGACAGGATCCAAGGGACTGGAATGAAGCTGTGTGGTTAGAGTGGAGATCGGGAAATGTTCTTCCCAAAGGGTGCTGGCACTGCCCAGGGAATGGTCCAGAGCTCCAGGAGCCTTTGGACAGCACTGCCAGGGATGGACAGGGTGGGGTTGCTGGGGGGTCTGTGCAGGGCCAGGGCTGCCCTGGGGGTCCCTCCAGCTCAGCACATTCCATAATTCTGTGATTCTATCTCAGCCCAGGTGATGCCATCCAGTTAAAGATCTCAGCTGTCACTAAGAAAAATGAAGTTTGAAAAGATCTTGGACTTTACAAGTCTCTGAAACAAGGAGGAAAACAGGCAGAGCTCAAAAGTTTTAGAACCTTATAATTTTGCAGCCCATATCCTGATAGCTGTGCCCTGCTGGGCCCTCAAACCAAACAGGGATCATTTATCATCTGCTGCACAGACCAGTGAGGACCCTTGCAGAGGACACTTTGAGCTATCCTTGACTGCAGGTTAAAAGATTCCTCCCTAATCTGCAAAAGAAATCTCTCAGAGTGTTTTTCACTGGATTTTTTTTCTACTTTCAGAGAGCAGAGGGAAGTTCCACAATTTCCAAAAGGTCATATTTTCCCCTTTCAGCTATGAAAGCAGCTCTTTCATCTGTATACATGTGCAAAAATTCAGAAAGTGTGTGTTGGTACAAGGTATTACCCACAAAGACTTGATAGATTAAAACATAGATAAGCATCATGTGAATTTTAACTACATTTCACTTGATTCACTATATTTCTGTGAAAAATTCACTATATTTTGAGTGAAGGATACATGAAGATGTTCTCCAAGATGCTTTTAAAACACCCAAGCACAAAAAAAAANCCAAAAAAATTATAAAAAAAACAAAAAAAAAAAAAAAAAAAAAAAAAAAAAAAAAAAAAAAAAAAACCACCAAAAAAAACCCCAAACAAACAAAAAGGCAAGAAAGTGGAAAAGACAGGAAATGAGCCCAAACAACCAGGTCTCAAAATGAGCAAAATTCAACTCAGACTTGTTGGCAAGAATCCTGTTGAGCTTGGTCCCAAAGCTGCAGGGCATTGTTGTGGTAGGGTGGAACCTTTTTATTGTTATTCATCTGTTGGTGCTCACCCAATTTACGAGAAATCACAACTGAAAAGTGGAGATGCACGAGAGAGGAGAGGAGAGGAGAGGAGAGGAGAGGAGAGGAGAGGAGAGGAGAGGAGAAACATCTCTGTGGGAATGAGTGTCAGGAAGGACAGGGTCAGGAGCCACCTGCAGAGTGATGCTTTTAAGGAAATCAGCTTGCTACTGGAATTCTTCTCATCAAACATGGATGAGAAGCTGAAAATGCCATTAGAAAGATGCCCAGGAAAGGAGGCCAGGACCTCAGCAGGAGGAGGTTATGCAGTGTGTGAGTGCAGAAAGGGGGATGTAAGTTTTGAAGGCACTGAGCACCAAGAGCATGGACAAAAAAAGCAGGTGTTTATTGCAGAAGACCCAGCTGGGAATTCTCACACAGCCACCTGATGAAGGACAGAGAGGTCACAGCCCCTGGGCTGCATTTGGGCTCTATTTCATTGCCCAGATCATCACACCTCTTGTAGGGAGGAGTGAGGTATGGCCAGCACATGGATCCTGCCCAAATCCTGCCAGGAGCAGGCACTGGTGCTCCTCAGGGGGCTCTGGCTCTGTGCAGAGCTCCTGTGAGCCAGCCCAGCTGAGCAGGAGTCCCCAGGGGAGATGTCACCAAAACCAGCTGTGCTGGGGCTTCCTCTGCTATGCCTTCCCAACCAGCCCCTTCCCAAGCCCATAAGGAGGTCACTGCCATTAATGACCATTTCCAGAGATCCTTTGGGCTGTTTGCACGGAAATTTCTACATCACAAAACTGGCAGTGGTCAAATATCAGAGTCACTTTCACAGAGAACAATGTCTTTCAGCGTTTTCCAGATTATTTCCAAGCCAAGCAGGTTGAAATAGCACTAGCAGGGAGGAGCTTGCTCTTTACTCCTGTCACAAAATCAGTCTGGGGACAGAGGCAGCCCTCAGGGTTGTCACCCAAATGCCCCACTATGTGACATACGCTGTGTAGCAGCCATAATCATGGAATCCTGGGATGGTTTGGGTTAGAACTGACCTTAAAGTTCATCTTGTTCCCCAGGCAGGGACACCTTCCACTAGAGCAGGTTGCTGCAGCCTGGCCTTGGGCACTTGCAGGGCTGAGGCAGCCACAGCCTCCCTGGGCAGCCTGTGCCAGTGCTCCAAGTGGGTTTAGGTTGTTTTACAAGGCAACACCAAGGTGAATGCTGGAGAAGTGGCTCAACCCCAGATGTGCTCTGGGGTTCACCCCAAAGAGCAGGGTCAGGTTCTGCCACTCGGGCTCCTGTGCAAACCCCAGCCCAAGCCCAGCCCAGAGTGCTGCTGCTGGTGCCCCTCTTCCTCCCCTGCCCCTCCTCAAAACCTCAGGACAAAACTCCCTTTCCCCAGAGGCCAGGGAAATCTCCCAGCAGCTCCAAACGCCCTCCCCCCGTCCTGCAGCCCAGTGTGGAGTCAGACACTCCTGCACACAGCCCTTGTCTGCAGCACAGAACCAAACTCAGCCCTGCCCTGCCTTTACCTAGCAGCAGGAGATCCTTGCTCACCAACAAGGGAGTTTGTTTTACATGACCATAAACCAGGGAATAAAATGTCTCTGCCACCTGTGTTTCTAGAAAGCCACGGGAGCTTTTTCTCATTGCTCCTCTCCAGCTGTAAACTCAGCCCTTCTATCCAAACTCAGCCCTTCTCACCAAACTCAGCCCTTCTCACCAAACTCAGCCCTTCTATCCAAACTCAGCCCTTCTTATCCAAACTCAACCCTTCTTACCCAACTCAACCTTTCTTACCAAACTCAGCCCTTCTCACCAAATTCAACCCTTTTTTCCCAAACTCAGCCCTTCTCACCAAACTCAGCCCTTCTCACCAAACTCAATCCTTCTTACCAAACTCAACCTTTCTAACCAAACTCAGACCCTCTTATCACACTCACTGTGCTCTTGTGAAAGGTAAGGGATTCTCCTGACACAACAACCATTTTGAACTCCAAATTCCAAATTCTGGCTGAGCTGGAGCCCCTAACCAAACTTCCCACCCCTTTCTCACTATGTGTGAGGCTAAATAACCCTTCTTGTCCATGTTTTTTAATTTGCAAGCCCACCAAGTAAAGCAAATGATGCAGTAGGAGGCTGTGCAGACCCTCCTGCCCATCGTGGTGCAAGGGGCTGAGGGCAGACAGACCCTCACCTCTCCCCTGAGGATCTGCTCCTGGGCTGTGGGGACATGATGGATTTATGTCACAGAAATTCTGCCTGGCCCCTCTCTGCCTACAGACACCACTCCCCTGAACACCTCCAAATCTGCTGGGTAAAAAAAATCAAAGCCCATGGGGAAATCCTGCCTTGGATTGAGAAATGAAGCCTCACTCATGAAGGTGGGGAAGTTTTGGCCTTTGTCAGGTAATGTGGGTGCCCCCAGTCCCCATACTACAAACCAAGACACATTGGGGCTGACTCAGTTTTATTTTTCTTTCTCACTTGTCAAGATCCCAACAGCGAGCCAGACTTGCACAAAACATTCACAGTCTACACAGAGCCACAGTTCTTTGTGAACACAGTGCAAAAACTTCTGTATGGCCCAGTTTGGAAGAGACCTGGAGCAGGAGCATGGCTTAAAATCACATCACCTAAAGGAAGGCCAGAGTCCAGGCAGCCCATCAGTGTTCTGTGTTTTCTGTCTGACTATATTTTTCTCCTTTATTATGTTAGTCAGGTGCTAAACAAATAAAATCAATTCTAAACTTCTAAAAAGCAATTGGAAATGTCTAGTCTTTTACAGTGAAATCTCAACTTAAGCAGCCCACAGCACTTGGAGAAAAATCAATCATCATTTCCATCCTGCTACGTGTGCTACTAAAATTAAGAATTGATGTTTGGCTGCAAAGGAAAATTATTTCAAGAGAACCACCTTAGCAACAGTTTTCAGTGTTCATAAACCTCCTGTTTAATGTTCTTCTCATGGCAGACGAACTCCTAAAGCCCACCATGAATTATAAACATTAACAAGGGATCCTGATTTACATACAGTTTCCACCTTAATGGCCATCAAAATTGCAAGCAGGGCAACAGCACCACTTATGGTAATAGCAAGCAGTAAACATGTCCTCAGCCTAAAGAGGTCATAAACCAGATCTGAACCCCCCTGGAACTGCAGCCTCTCCCACACCCAAACCAAAGTTCAGGTGATTTTGCCAGCAGCCTTTCCATAAAGAAAGCCTTGGATGGGGCACCTGAAGAAGCACTTAACTCTGATGCAGCCTAAATATTTCAGCAACGTGCTCTGCCCATTTGGAAGCACCACTCCCTGCATCTCTGATTTATTGCAGCCCAGCCTGGGTAACTTGTATGATACTGTGTGCAAACCACATTAATATCTCCCAGAACTTGCCACAGCCACAGTGAAATCCATTCCTGCCTCCAAACAATCTCCAGCCCACCAGCTCCTATTATTAATTATTAATAATTTATTAATGAGCACACAGGGGATTTCTCCAGCAGCAGCAGCCGGGGCTGTGTGACAGCCCGAGCCAGTGCTGTCCCCTCCAGCCCACCTGGCTCCCCACAGGCTTTTCTCAGCCCGTCTGTGGTGGGGTTTGTGGTGGCCTCGAGAGTCCCCTCGCTCAGGTGGGCTTTGGAATCAACCCGTGGCTCTCAGAGGGTGCAGGGAGGAGACAGCCCCGTCTGCCCCCCAGTTCCCCCCACGGGGTACTTGGCTGCCTAAAGAAACCGTAAGGAGGGCCATGACCTCTGCACCAAACCCAGGGTTTTTAAAGTTTTTCCCAAGCAGTTTTGATCCAGCTGCTCTCCAGCCGATGGTTTCTTGCCCATCAATCCCTGGATTCAGTCCCACTCACACCAGTCTCCCTTCATCCCCTCTTTTGCGCTTTGATTAGTGCAATTAGCACCTGTGGTGCTGCCTGCCACACCGCTCCTCCCTCGGATGCCAGGAGGGGGGCACTGCACGGCTCTGTCTCTGCCCAGTCCTGCTTTTCCCCCATCTGTTTCAAAAAGATTGCAGTCAGCGTTGAGAATTAAATAACTGACTTCGATAGGGAAATTACTGTTCCAGTATACACCAAATAGCAGTGCTCTAGAACAGTTAAATCAGAGTCTGGAAAATGAACTTGGATAAAAAGCATTCCAGTAATGTATTGTGACAGCTTTTAGTGAAATCAGCTCCAATGGTTTGATTCTCCCAGGAACACGGCGAGATGCTCCCGCGGCCTTGAGCCACGGCATCAGCAAGCAGACACTTTGATGATAAAGGGCCCCAGAAACCCAAATTACAGCTGCAGCAAACGAACAGCACGTTGAAAATTACCGGGTGGCTTTTTGTGCGGGCCATCGTGCTGGTACCTGGGTGTGCACTGACACCTAGTGGGATGGCCCCAGCTGGGAGCAGAGGGGTAAACTGGGTTATTTTCTTAAAGAATATCAACAACCAGCCCCTCTTAAACCTCTGTGTCCATGGTGGGGTGGTTGGGACTGAGTGATCTTTGGGGTCTTTCCCAATGCAAATCATTCTGAGTGCAGCTGCTGGGAGATGACAGCGTGGGGTGATTTGTGCCCCTTCCTCTCCTGCAAGCCAAGTGTTTTAGCTTTCATTTCTAAATGCTGCAGCTCTGCCAGCTAAAGGGTTAATTCATCGCTCCTCTTGTTTCTGCTGTCCCTGCCCGGGTCACCCCCTCCTGTGGGTGGGAAGCACGGCAGGGATGTGGTGTGGATCGATCCCAGTCCAGAGCTGCAGGGCCAGGAGAGCTCAGCAGTCGCTCTGGTGTTGAAATTCGCCGGGCTGGTTAAACTGCCCAAATCAGCGTGACCGTGCTGGGAGTACAGGCTGGGGAACCTTTCCTGGTGGGAGCCACAGCTCTGCAGAGAACCCCAGAAGAGCCTGGGTTGGAGGGACCTCACGGCTCCTCTCCTCCTGTCCCTGTGCACTGCCTTTCAGAGAGGTGAGACACATTCTTTCAAGGAGTGAAAAAAGCTAAAGGTTTTTTTTCGTGCATCCCTTTATAGAGAGTTTTACAAACTATCCCCTCTCTACCCCCTATTGGTCAGTAACAAACTGTTTAATAACTGGCCAGTCCTGAGAAGGTGTCTAGTGCAAATGTTGTTTGTGAAATACTGTTTTCATTCTTCCACTGAGACGGTTGGGAGTTGTTGAAACAGGTGCAAGAAACAGTCCTAATCTGTAGAATTCTTTCCCAGGGACACAAGATGTTTTTCACTGTTGCAGGACTCTGTTCTCATGACAGACCAAGTCAGAATTCAGACTGGGAGGCCTTACACAGGCTTCCACATCATCCCACCCCTGCCATGGGCAGGGACACCTTCCACTGCCCCAGGCTGCTCCAAGCCCCAATGTCCAACCTGGCCCTGGACACTGCCAGGGATCCAGGGGCATCTGGTACCCATGGCCGCTCTGGGAAGTTACGGATTGAAGCAAGAAACTAGGAAAATTAAGAGTAAAAAATAGTAGAGCTTAGCAGAAAGATTAGAAGCAATGTAGATTATTAAATATTAGCAAATTATTAGCAGATGACTCAACTAGAGCTGAGACAAT